>CM070032.1:110853407-110876049 GCA_036250615.1 Ptychadena robeensis | reverse complement strand
TGTTATTATCTGCTGTGACAGGGTTCACATAATAAATAGTTTTAATATATATCATTGGTCAATAATACATTTATTAGTCTTTCAACGGGTCACTGCTCCAATTAAAGTCCCAGGAGGGAACTTGTTGCTGTATTGGAGTGGTTATTAGAAATTACCTGATAATTGGCATCTTAACCTCCCTAGCGGTTGAGACGAACCCTGTTCGTTCGGTGAACAGGGTCCTCTTAACCGCACGGGAAGCCGGCGGCGGGGAGACCCTATGCCTCCCCGGAAAGCTGCACCGCTTGTCTACATCGCTGCAGCATTTCCGGGTTGGCGGCACCGCCCCGACGCGGAAGGGGGCGGGTGGGGGGCGGCGCCATAGACCTCCATGTTAATGAAGGAGCGCCGGCTTTCTCTCTCATGCAGCTGTTGTCAGTAATGACAATGTCAGTAATGCGTGTAGAGCTCCGGCGAGATGCCAGTAACGACAGGCAGTGTACTCTGTACACTGCATTGATCGCCCGTATCGCGCCGTTGTAAACGGCGCGATACGGGCGGTGCGCTAGGAAGGTTAATGTCTAAAATGTTTTTTTTAAATGCACTTGTCATAAAACTGTCAATGATCTCTAAAGCTTGTCAAGCGGATTTCAAATGAAGCATTTATTTATTTTAGGCGACACCTTTTACATGGGATAATGCCTCACAGAATGATTACTCTGTGTGTCATCAATGTTACAAAATGGGTGTTGATGGAATACATAGTACAGAGAGGATATCACTTAATAGATATCCAGCTGTACTATGATGAGGTGCATTTGTGTGGTCTATTAACCTGTGTTGTCTCTTCAGCTCTTCCGAGTGCTGCACGTGGGAGTGATGGGGACATGGTGAGCCATCATGCCGTGGATAATAATAACGATGCTAACTCGGGGGAGCACACTGTCTTCGTGAGAGATTTAATCAGACTTGAGTCTACTGATTCTACTGATATGCACTCTAGTTCAGGTATTTTTCATGAGCTACTAACCATTACCATAAAAATTTACTGAATAAACTCTCCAGTTGTGTTTGCCTAACATTATAACATGGTTTTGGGGATTTGTCTGCATGGCTTTGGTGTAAGGGGACTGCTTTGTGCCCACATAACAAGGGTTTAACTTGCACAAAGTTTGGTATACTGCTGCTAACCCACAGCTGTATTATTCAGTTGTTTTATTCATTTATATATTTATTTTGTCAAATTGAGTCTTATTATCGAGGCAATATGTGGAAATTTTGCTACAAGCACACACATGTATTATTGTATTTCTTTTAGAATTTGAGCTGGTATATTCATGAGCAGTTTATGTGTGCTTTAATTGTTTTTGTTTATAAATAACCCCCCTTAAAATGTGCACAAGGCTTGTCCATTTTGTGGTGTCTACCATCTCGGCATGGGTATTCCCAAATCACTGTTTCACATTTGCATATGCAATAGCACATACAGAATTTCACTGATTGACTTTCTGAAGAGAAAGAATTCTTAAACAGTGCCAGGCTTGAATTCACTAAGCTTTTTGGAACTACCCATTCCTCCGCAAATGTTTGTAATGCGCACTGCATAGCTAGGTTGTTGTATACCTGCCACCTGAATTCAATTACCAATACAAAATATTGTCTATATAGGTTATCTCTGTTGCACAAGTACAGTAGGCATTTGCAGTGCACGTAAAGAACCCATAAATATTCCAATCAGTGATGACAGCCATCATGTTTCTATGTTCGTATTTGGTTAAAACCTTGCTGAGCTTACAGTGTTTTGGGTTAGAACATGATTTTTTTTTTTTTAGAATGATTTATAGAATCATTTTTACTAACATAAACAAATGTCATGGCAAATGCAAGGAAACATGAATTGATCCATGTGCACAATAATGTGGTGTGAAACCCAGCAAATATAAGTAAAAGGCAACATTTGGTGCAATAAAATATGCTGATTACAAGTGCAAATTCAGTGATCCAAGGAAGATTCCAAGTAACTTTGAAAGGGCCATGTTCTTTCTAGCTAGTTAAAAAAAAGTCTGCATGATTTAAGCTAGTAAAACACAGCTCCATGTGTTTTGGAAAACATAATGTGATCTATTCACAACCGATTTTACTATCATTCTGTGTGCATGCTTCATGTACCATTGGATACAATTATTTTCCAGAACTATTCTGACAAACATATCCCAATGTGCCTGCTTGCCCCATAAATACCTTTTGTGTCGCGTCAGAACACGAATAAGTTATAGGGCTACGAGTACCGCCGTTATCACACATGTCCAGTTGGTCCATGGTCACCTGCTGCGATTTGTGGTAACCACTGGCAGTGATATGACATCCGTTGGAGGAATAAGTGCATCTGATGGTTGGAAAAATGTGGTAATAGGTGACGCACACTATCTGGCATCTGACATAAACAGCTCTAGCTGATTCTCCTGCAGGGTACTTTGGGTTACCTTTTTTTCGAGTAAAATGTAGATGTATATTTCCAGTCTTAGGACCCTGGGAGAGAAAATGCAGCTCCAAGAGATTTTCTCTTCAGTCTAAGAATGCAGTGTTTGGCATAAATAACGTCTTGATCCTCAAGCAAATCTTAAATGTATTCGCCACAAAAAACATTCTTTGAATGAAGAACAGCTGGCCTCAGCAGAGTTCACTCTTTCCACAGTGTATATGTGGAACAGGGAATTCTAGCAGAAGTAATTAAGATTGTCTTTTGCATCACCATGCACTGTATTCAAATGCATTCATGAAGTCAATGCATTAGTATCCTGCAGTTTTTAGTAACCGTTGCCTTGTAATGGCATTGTGATCTGTAGGGAGTCAGGTCGATGAAAGGACAGGACCCAAAGATGAACTCCTCAAGGACAAAGATCTGATTCATGGCGACAACAAGGAAAACAGCACAGAAACCGATTCTTTTTCAAAACTAAGTCAAATGCCTGGGGAAAATGAAGAACTGCCTTCATCTAATAGTGTACAAGGTAAATTTACTATTTTATTGTTTGCTGACTCGCCGCTTTGTGCATTTATTGTAAGCAGTAGCAAACAGCCAATATGGATTTTGGCACTAATTCAATGTTGTCGCTTATTAAATTTGTTCTACCGGGGCTTTTTGGGCCAGCTGACACAAAAGTGATGCATTTATATTGGAGGAGCTAACTTAAAACTTGTTTTACATCTTTGTGAGGTCAACTTGCCATGGTTCTCAACTTTTTCTGAATGTCCAGCAGCCTTTGCATTTTCCAGGTTTCATATGGGCACATCAAAATGGGTTAAATATTTAACACAGAAATAGAGAGCTCTCATTATAGCCATTATACCAAAGAACAAGTCATGCAATTATTAGTCCTGTATATTTTAAACATAAGGCATACAGTATTTTATCTCCATAAGACATCCATGGTTTTGGAGAGGTATATATTCTGCATACTGGCCAAAAAGGCCAGTATTCAAGAAACTTGGTCCATTCCCTTCAGCCAAGCCAAAAGGGCAGTGCCAGGAGGCAGGGAACACTAATATATATGTATACAAAAGCAGTTGAGGCTTTTTCTGAACCCATAGAGCAGTGTCGGATTTACCAAGCTGGGATTGGCAAATTACACATGAGCAGCATTTACAAATGGAGGGAGGGTGTGAGCCTCTTAATATGTTCCTGGCAATTTGACATGTTTATTGCTGTAATTCATGCTATCGAAATAGTGCCTGTCACATAAGAGTTCAGGGTAACTTTTGTTCTATATTCACTCTTTAAGATGCACACTGATTTTGAGGGGGAAGGAGCGCGTCTTATAGAGTGAACAATTTGGTAGTTTAATAATAAATGCACTCTGGGGCAGATGAAATTAGGAAGTGAATGTAGTATGGTGTAAACCTGTGTGCTCATTAACATAATCATTTTCGGTTTCTGTAGTATCTGCCCTAAAGAATGATTGCACAGCATTACACCATTCTTGTGCAGTATGATAAAATTAATTGTCTGGGTTATCGCTCCATTGTGTTCAAACAGCCCTTGGATGCTATAGACCAGGGGTCTGTAAACTGCGGCTCTGGAGCCCCATGAGGCTCCTTCTTGTTCTTGCTCCCTGCCTTACACCAGCCCATACATGCTGGAAGGAAGGTAGCAGGTGTGAAGGAGCAGATGTGCCAGCAGCCAAGATGGCTGATTGCGCTTAGTGCAGGAAGTACCGACAGAACCGTGCAGACATAGCCTTAGAGTTTCTCTTTTATTCTGCGACCATAACAAAAGAAAAGCATCCCCAACCTGTGTGCAGATAGCAATGCAACCTGGAGGGTTCTCATTTGTTTTTTTATATTAAGCCAAAGAGTGTTGAATGGCTTCCTGTTTCAATGTATGTATGAGGGATTATTTATAGCTTTTTTTTTATTTTATTACAGAATCTTGCTTTGATTCATCGCCTAAAAAGTTAGTGTTGGTCTCTGAGGCTTCCGGTCCACCAGAATCTCCTCCCTGTGGAAGCAGTATCGTTAAAGTACCTTCTGGTATCTTTGATGCGACAGGGAGAAAAAGCAGCGGCAGTAGTGAGTTATTGTGTCATTGTAGCTGGTTACATTGGATCTTTCTTGTATAAGGGCTGGTAGGATTACATATCATCTTCTGAGCTAACACAACCTTTAAGGTGGGTTTACACGTGTAGATTTTCTGTTCGATCAACTGCAGATTCAATTTTTTGATAGATTTTTTTGTCAAACATCATTCGTCCATTTATGGAATGTAACATTAGATTTTTTTGTTCGTTCATCCCGATATCGAATGAAAATACATTCAGAATTACTACGACAGATAAAAATTTACCAACATGTTCGATGACCTTTTGAACGATTTTTTGTTTGAGATCGAACAAAATGTATCCATCGAACAAATTGGCCATTATAGATTTTTGTTCAATCAACAAAAAAATCGTTCCTTCTTCATTGATTGGACGAAAAAATCTACAGGTGTAAACTCACCTTTAATCTTTCTGAAGTCCGAAACTGCTACTATTAACTGGCAGAAGAATAGAGCTTATACATAGTCACTTTCCGCACTGTATTTTTTCATGTGTCCAATTTATTCTCAATAAGTTCTTGTTACCCCACTCCCCCTCCCTGAAAATGTTAAGCATTGCAAAACGGTTACTTTTGAAATAAAGACCATATCACCCCAAGTATTCTCATACATCATCCTTACTGCAGAGTATTGTAGCAGGTAACAGATATTGCTATATCCATCAATATGTTGATATGTTTTCTCAAATCCCATGCCATATGTCTCTCTCATTTTCCCCCCATTCTCCCTCATCCCTTCTCTCGCTCTCTCAACTCCCTGGCGCATAGAACTGATCTGACGTGGTATATCCAAATCCTATGAAGAGCTCATTAGTCCTTACATGTGTCTGTCACTGACAACCTCCCCCAATGTTCTTCATTTGAGCATCCTCCTACTGAACATGAAATGTTGCATTTTTCAGACGGTTGGTTACAGAACATGACACACTTTGAACAGATCATTATCGGAATAAGCCCATCATTCGCCATTTACCTAATTTAGTTATGTGTGTTACTAAATAGTTGTTTTGTGTTTATTTTGGAAATAGGTGCCCTGCCAGCACAGGTACCCACAGTTCAAGATTCTGGTGATGATTCTGTCTTTCTAAGTGAAGCTGTGAGTAAGAAAGCGGAAGAAAAGGCCCAGAAGAGGCAGAAGATGTTTGCAGAGAGAAGTTGCAGTTTCAGTGCGGAGAGCCGGGCAGGCATGATGCTGAAGAAAGGCAGCTTAGACATCACAACCAATGAGATGGCTATGAAGATGGGTGCAGATGCCAAGATTCTTACAGCAGCCCTTTCAAAGACACCGCCGCATCCACAAACGAGCAAGCAGTTCCATTTTGAAAACATAGATGATGGCCAACCTGGCTCTTTGAAACCAGAAAGCCAAACAAGTCCTCAAAGAGACACTGATGAACAGACTGTTAAAGAGACATCAGTACAAAGTGTGCAGGACATGTTTGACCCCTTAGATACCGTTAGAGAGGAAAGCACAGTGGACTCTTCGGAGGGTTTACAACTTGTTGTAGATAAAAAGCCTGTTTCAGAGGAAACCAGTAAGAGAAATAGTTTATATGGTGTTCCTAAAGTGAAAGAGAAAGTAGAGACCGGCCTTGATCCATTATCTCTTCTGGCATCAGAATCAGTGGAGGAAAAGATATCCCCAGTTGAGGAGAAAACAGTATCCCCTGTTGTTGCACGTAACCTAGCTGATGAAATTGAAAGCTACATGAATTTGAAAAGTCCCCTTGGTAACAAGTCCTCCAGCATGGAACTTCGAAACAAGGAGTGTGCTAAGGCAGATGAAAAGCTTGGCCAGGGTAGCCTTGAGAGGAGATCAAGTCTGCCTGTAGACTCGGTGCCTTCCCCCGATGTGCAGAGTGAGAATCAGAAGAATTCTGTGTCTAGGTCTAAAACCTTTGCTGACAGCCCAAAGCATCTCCTGAAAAACCAAAAGGAGCGCTCTCTATCACTTACTGGCCTTGTTCGTAACTCACAACATGGATCTCTGGGTTCAATGGTGAATTCATTGCCAGGACTTAAATTGGACCATCTTTTGACTGGGCCCAAAATAGATGTATTTAAATCCAGCATGAAGCAAGCAGCCACCGTAGCAAGCAAGATGTGGGGTGCTGTGGCATCTGCTTATAACTTCTCGGATGAAGAGGTTTGTAGTGTATCCCAGGCATATACTTACACATTAAGAAGACATTATTTTGTTAGTCTGAGGCAGAGGAGGAGGTTTCTAGCTGCAACCTGTAATAGGATTTCACTTTTGAATTACCGTATATACTCAAATATAAGCCACATTTTTCAGCACCTGAAATGTTCTAAAAAAATAAAATTGGGCTTATATTAGGGGCAAAAAATTAAAATCGCTGCATTTTGTAGGTGGACTTTATGAGTGAATTGCAAAGCCCCTGAACATGCTATCATCACCAAATTTGCTGGAGATGTAGAGAAGTGTTGTGGGAACATTTGAAAAAAATTATTGCTCTAGAATATATAGTTTTTGCATAAATTAGGTACAAAGTCAAGTCAAATTTGAACTTTTTTGTGCAATAACTTGATATGCTAGAGCAATACTTTTTTATTTTCAATGTTCCCACATCTCTTCTCTACATCTCCAGCACTTCTAGTGATGATATCATGTTCAGGGGCTTTGTAATTAAAAGTTTACTGAATTCAATAATAACATCTCCCAACAAAAGCACATTTGCTGTGTGTTTCTGAGGCTTAGCTGCTGTGTTTACCCCCCCCCCCCCCCCCCCCCCCCCCCCCCCCCCCCCCCCGGCTTATACTCAAATCATTCAGTTTGTCCAGATTTTCTTTCTAAACTTGGGTTCCTCGGCTTATGTTCGGATCAGTTTATATTGGAGTATATATGGTAGTTAATGTGTTAAGTAATATAATAACAGGACCCTTATTTTTTAATACAGGCAGGCCATAGATTTTGTACAAAATAGGGTCTGTAAGGCTAAGGCTCCACTAATGCGGACAGAAAAACTCATGCAGTAAGCAGTTTTCCCGCGGTTTACTTACTTTAAAATTAATAAATTTTTTGTTCATTGATGTCAATGGACAAAAAAAATACACCAAAACCACATCCGGTCCAGGTACAGAGGGGTGGTTTGGACGCAGTGCTGCTTGAAAAAATGCAGCAAACTGCATATTTTTTCGCGCCACCGCACCCAATCTGTGGCAATGGAGAAAGGCTCATTGGGGTCAATGGGAGAAGTTCGGCTGCAGTTAAAAAAAAAAAAAAAAAAACACACACGCCACATCTGCTCCCAAAGTGGAGCCTCAGCCTAAGTTTGTATTCAAGTTGAATTTGTGTGCAAGTTGGCACAGCCAAACTATTTACATTTTTTTTTCTACATATTATTACTACTATAATATAGAAGATATCTCTAATGTTTAATTGAAATCAACTGGACTTGCTGTGTTTTTATTTCTTGAAGAGACAAAGAGTTTTAAAAAAAACAGCACGTCTAGTTGATTAGAATCAAACACTACAGATATACAATGACCTTGGTGAATGAGAACATTCACAGACTATGTAGAAGATGGTATTATTCTTTACTCGGGTGGTAGCTGCAGCCCCATTGACTATATACTCGGGATTAGCATTTGCCAAGCAATCCGCTTCCTACTGAGCTGTGGCTCCGTTCCCAAGTATGCATTAGGAAGTCAGATATCTAGTATCACTACTTAAGCAGTTTGTTTTTTAATGATATACCTGAGAGCATTATATTGTGTTGGCAATTTTTAATGTCCTATTTTTAATGACCTATTTATTACATAATACAGGATGCTGGCCAACAAGGTGACGCTCATTTTCCTTCAAGTGTAGAAGAAAACATCCATGGTGACATCACAACCTTCCATGGATTGTCGGGAAACAGCCTAAATCAAAGCACAACTAGCCTGGGCAGCAGCAGCAGTGGAGATACAAGCAAGCAAAGCTATACAAACAGTATGTATAGACAGTCACAATAACCTGCTACTGAATAGAAAAATAATCATTATAGTATTTAGAAGAAATATAAATTGGTTTCAAGTGCTTTTTTTAAAGTTTCTAAATGTTATATCTATTTTTTTTCTTTGAAATATATATAGCAGTGTGCATCCATGGTACAAACGTTACCAACCGTTATGGGTGTTGTAAAAAGTATAAAACTACTATAAAAGATATAACATTCTTTCTTTGCCATCTTATTACCCTATCCTATTACCCTTATTACCCGAAACTATAAGACGCACTTTTCACCCCCAAAATTGTGAGAGAAAGGAGAGTGCTGTCAAATGAGAGTGCTGTCAAATGAGCCAGATCCCTCATCTGTACTGTACTGTTTCTACCAGCAGAGCCCTGCTGATTGAAGCAGTACAACAGAGAGACTGGCCAGCAGCTTCCATGTATGTCTGTCAGCTGCTATTACCGTTCAGCTTACAGCTGGCAAGAAGGGAGATGCAGAATCTACCTCCCCCTTCTGCCTGAAGTTTACTCTCTAGTGACACCATTTATGTGGCTGAAATTGGGTACTACAGAGGATTTTTTCCCCCAAGAGATTTGGACATTCAAATATATAAATTCTGGTTTCCTTGCTCTAAAAACTTGCTGCCTCTTATTGTCTGGTGCGTCTTATAGTCCAAAAATACGGTATATACCTTGGATTATATAAGACTGATCACATGACAATGATGACATGGGTGTAGCTCGATGCAGTAGTATGAGACATAGTAAGAGGCATAGCCCTGGAACAATCTTTAATGTTTGTTCATAAAAAAAAAGTATTTTTTAGCAAACAGTCTGTATATGTATGGTAAAATGTGCAGCTTCTTCTTTTTAAGAAGAATGATTAATTGATGATTGTATGTTAATTACCTATTTGTTAATTTTAAAAGGTGATTCAACACATGGAAGAGGCATGAGAGGCTTAGAGTCAGAAAGATCAGAACATGGATCTTCTCGGAACACCAGCTTGTCGAGCATTTTTCAGAACTGTGCAATGGAGGTGAGTACAGTGTGATTGGTGGATTAGCCATCACAGACCCCTTTAGGTTATTATTACTTCAAGCTAAAGTGAGCATTATTTTTGTTTAAAGCAATCATAGTAAGTTACTGCAAATTTTAATGTAGAAAGCAGGACGGTATTAGCATATTAATGTCAAAGTAATTATCTTGATATCTACGAGGTGTTGGCATATTAGTCACAGGGCCTTATTCAATATTGTTTAGTTAATATTCTACCCTGTTCAAGTGTTGGAAAAAATACAGCATGTGTGGTAGTCCTAAAAGGCAGTGCTGCTTAATGTTCATTGCATGTTATAGTTGGCAGACTGAATGTTTAAGTAAGTGTAAAAGTAGCCATACAGGGGCTACATTTTTCAGCCGATCAAATGTTCCTGCCAACTACCCAGTGGCCGAAAATCTGGTGCGCCCACCTGGTAAGATCGACCAGGAATATCTGACATGTTGGTAAATTCTGGACCGATTTTCATTACTTTGAATGGGGATGACAGTGCAGCCAATACATTGGAACAAATAGATTACCATTTGAATATGTATGCTTCTGTTAAAAAAAATTATTGTAGGTTCCCATCTACATTTTCATTAGCCTTTTGATACATAGTCAAATTACACTAACCACCCCTGCCCCCCACCAGTTCTGAAGCCATGTATTTGAACTTGTGTGAAGGGTGTGGATTGTAAAATATCACTTGCTATATTTGGATAGAACCACAGATTAAAGCAGACCTACCACCTCGTAGGTCACTTTGCAGTATTGGCTCAGGCTCTCTGACGTTTCGCCTTGGCACAGCTGCAAGGGTATTTGGGATTCCCGTCCCAGGTACCCTTGTGGCTGTAGAAAATCATGTCTGCCTAGTCTCGCGGGATCTGAGACTGTGATGAGTGGAAAGAGAGATGCTCCTATCCTCTCATCACCCAGCAGCTGCATGGATGGCACTTGTCGGCTGTGCATCCGAAAGTTGCTTCAGCTTTCCAGTAGTTAAGATTGCTGCCACCAAGGTGTACATAGTGCAAGCCATTTAAGTGCAAAAGATAACGGTTTTCTTATCATAATATTTAAAAATTTATTTACATTTATTTTCGCTTTGTAATCCCAAATGTTAAAATGTACTCTTAAATAAAAAGCTGCTTTTATTTCTGCAGGTCCTGATGTCCAGTTGCTCCCAGTGCAGAGCTTGTGATGCTCTGGTTTATGATGAAGAGATTATGGCTGGATGGGCTGCAGATGATTCCAATCTGAACACTGTATGCCCCTTCTGTAAAAACACCTTCTTGCCTCTACTGAACATTGAATTCAAGGATTTGCGTGGCTCTTCCAGGTTTGTTTAAAATAATCTGGGGATTAAACTTGTAAGCTAACAGTTAAAATTAATTCTTAAAGCTGGAGAATTTCCCAAACCTACTGGTAACAGTAAAAAAAGTGTTTAACTGCCAAGTAGATGATGTACTATATTTTTTGCTCTACAAAATGCACTCCTACCAAAATTGAGCATGGGGGACAAAATGGCTGTGTATCTTATAGAGTAAATACAGCATGTTTGAGCAGAGTGTCCAGGACTTGAACATGATGTATACCAGTATTCACTCCTGAGAAGATGCTGTGCTGACTGCAGAGATTTACACTCTAAGCTGTCAGCACTGCCCCTTCTCTCCCTGGAACATGCCAATTGGAGGACAAGCAGTGCTAAGAGCCCAAGACTAAAGTTAGCCATACATTGGGTCGACTTTTGCATGATCGATCTTAGATTTGATCATCGCACCACCACACAGTATGATCGATTTTAAAACAATTGATTTCATGATCGTTCTATGGTGCGCATGCTCCATAGTATGATCACATATATATCAATCAAAATACCTAGAAAAAACTTCAGATACTTGTACAATTGACTCAAATTTACCAACATGTCCGATAACTTTTCTTAAACTTTTTACTTAAAAAACGATAATTTTAAAACAATCGCATGTAAATATCAAACCTTGTATGACCACCCTAAGTTTACGAGACGCGCACTCTTAATTTCCTCCCAAAAAACGTAGGTCCGTCTTATAGTACAGTGCATTTTTATCATTTATGAAATATAGTATATACAGGGGTGCACATAACTTTTATAGTGAGCTACTCGGATGAGTACCAGGAGATGGTGTGTGGTACTCACCTCATATGTACCATCTTTTTAAAAGGGTCCTTCTTCCTCACTGTCCTCTGCGTCACCTTCCTGCATGCTAGATTCTGCTGCAGATAGATCTCCATGTTCCTGATTGATCCTCCGATTAGCTACCTCCATCCACAGGTCACCAGCTGGCGTTGGGTCAAATGTATCTCTCACAGTACAACACTGATGGACCCCCAGATTTCATACCTCAGTAGTGCAACCCTGAAATTTTCTGGTTTAGAAACTAAACCTGAGACTACCTGCAGTCCAAATGTCAACTTTTCATAGTAATATTTCAACTGTCAACATTCCAACAGTGCTTTTCTCTTGTCAGATTTTAACCTTTGGGCTTGTGTCCACTGCTTCTTTATTTCCATGGGGGACGCGTGTCCGCAGTGGGGAAAAAGACGCAGAGAGTACACTTTCTCTTGAATGGGACAGTGTCCATTCTGCGTTATCTAAGCAGCATGCCCGTGGTGCTGATATGAAGCTGTAGAATGCAGCCTCTTCATTGCAACACTGCGTGGTGCCGCCAAAGGCCATTGTCCATTGAACCCCTAGTTCTCCAACAACCTTAAAAGTCCAATATTTTTGTTAGTAATTTACATTCCCAATTTCACACCCCGAACTACAACCTTTCATGGTTATAAATGCTTCCCTGTGGTTATCCGAGTGACATAAATTGTATACATTTATCAATAAAAACTGAGAGATTTGGCAATCTAAATTTTTTACTTTTTATGCATCATACAGTGAAGGTTTTATACAGCTATTGAATGTGTTTGGGCTGCAATACCAGTTTCAGCACGTTGGCTCCTCTCACACATCGAGGAAATTGGGAGGGGGGCTGAGTCATGAGCATTCTCAGAGGCATAATAACATTAAAAGCTTTTTTTTCCATTTTATTTTGGTCACAGTTTTTTCCTCAAGCCAGGAAACTCAGGGGACAGTCTACAAGGCAGTAACCATCCATCATCAACAACAGAGACTATGCCGCATATAAAGGAATCTTCACCCTCCAATAGTCATGGAAACCATGTGGCAGATTCTTTGTCTCCCCTTGCAACAGCCCAGAAGACCAAGAAGGCCACTGGCTATAGGTAAGAATCTGTTCTTTTCAAAGTGATATATCCTATAACCTGCCTCTTTGTTAATAACACTATACCTTATTAGCCTTTAGTAACGTATCACAGGGTGGCCATGAAAAGGGCTAGTATATTGTTATTTTGCTGAAAAAAAGGTAATAAATAGTTGTGCACTACTGTCAGCAGCGACCATACAGTAGAAATTATCAGGTGGTATATGGAAAAATGGGCAAATATGAGGGGTGGGTGATGAAGAAGTGTGCATCTCCCAACATGAAGAGAGAGTGTGACCCCCTGTAAAAGATAAAATAGGAACAAGGACATGAGATGCACAACCTAATGCAACACATTTACATTCTGTACATAAATAGGTAAAGGAAAAGGTTAAATACTTACAATGAAAGAGGTACAGAGCAGGCTTAGCAAGGCCATGTGCATTCAGCGGTGTGGATACCAGGATGACGTCACTTCTTGGTTTATGGATATCAGGTTCTGGTTATGGGTGCTGTAGGGTTAAGATTTTAAGTAGAATGTTGTTAGTGGTCATTTCTTTGCCCTTTCTAAATTGAAATATTTTTTTTCAGTTCCAATGATGTCCATGGTGCTGATACAAAGCCTTCAGACAACGGTGCTCCTAAACGAGGAGCCTCTCTTACAAGAAGTCACAGTGTGGGAGGACCCTTTCAGAATATTGATCTTTCACAGAGACCTTCTCATGGGGTGTCCACTGTCAGCCTGCCTAACAGTCTTCAAGAAGTTGTGGTACGTCAGTAAAGCCCTTTTTGCACTTATTCTTTGGGGGCTTCGGGCCTGGTCAACTTCAGGCCTTTATTTTTTCTGAAAATATCTCCCCAACTTTCTGACTTCACCCAATCTTAAAAATTATCTTGTCTGGGTTTCAGGATCCTTTGGAGAAGAGGCACAATCCATCACCTGTTTCTGTTCCTTATCTTAGTCCAATTGTGCTGCGGAAGGAGCTGGAGTCTTTGCTGGAGAATGATGGTGAACAAGTCATCCATACATCCACTTTTATTAATCAGCATCCTATTATCTTTTGGAATTTGGTGTGGTACTTCAGACGTTTAGACTTGCCAAGCAACTTACCAGGGTTGATCCTGTCATCAGAGCATTGCAATGGAGGAGTCCAGGTACGGTATCTCATGTCTAAGGTTACACTGGAGCCAATGATGCTTCTATTCAAAGTCTAGAATTACAGTTCTATTAACCTCCCTGGCGGTTCACTGAGGTGCAGAATTCTGTACCAAAAGTGATACAGTGTTTTGCCTTTCTGCCCCCGGGTGGAAAGGCTCTGTATGCCTGCAGCTTTGTAAAAATGCTGCAGGCACACAGAGAGCAGCCGGTTGTCGCGGATCCGGCACGGCCGCGTTTATTCCCGATCAGATCTGCGCCCGTTACTGCTTCGGGCGTAACGCCTAGGGAGGTTAAACCAAGCATAGACGCTATGCATTGGCTGGCGTTTATCGAACCATCGGCCGCAGCATGATTGAATCATCATGCTGGTCAATCGTCGACATACACCATTTACGATTTGCAACCAATTGCGGATGGGACCTTTGTCCCCATTCAAAGTATGGCGATCGACCAGAGAAAAATGTGTGTTCTCTGCCTGAATCAAAGTTTGTGCGAGTACGATTGGTTGCTCCAGGTGGGCCGCGTCATTGTGCGATTGATCACAGCGCTCACCCCCAATGCGCCACATGGTGATCTTAGCAAAATAGGCCAGAGAGAAGCTGCGAAAGCGCTTGGAGGCTTTAGAGGTACAGGCAAAAAAATTTTTTGGAAAACATGATTATACATTTTTTTTATAAGTTTACACTTGTTTCTTTCTTTGATTTGGAGTGAATAAAACATGTAATAAAACTTATCCAAGCCAATCAAATAAAAACAATGTAAAAAATGAAAAAAAAAATCTTAAGAAACATTTTTATTCTGTACCTAAATCTCCCGCCCGAGCGGATGACGTCATCGACACGAGCGAGATCACGGAGACAGACATTATCTAATCCAGTTCAAAAAGTTAAAAAAAGATTTTTTTAAAAAAAGAAAAAAAAATTTTTTTTTTTCTTTAAAGACCGGGTCCTGCCTCCGTGACGTCACCCTGTCACTCGGGACCGAAGAAGCGAAGATGAGCAGAAGATGGCGGAGGAGCAGGTGAGCTCCCTGCCCGAACCCAGTTCGGGCGTATCGATTATTGCAGCGTCCCTTTGCCCGAACTGGGTTCAGGCATATCGCTAGGGAGGTTAGGTGAAAAGCCATAAGGGTTCATTCTTATCAGTAAATCAGTATATCAATCATGTCAAGTGAAAAGTCGACCCGTGTATGGCCACCTTTAGAACTGCTTTTCTGTCAGAATGGTTACACAGATATTACTAGTTTGTTAAATAGTTTGAGCATTTGGTTCAGTATGAAAATGTCGAGCTAAGAATTGAATGTAGCTTTTTTGCTTCACCTCCCTAGCGTTATGGGCTTTCTGCAAAAAATGTTATGGCACGAAAAGCCGTTTCCCGGGCAATCGCGGCGGAGTACACTGTGATTGCTGACTCTCCCCCCAGCCCTCTACACACCACCGTTGTCAATTAGATGCCGGCGGTGTGTGGAGAGAAAAGCGACCTTCAATAACATGGAGGTCTATGGTGCCACCCCCTTCAGACACGGCGCCGGAAAGGCTCTGTGTACCTGCAGCTCTGTAGTGCCTGATCCCGGCATGGGCGCAGTTTGATTCACGTGTGATTCAAACTGCTCCCGTTCTGGCTTCGGGCATAACATTAGGGAGGTTAATCATGTTATAAAGATAGTTTTCTGTAGTATTGTGACCACAGAAATCATGACTTTTATTGTGGTGCTGCATCCAGTGTTCACCAGATTAATAACGCTGTCTTTTACATTATGCAATAATATGTTGTATAAAATATATATGTTAATGACAGGTTCCCCCATCATCCTTGTCACAAGACAGCAAGTTGGTTTACATCCAGTTGTTATGGGACAATGTCAACCTGCACCAGGATCCAGGAGAAGCCCTGTATATAAAATGGCGGAACCTTGGTAATATACTGTGCATCAATAATGATAGACATTTAGGTCTTCCTTTTGTTACATTTGTTTTTCATGGTATTTTAGCATTTACACTTCATATTAATAATATTCATAGTGCTTAAATATTAAAACCAAGGAAAAGAAAGTTGGAAAACAGCATTTTTCCCAGTCATTGATGAAGATTCTTTGAAGCTTTATATATTCAAGATGTCTAACGCTTAAATATTTAAAAAAAAAATCACATTTCATGATAAATTTTAATAGAAAACACAAAAATCTGCTCAAACTAGAATTCATTTTCTAAATCAACCAAGACTGACAGGCGGTCTGATACTCAACGCAGGGAACAATATCGCACGCTGGCACTTTTGCCAGCAGATTACCTGCAGCTTGCCCGTGGCTTAGGGCTCGCTCCTGTCGCATTGGCGGGAGTGCACCCTATTGATTTAGCTGAGGCAAAATGCAGAAAAACTGCGCCCATACTGCATTCATACATCCAGCACCAGCGCTGTTTTTCTGCGTTTTGGAACACCTCCATTGATCTCCAGTGATCTGAGGTGTCTCTGGCAGCAATGTGCGGTGCTGCAGTGAAGACGCACGGTATTCCACAGCTTTCATCACCGCGGACGTGCCACTCAGATAGCACAGAGTGGACACTGTGTCATTCATTCGAATGGGAAGTGTCCTTTCTGCGTCTTTTTCCCCGCTGCGGACTTACATCCACCATGGGGAAAAAGACGCAGTGGATGCAAGCCCTTACAAAGTATTTACGTCTTATGCGTTTTCCTTTATTTTGAACTTGATTGGATACAAAAAATCAATCCAAAGCCAACATTTTTTTACTTTGTTTTTTTTCATTTTGAATTGAATTGGAGGCAAAATCGCTCCAATCAATGTCAGAATGAAAGGAAAACCATAATGATGTCATCGCGCACCCACCGGCATGATCCCGAACACCGGGATCTGACGATCAGACATCGGGGGACACAGGAAGAAGAGCAGGAAGCCTCTTGGCTGCCTGCAAGCCATCTGGGTGCAGGTCTTAGCAGTCCGGGTTAACTCGGGCTGATCCATTTCAGCATCTTTATTCAGCCCGAGTTAATTCGGGCTGAACGTCCAGAAGGGTAAAGTTTAAAAACTGAAACCGTACCCTATGTAGTCATCTACAAGCATATGATATTTGAGCCAGTGTCAAATTTACTGGGTAAGAAAGATGGTCTACTACATGAAGTAAAACGAATTCAGCATCAGCCCTGTTCAGGAAGTCATTCATATACAGTAAGTGCTCTTTGAGCTTTCAGAAGATGCTTGAGGCTTTCTAGGTACTGTATTTTCTGGCTGATAAGATGCTCCAGCTGATGAGATGGACCATCAACCGGGGTTCCGACAGATCATGTACACTTTACCTGCTCAGCGGATGCTCTGTTCAGGCATCCGCCGAGCAGGTAAAGTGTATGTGATCCCCACCAAGCACTGCGCTTAATGTAGGGGTCCCGATGGATCACAAAACTCTGTGGAGACATAGCCCTAAGGAGGCAGAAAAGCTATCAACTTCCCCATCCCCCTGTTCTGCCATACAACAGATCTATACATACACGTATCTCTGTCTGTCACAATTGATTGCGTGTGCTCGAATTGTTACAAAAATTGAGCGGGCACCAAATGAACAGGGAACCAACCCTGTCCAATCGCTGTTGTTTTGGATGGGGACTGAGGATCCCCATCTAAAGCATCGAACGGGCTTGAGGCGCAGAAGTGCTCGATTGCACAGGCATTGAGCTGTGTATGGGGGGCTTAAGAAATGCAGAAATGTATGTCCCCCAATTAGGAGGGAATAATACGGTATATAATTCTTTCCCCATAGCTTTATATGTACTAGGGCTTGGCTTCATATTGCTATCAGTGGCTGCCCATGTAATTGTTGGTTGGGATTTTCAAGGTCTATTTTTAACTAAGAATATGTATCTATTCTCCAGAATCCATTAAGAAGACGGGAGCTGCTATACCAAAGGATCTTCATGATATTAATCATTTGTTGGAGAGCATCACTCTCAGCATACAGCACAATGATGTTCTGAGGCCGATCAGCCTTCTCCTTCAGAAGGGCGGCTCAGGCAGCAAACGGCAACGGTAAGACTTGCTATCTTCCTGTGATCTGTGTAGTTGTTAACTATTAAGTCAGAAGTCCTAAACTATATATTTTTCACTCTTAATTACAAAGGAGCATTTACAGAGAGATACTCTACTTGTCTCTGGTTTCCCTTGGGAGAGAAAATATTGATATTGGTAAGTAGAAAAATATATTTTCAAACATAATTGACCTATTTGTTACTGTTTTATGATTAGAAAGGTATTTGTATAAATAACTTGTGCATCAGCTAAGGTTAGTCTTTCACTATAGACATAAAGAAATAGATCGCCAACTACTGACTCTATAGCTACTACACCTGCTATTATGAGCATTCCATATTTATTATTTGATCTTATAAAAGGCGTGCTGGATTAATCTAAGACATCTGACATCTAAGAAAACAGATCATGTTTAAAGCCCCCCATACACCTTACAATCTTACCATACAATTTCTGTACAATCCACTTTTCTTCTACCAAAACCATGTAATGTGAGGACCTTTCTAAACCTTCCAATCACTATATATTCAGGGAGGACCCGGCACTACATAGTTATTGGTAGATCTAATGGAAATTGTATGGAGTGATCTCAAGGTGTATGGGGGGCTTTAATGACCATTTTTAGTCCACAAAAACTTTCAGGCTTTTAGTTTGAGATTGATTGATTGACTAGAGCTTCCTCAAGAACTTATTGAACCTAGTGGATCATTTATACCTGCTGTTTTTATTTACTGATGAGTAGTAGGGTTTATATGACTATCTACTCCATCCATGGGCAAACTTAGGCCTGGGGGCCAAAACTGGCCCTTTAGTCTATTCATGCGGCCTTTTTTTTAGCTTCATGGTAAAGAGGCTTTAGCTCCCCTCATTCCCTGCAATAAATGGAGATGATGTTTAAAGGATAATTGTTTGGGTCACCCAATGGCCGTGGTTTACCTGCAATATTAATATTGGAGACAACGAATGAATAGGAAAAGGGAAATGTACACTTGTATCCATGAGTCTGTAGCATGGAATTGGTTGCTGCTGCTGTGTCAGTACTATTATATAAGTAGCAAAGGGAGAGGAGGCACTTCCTGTGTGTGGGTTACAACATTGCTAGGGTCAGAAGATTGTATGCTTTTAGTTATAGATCTCTTTATTGAGAGGCATTCGGAGTTACCCTTCATACCTCACACGCTTTTGTCTTCTCATTTTAGAGGCATTTGACAATGAATACAGACTTGCTTATGAAAAGCTTCCATCCGAGTTTCTCAAAAAAATGCAGAAGATCGATGCTCCTCCAAGCAAGAATGTGGAGTTCTGCCGGACTGTCTTTGGGGCCCCTCTGATTTGAAGGAAGTCTCTTGTTCATTCCCGGTTATGGAAAGGACAGGATGCCTCCACTTTGTATGAGTGGCATGGACCCTATTGGAAGGTTTTCTTTTCCTGTATATGACAAGGGTTCGGCTACAGTTCAGGGCACGGCTTCTTTATTGTGCATGGAGGCTAGAACATGTATCATGATGGAAGTAGAACGCATTTTCCATCACACTGCCGCATTCGCTCGTCTTCAGAGGGAAGATTTATGCTGAATTGATGATATACAGCACTTTACTCATTTTCTGACCTAACATTTAAGTTATTTAATTTTCTTTTTTATTATTTTACAAGTAGCAATAACAGTTCTGCCATCCTGGTAGACCCACTTGGGTAATACTCTGCAATGTTCTTAAACAGTAAAGCATGGTCTGCCTTTGTTTGACAATCTTCCATCCAGAAACTTGACTAGATCTATGATGTATGTACAGGCCAGGCTACCCACACGCATGAAATGTGCCTGCAACCATGGCTTTGTGTCAACCAAACTTTTTTCTTGTGTAGTAATCCCTAGTTCTGATGAAAGTACCACTTATAAGGGGACGGGGTTGTTTTATTTAAAGTGCTTTTTGGGGTTCTTTTTCCCAAAACCTGAATCATAATGGCCTTAAAATGTTTGCCAGTGCAGTAGTTTGTATATTTTACTAGAATGAGCAATGAAGCAAGAGGACTGGATCTGGTCGGTCATTTTACCATCTTTTTGGGGGTGTATTCCAGCCCATGCAGCTTATCTGTTGAATTGGATCCCCCTAAGCACAAAGGTATCTGGGGTGGGGTAGATTTATACATACAATGCAATTAACCTGTGCCTTAAAGGAAACCACCTGCACGGCTACTCCTTTTCGTTGTGGGTTTTAGTTGACAGCAGTCAGGTTCAGCTCCTGTCCTCAATACCATGTTTCACTTGTGAATAACTTTGAAAGTAATGAAAGTTAGGTTCACAATATTTGTCTTAAGTACTTTAAAACAAAATCCAATCCAAGTGCAAATTAATTGAAGTAAACCTCTTCTGAAAGAAATCTGGCTGCCACCATTGCTCATTTTGGCAATTATAATTACTAGCCTGTGTGTTTGGAGGCATTGGCTCTTGCCATAAAGTTAGAATGATCAATAGGTCTACAAAAGGTCAGAAGAGTCATAGGATTAGCATGGCAGCTTTTATATACAGCAATCTACCATTACTTGTTATAATTATGTTTTCCTAAAAAGTTCAAGCATGCACTACGTAATGGAGTTACTATATAAACGTGCGGCAAAAACCGGTGTGTGAGACAACACATAGCAGCCAATGACAGATCAACTTCCATTTTGACTGACAGAAAAGCTGAAATGTGATGTTGAGTTACCTTACAGCACATGATTGCTATTTGCATTGTTTAGACACTACAGAAGGTCGGGGTATATCCCTTTCTTGATACTGGTTAAGCCTTTATTGCCTTTAAGCTGAATGCAGTGCAATCTTTAAATGCCCCATCTGACAACATACTGTATATGAAAAACAGCGCTGGCGCTATGGGGGGCCAGGTCCATGTGCGCACTCTTAGACCTATGCAGCCCGACCTGTGAGACATAGGTGTGCCTCCTCGATGAGCCACCTGCCCACTCCTGGCGCCGACCCTGATGCAAAACTTGACCATTGATGGGCATGATGTTCTGGAGGTCAAGTTGTTAGCATGATGGCAATGTTGCAGATACAAATTCATGCACACAAAGCATTATGGAAATATAAATACATTATCTATATCTTTATGTCAGATTTATAATTGCCTTCTACAGAAATCGTTATCTTTTAGTATTTCTGTCATGTAACGTATGTAGTATTTGACGGTATCGCTTTTGGCCTTTCTGAGAGAGGTGACAGCTTTTATATTGGTCTATGTCTTTATGCGTCTTTCCTTATTATTATTATGTTGTACCCCCTACCAAAAGGCATTTGTTTTTAAGTTGCATGTTTTTTTTTTTGGTATACATTTTTTCAGGAATGTGTGAACCAAGTACAGGGAAGGCTCCGTTTTAAAGAAAGGAAAAGTTCAGATTAGGATCTATAGGCGATGGATATACAGTGACCAGTCCGTAAAAGTTTCTGATTGATGGCAAATACTTGTTTTTTTTTTAAACTGTTCTAGAACGTACAATCTACTATCTATATAACAAAATGAACAAGTGGGTTCTCTGTATTGCAGAGAAACATATATTGTAGCAGTTGCCTTTTTCACATGGTGCCTTTATCAGAAAGTATGGGTTTTTAAAGTCCCTCAATGGGGGTCGATACCCGTTCAATCGATGACACGTTCAAGCACAGTGTGGTGAAGTCGCAGCACTCACAGGAGTCATTGATTGAACAGCACTACTTTATGTAATAGATTCCCATTCTATGCTTTGCATGGGCACCCTCGGCCCCCATCAGAAGCAATGGAAATCGATCGAGCTGTCTCTGACAGGGTGGGCGCAATCGATGACCCGCACGATTGATGGCTGCGAATGTGCACAGCATGACGTCATTGATGGGGACCTTTAGTTTCTGAAATCAAATTTGTTCTCTGAAGCCTTTAGGGTAAGGCTTCAAATCAGCCGTGGTTTACCTGTGGGTTTTCAATGGACATAGCCGGCGTGGACGCACATTTGAGCTGCTGCGGTAAAAAAAAAAAAAGGGGGGGGGTGTAAATCCACGGCAGTGGAAACAGCAGGCTAATTGGCGGTTATGGGAGCAGTTCGGGCACGGCTAAAAAAAACGTGCTGCATCCACTCCCAAAACCGCCCAAGTGGAGCCTCAGTCTTACTTTTGTAAAATGCCATTTTTCGGATATCCTGCCTGGTTGTCACCAGATGTAGACTGGAAGTAGCTATATGAGAAAGAAGACATTCACAAAGTACAGCTAATCACACTTCAGGCAGGATTAACAGGGTCGGTCAGCTCACACTTGACTGTGATTGTCATGTCTACAGCTTAACAGCTAATGGCTGGGGTTATGGGGTGGCTGCTGAGCGCCTGTCCCCTTGTAACCTTACATATTCATTAAGGCCTGTGTCTACTGCTGCTTTTTCCACTGCTGTGGACATGCGTCCACAGCGGGAAAAAGAGAGACAGAGTGGAAACTATTCTAATGAATGGCTCGGTGTCCACTCTGCTCTATCTGAACGCCCGCAGTGTTGATTTGAAGCTAGGGGAATGCCGCATCTTCATTGCAGCACTGCCGGAGATCAACAGAGGTGTCTCCAAGACGCAAAAAAAACAGCATCCCATGCTGTTTAGGCGCTTTTTTTCCATG
>CM070032.1:110840907-110853307 GCA_036250615.1 Ptychadena robeensis | reverse complement strand
CTCCATGCAAAGTATTGGAGATTGAACGGGGTTTCCAACATGTTGGAATAGAGTTTCTTCAAGCGGGCTCTTTTGATCCCACTTGAAGGAAGGCACACACGGGTAGGTTTGTAAACAGATTAGAGTACAATCAATCAACATGAGTGCGCAAGTTGATTGTACTCAAATCTTTTTACAGATCTACCCATGTGTGCCCGCCTTTAGTGTTCTGATCTTCTGCTGAAGATAGGGCAGTGGAAGGCTCCAAGAAGAGGCAGGGCGAAGGGGAACTTCAAACATGATTCATGATTTCTCTTGAATCCCAAAATCATCTTTAAAGTTATAATCAGGGCTGTGGAGTCGGAGACAATTTTGGGTACTCTGAGTCGGCAAAAAATGAAAATTTAAATGGGGATAAAAAAATAATGCAAGTTCAAATGTCCCAATTCACAAACAGTCATAATGAACGAATATCTGTGTTATAAGAATAAATGCGTGCCGTGCATAACATTACCGCAAAACTAACGTGTCACATGACATGAAGCATGCTGCACAGTGACTGCGTCACTACATGGGACATAATGCACAGTGACGGTGCGGCAGTGCTTTCCATTGTGTTGTGTTCCGCTGTTACAGGGAACGCAACGCCCACTGTGAACCTAGCCTAACTCTCACTGATAGTAAATGTGTTTAGCCGGAATAGAGACGCTTGTATGGCAAGTGAAGGGAATGGATCGCCAATAGTTCAAGACTGAAGCTGTGAAAAATGTGAAAACCCGCTGTCATTCAGCTGAGGCGACAAATACTCAAGATTGTTCGCTTTATTTTAAATATCAAGGTGGGCTCACTCAGTACTTCAGTTTGACACCCTGGTTTATCAGGTAAAGGAAGGAAAGGTTATCAGATTAATCTCTACAAAAAACAAAACTTGGTTTTCATATTTTCATTTTTATTTTTCAAAAGAACACAATTTTCATTTCTATATATTTTATCTCTATACAAAACTCTGATCAGGAAATTTAAGTTCAGAAATGTAGAATAGTTTTCTCTCCAATGTACAAAAGCAAATACAATCCCACAATCTAAAACACGGACAGGACTACACATTAAGGTATGCTGTTTGATGCACACCACATTAACACATATCAAATGGGCAAGCTATTTACAGGTTAAAAACTAAATCTATGTAAAAGAATTTGACTTTCCTGAATTGTTAATTATTTCATTTGTGATTATCAGCTCCCATCCCCTATATACAGCGCCTACGTGTAGAGTGTAGGAAAGAAAGAATCAGGAATCCCTTTTGATGTCAGGATGCAACTGTATTACACAACTATAGGAAAATAGAGATCATCATCGGGCACAGTGGCGGGGAGGTTTGTACAAGGCAACAGGTCCATGGGTCACAAAACACCCAAAACTGACGATAGGAAAAGGTGATGAGTTCTATTTTCTACACCCCAGCACCACACACAGTATTTGTGGCTGCCTCCCCGTTGAGTACACTGCAGTAAAATTGTAAGCACACCTATGGAGCAATACACTACAGGCCTACATATGAAATATGTGTTCTAACAGGACTTTGATATTCACAGCACTTTAGGTTAAAGGCACCAACGGCTGGTTTGGTAAGAGTATTGGTTTACCTAGATCTCTGCATGTTGGAAAGGAAAAGCAGAAGTAGCTAGTTTAGTCAAAGTATTGAAGTAATTGTTTTAGTTTCTCCTTTACTGTATTGTACACCATGACAGTAAGGAACCTTATAGAATAAAATAAAACTGTTTTAGAAGCTATACAATTCTTTGGACGGTAATACAAATGCCATGTAGAGAAACGCCTTGGACATCCAATGCCATTTTGGTGCGTCTCTTCACAAAATACATTCTAGTGCATTGGAAGCTCTAAAAGAACAGAACCATGGAGTTTGGTAGGAGGACAGAGTATGTGCAATGCTCATATAAAAATAAAAGTTTCACAAAACTGGGCTATTTCACTTCAGAGCATTGATAAAAACTGATCGCTCAGGGGTTACCCTTAAGGTATGTCTGTCTGTAATGCACTTTTAACTACAATCTCATTCCATCATTATTATGGTAAAGCTACCCTACACCTTTAGATCTCTCCTGTCATATATCCTTTAGATCTACGCAACAACTATGTAGTGTGCCGTGTTCCCTCTGCGAGGAACACAGGTAGACTTGAATGGTTTAGAAAGTCCTCATTACGGAGATCTAAAGGAAATCTGACCCATTAAAGGTGTTTGGGGATCTTTATTGAGGTGAGACTATGACCAATGAAATTGCAGGAAGGATGAAGTGCAAACTGTACTTTGTGGTCGCTCTTCGAAGTCTTTATGCATTTGTCCACTTGCGTAATCTAATCTGCGTCCAGACGCCTTGCTGGCACATTTGCTCAGATACCCCGCAAGAGCAAAGACTGGCAAAAAAGCTCCTAATACGATGGGATTGCTGTTTTTTTTTTTTTGCGTCTGGAGACCCCTCTGTTTGAATCTCCGGCAGTGCTGCAATGAAGATGAACGGCATTCCCCTGCTTCAATCAAATCAACACTGCGGGCGTTCCAGAAAGAGCAGAGTGGAACCCGAGCATTCATTAGAATAGTTTCCACTCTGTCTCTCTTTTCCCGCATCTTTTCCCCGCTGCGGACGCATGTCCACCGCAGTGGAAAAGCAGCAGTAGCACAAGCCTTAATGAATATGTAAGGGTTACAACAGGGGACAGGTCGCTCATCAGCCACCCCATACCCCAGCCATTAGCTGTTAACTGTAACATGACACTCACAGTCAATGTGAGCTGACGAACCCTGTTAATCCTGCCTGAAGTTGATTAGCTGTACTTTGTGAATGTCTTTTTCTCATATAGCTACGCACTTCCATTCTACAAATCTGGTGGAACCCAAACCAGGCAGGATAATCCCGAAAAATGGCATTTTACAAAAGTAAGACTGAGGCTCCACTTTTCGGGTTTTTGGGGAGTGGAATTGCAGCACGTTTTTTTTAGCCGTGCCCGAGACTTGCCCTCCCATACCGCGCCATATTAGCGCTGTTTCCCCTGCCGTGGATTACAACACCCCCTTTTTTTTTTTTTAATAACCAGCGCGCTCAAAGTCGTCCACTGCCTGCTATGGTCATTTGAAAACCCACAGGTAAACCACGGCTGATTTGAAGCCTTACCTAAAGGCTTCAGAGAACAAAATTGATTTCAAAACTAAAGGTCCGCCATCAATGAATTATGCTGTGCCAGTCGCTGGTCTCGTTGCGCACAACCGTCAGAGACAGCTCGATCGATTCCATTGCTTTTTTTTTCTGATGGGGGCCGAGGGTGCCCATGCCAAAGCAATCGAATGTGAAGTCTATTACATACAGTGTCTGTTCAATCAAACTGTTCAATCAATGACTCCTGGAGTGCTGCGACTTTCACCACACTGTGCTTGAACTTGTCATTGCTTGAACGGGTATCCGACGCGACCCCCTAGTTGAGGACTTTAAAAACCATCCTTCTGATAAAGCACCATGTGAAAAAGTCAACTGCTTTACTATATTGTTTCTCTGCAATACAGAGAACCCACTTGTGCCTTTTGTTATATAGATAGTAAATTGTACGTTCTAGAACAGTTTTAAAAAAAAAAAACAAGTAGTGTGCCATCAATCAAAACTTTTACTGACTGGTACTGTATATCCATCCGCCTAAGAGCTAATCTGACTGTTTTCCTTTCTTTAAACGGCGCCTTCCGTACTGTTTGTCACACATTCCTGAAAAAATGTATACCAAACAAAAAAATGCAACTTAAAAACAAACTGCCTTTTGGTAGGTGGTACAACATAATAATAATAGGAAAGACGCCTTAAAGACATAGACCATAGAAAAGCTGTCACCTCTCCTCAGCACAGCCAAAAGCGATACCCGGTCAAATCTACATCTACATACGTTACTGACGAAATACTAAAAGATAACGATTTCTGTAGAAGGCAATTATAAATCTGACATAAAGATATAGATAATGTATTTATATTTCCATAATGCTTTGTTGTGCAAGGAATTTGTTCTGCAACATTGGCATCATGCTAACAACTTTGCCTCCAGAACAATATGCCATCAATGTGTCAAGTTTTGCATCAGGGTTCGGCGCCAGGGAGTGGCATGTGGCTCACTCATCGAGGAGGCACACCTATGTCTCACAGGTCGGCTTCAGGGTCCTAAGATTCGCAAATGGACTCTTCCCCCATAGCGCCATGCTGTTTTTTGCATATACAGTATGTTTATCATATGGGGCCATGTTAAGATTGCACTGCATTCAGCTTAAGGTCTTAAACCAAGTATCAAGAAGGATATACCCCTACCTTCTGTATGTCTAAACCATGCAAATGCATCATGGCTTAAGGTAACTCAACATCACATTTCAGCTTTTCTGTCAGTCAAAATGGAAGTTGATCTGGTCCATTGGCTGCTATGTTTGTCTCACACAGCCGGTTTTTGCCGCACGTTTATATAGTAACTCCATTACGTAGTGCTGCTTGAACTTTTTAGGAAAACTACTTATAACAAGTAATGGTAGTATTGCTGTATTAAAGCTGCCAGCTAAGTCCTATGACTCTTCCTGACCTTTTGTTAGACCTATTTATTTATCATCTAACTTTTATGGCAAGAGCCAATGCCTCCAAACACCCAGGCTAGTAATTATAATTGCCAAAATGAAGCACTGGTGGCATCAGATTTCTTTCAGAAGAGTTTTTACCTTCAATTATTTGCCCTTGGTTGGATTTTGTTTTAAGTACTTAAGACAATATTTGAACCCACCTTTTTTCACATTACTTTTCCAAAGTTTATTCACAAGTGAAACATGGTATTGAGGACAGGAGTGAACCTGACTTGCTGTCAATCTAAAACCACAACGAAAAGGAGTCGGCCGGTGTCAAGGTGGTTTCATTTAAGTCAACAAGGTTAAAGTTGCAATTGTATGTATAAATTTACCCCACCCCAGATACTTTGTGCTGAGGGCGATCCAATTCAACGATAGCTGCAATGGCTGGAATAACACCACCCCAAAAAATATGGTAAAATGACCGACGACCAGATCCCTCCTCTTGCTTCATTCATTGCTCATTCTAGAGTAAAAATAATACAAACTAAACTACTACTGCACTGGCAAACATTTTAGGCCATTATTATTCAGGTTTGGGAAAAAGAACCCCCAAAAATCACTTTAAAAACAACCCGTCCCCTTAAAGTGTACTTTTCAATCCGAACGAGGGCATTACTACACAAGAAAAAAGTTGGTTGACAACAACGCCATGGTTGCAGGCACATCTCATGCGTGTGGGTAGCCCTGGCCGTGTACATGACATCATAGATCTAGTCAATTTTCTGGATGGAAGATTTCAACAAGGCAGACCATGCTTTACTGTTTAAGAACATTGCAGAGTATTAACCTCAAGTTGGGCTACCCAGGATGGCAGAACTGTTATTGCTACTTGTAAAATAATAAAAAAGAAAATTAAATAACTTAAATGTTAGGTCAAAAATGGCGTAAAGTGCTGTATCTCATCAATTCATCATAAATCTTCCCTCTGAAGACAGCGAATGCGGCAGGGTGAGTGGAAATGGCGTTCTACTTCATCATGATACATGTTCTACCTCCATGCCAATAAAGAAGAATCCGTGCCCTGACTGTACCGAACCCTTTCCATATACAGGAAAAAGAAACCTTCCAATAGGTTCCATGCCACTCATACAAAGGTGGAGTCATCGCTGTCCTTTCCATAACCCGTGAATGACAAGAGACTTCCTTTCACATCAGAGGGGCCCCAAAGACAGTCCGGCAGAACTCCACATTCTTGCCTTGGAGGAGCATCGATCTTTCTGCATATTGGTTTGAAGCCAAACTCGGATGAAGCTTTCATAAGGCAAGTCTGTAGTCATTGTACTGCCTCTAAAATGAGAGACAAAGCGTGTGAGTTATGAAGGGTAACTCCGAATGCTCTCAATAAAGAGATCTTATAACTAAAAGCCAATACAATCTTCTGACCCTCAAGGCAATGTCGTAACCCACACGCATGAAGTGCCTCCTCTCCTTTGCTACTTGGGATATAATAGTACTGACACAGCAGCAGCAACCAATTCCATGCTACAGACTCATGGATACAAGTTACATTTTTCCCCTTTTCTATTCTAAGTCGTTGTCTCGCAATATTAATATTGCAAGGTAAACCAAACCACTTCCCTCTTTTGTGACCCCCCCCCTGTACTCCTGTTCCCTCCCCCACCCCCCCCCCCCCCGCCCACCCGTCTGCCAGCACACCTCCTGATGTTGTCAGCGCCACGGCCCCCTCACTCCAACCTTCTCGTTCTCGTGATTCCCGCCTCCAGGCTCCCTGCCAGTGTCCTCCCCACGTGGTCCTCTGTCCCCTCCTACCCGAGCGACCTCCTTCACGACCCTTAGAGTCTGTTTCCTGACTAGAATTCCTTTCCTCTGTTGTCCACAGCCTTTCGCTTCTATTGTCTTACACTCTTGCCTGTCCACCCTCATCCCGGACCCTCGAGCGACCCGTCCGTACCACCTATTTCCCCTTTCCGCTGTGCTGCCCTCCACCGCTCCACCCGCCCTCGCGCTCATGTTTCCTTGCGCTTCGGCTCCTCCCCCGGGCCGGTCCCCCTCTCCGGCCCCAGCGGCCACCGCCACCCTCACCGCCCTCAAGAGTGTGCCCCATACCATGTCTTGTGGGGGTATCCCAAAAACGTATCCATCTCGTTGTCCTCCCGCCTCCACCCCTGACTCCACCCGCCCCTAGCGTGACCAGCGCCGCCGTGTCCCGGCACTTCGACCCGAATTGTCCCCTCTAACGCGGTGCTGCGATTCGTTTGGCGTCCCCCGTTTATTCGAAGCTGAGTGCATAACTTGTTAACAGTAAGACTTTTAAATGGCTTTAGGTAGAGGGTTTAAGATTGTTCGCCCGTCCTCAGCAAAATGGTGGAACATGTATCGGATACTTGGGGCAAGTTCGGGAAAGAGCGTCGTTCCAGCTTATGAGTTAGAGCTACCCCCAAGTTTGAAATAAGCAGTTAGAGCACCACTGCTACTTTGCACGGCCCGTGGTGATCGGTGGACCATGCCTTGAATTCGCCTCGGTTTTCCCTCGTTCGCGTCCCTGTTGCTGGCGTCTGCTGTGGCCTACCTCCCTTCTCGGTGTGTTCCCCTTTCTTTCTTCGTGCTCTTCCTCATCAACCGGCGCCATCCTGACTCCATCCTGTCCCTCCCCCTCCTCCTGTTATAAATGATCCACTAGGTTTCAATAAGTTCTTGAGGAAGCTCTGTCATGCAATCATTCAAACTAAAAGCCCTGAGAAAGTTTTATTGTGGACTAAAAATGTTCATTAAAGCCCCCCCATATACACCTTAGATCACTCCATACAATTTCCATTAGATCTACCAATAAATATGTAGTGCCAGTGCCGGGTCCCTCCCTGAATATATAGTGCTTGGAAGTTTAAGAAAGTGGTCCTCAACATTACATGGTTTTTGGTAGAAGCAAAAGTGGATTGTACAAAATTGTATTGTAAAGATTGGTAAGGGGTATGGGGGGGCTTTAAACATGATCTTTTTTCCTTTAGATTCAGATGTCTTAGATTAATCCAGCACGCCCTTTATAAGATCAAATAATAAATATGGAAATTCTCATAATAGCAGGTGTATTAGCTATAGAGTCAGTAGTTGGGCGATCTAATTTCTTTATGTCTATAGTGAACGACTAACCTTATCTGATGCACAAGTTATTTATACAATACCGTTCTAATCATAAAAACAGTAACAAATAAGGTCAATTAAATGTTTTTGAAATAAGATTTTCTCTACTACCAATATCAATATGTTCTCTCCCACGGGAAACCAGGACAAGTAGAGTCTCCTCTCTCTGTAAATGCTCCTTTTGTAATTAAGAGTGAAAATATGATATTTAGGACTTCTGTGCGCTTACTATTTAACAACTACACACAGATCACAGGAAGATAGCACGTCTTACACGTTGCCGTTTGCTGCCTGACCGCCCTTCTGAAGGAGAAGGCTGACGGCCTCAGAACATCATGTGTGCTGTATGCTGAGAGTGTGCTCTCCAAAAATATTAATTCATGAATATCCTTTGTATCCAGCTCCCCGTCTTCTTAATGGATTCTGGATAATAGAGACATATTCTTAGTTAAAAATATACCTTGAAATCGCAACCAACAATACATGGCAGCCACTGATAGCATATGAAAGCCAAGGGTGAGCCCTAGTACTATAAAGCTATGGGGAAAGAATTATATACGTATTATATCCTTCCTAATTGGGGGGACATCCATTTCTCATTTCCTGAAAGCCCCCCATACACAGCTCAATGCCCTGTGCCCTCGAGCACTTCCTTCGCCTCAAGCCCGTTCGATGCTTAGATGGTATCCTCAGTCCCCATCCAAAACAACAGCGATTGTACAGGGTTTGGTTCCCTGTTCAATGTTTGGTGCGCCTCCAATTTTTTTGTAACAATTCGAGCACACGCATCAATTGTGAACATACAGAGAACGTGTATGTATAGATCTGTTGTATGGCAGACGAACAGGGAGGGGGATGGTGGGGAAGTTGGGATATGATTAGCTTTTCTTCTGTCCTCCTTACGGGCTAATATATGGTCCTCCACAGAGTTTGTGATCCAGTCGGGACCTCCCTACATTAAGCGCAGTGCTTGGTGGGGCTCACATACACTTTACCTGCTTCGGCGGTGCCCTGAACAGAGCATCCGCTGATCAGGTAAAGTGTACATGATCCTGTCCGGACCCAGTTGATGGTCCGTCTCATCATCTGGAGCAATATTATTCAGCCATAAAATACAGTACCTAAAGCCTCAAATCATCTTCTGAAAGCTCACAGAATGGCACTTACTGTTATGAAGACTTCCTGAACAGGCTTATGGCTTGAATTCTGTTTTACTTCATGTAAGTCGACCATCTTTCTTAACCCATTAAATTTGCAAATCTGGCTCAAATATCCATCATCCTAAGGCCTTGTTAGATGACTGACTAATTACCATAGGTTACGAAGCGCCTGTAAGGATATGGGTTTATCCGTTTTTTTTTTAAACTTTACCAAACCAAACCCCCCTTCCTGGGACCGTTCAGCATCACCCAGGGGTAGAGAAGTGGAGAGGAGAGAACCTCGGCCTCCCTCTGTCTTCCTAAGATGCTGAAATATGGATCAGCACACACACACACACACCACATCCCAGCCCGAGTTATCAAAAAACCACACCCCTTACTTCTTAAAGGACCTTCACCCATATAATTTTGCCTTTTCCACTATTTCATTCCCTCCAATATACACTTCTAGTCCTTTTTTATCCCCTCCATTCTCTTCTTCCTTTTTCCCCCCCCAAGCCAAACCAAGGAAAAACCATACGCACGGGCTACCTTGGCCTCAAGAGATGTCTGAATCGTCAGAATCCCGGTGGTTCGTGATCATGCCGGTGGGTGCGCGATTACATCATTTGGGTTTTTTTTTTTTTTTTTTTTTTTTTCCTTTTTTTTTCCTTTTTTCACTTATGGTTTTTCCTTCATTCTGCTGATGAACGGATTGATTGGGCGATTTTGCCCCTCCAATTCAATTCAAAATGAAAAACAAAACAAATAAAAAAAAACAATGTTTGGCCTTTGTGGACTTTATTTTTTATTTTTTCAATCATTTTTTTTTGTATCCAATCCAAGTTCCAATCAAGTTCAAATAAAAGGAACAACTCATAAACGTAACTACTCCATAACTTTTTGATACTGTCTTGTCATCCACTGCGTTCTTTTTCCGTTTTTTTCCCCCATGTGGATGTAAGTCCGCAGCGGGAGAAAAAAGCCTCAGAAAGGACACTTGCCCATTCGAATGGGACTGACACTTGTCCACTCTGGTGCTATCTAGTTGCACGTCCGCGGTGATGAAAGCTGTGGATACCGTGCGTCTCAAATCACTGCAGGAGCAAAACACCGCACGAATTGCTTCCATAGACACAAAACCCCTGTGGCCGGTGGTGAGCTGCTCATCCCTCTCCTATTCGGATTCCCACCTATTCTTTTATTCCCAACACGTCAGAAAAACAGCGCTGGTGCTGGAATGTATGAATGCAATAGTGGGCGCAGTTTTTTTGGCATTTGCCTCAGGCTAACTCAATAGGTTGCCTCCCGCCCAATGCGAACAGGAGCTAGCTCCTAAGCCACGGGCAAGGCTGTCAGGTAATCTGCTGGTGCAAAATTGCCAGCGTGCGCTATGTTCCCTGCGTTGAATTATAGACCGCCTGTCATCTTGTTTTGATTTATAAAATGAATTCCTACGTTTTGAGTCTATTGTTTGTCTTTTTTTCTATTAGAATTATCGATGTGAAATTTTATTTTTTTTTTTAAATATTCATATAATCGTTAGACATCTTGAAGTATATCAATCTTCAAATAATCTTCATCAATGATGGGAAAAAGCTGTTTTCCACAACTTTTTCTTTCCTCCTTGGTTTTTAATTTTAAGCACTATGAATATTATAATATGAAGTTGTCGACTGCTACGAAATACCATGAAAAACCAAATTTACAAAGAAGGAAGACTACTTTCCTATCATATTTCCTGCACCCGTCGTATTACCACCGGTTCCGCCGCTTTTACTAATTACATCTCTCTACATTATCTTGATCTTTTCTCTGAAACCTGATTCTACCGAGCTTTTTGTTGCCCTAATTGTATGACCATTGTGGTTCCCATCACCCTGGATGTAACCACTTGCTTGTCTTGTGACAGGATGATGGGGGAACCTGCATTAACATATATTTTTTTACACATATTATTGCATAATGTTAAAAGACAGCGTTATTAATCTGGTGAACAATGGATTCGCACCACAATAAAAACGAGTCATGATTTTCTGTGTCACCATACTACAGAAAACTATCTTTAGAAATGGATTAACCTCCCTAATGTTAGGCGCCGACAGACCATAACGGGAGCATTATGAATCACACTGAATCAAACTGCGCCCATGCCGGGATCAGGCACTACGAGCTGCAGGTACCCGAGCCGGTTTTTCCCGGGGGCGCCGTTTCTGAGAAGGGTGTGGCACCATAGACCTCCATGTTATTGGAAGTGTCGCTGTTTTCTTTCTCGTCCTCCTCCACATCAACCGCTGCGAGACCACCCACCTGCCCTCTCATTTCCCCCCAGAGTTTTTGTTTCTCTCATTGTCTTTATTTTCGTCTCCTTGCCTCCCGCGAGTGTGGTTTGTCCTGTGTATGGAGCCCTCTGCTTTAGATCCTACCCTCACTTCTATGTTATGTTCTTGGGTCTTGACAGCCTCTGAATCCCCATTACTATTTCTTCTCACCTCCACCAAAGCCGCAATTTTTTTTTCCTCCCTCGCCCCTGTCCGCACGATCTCGTTTCTGAGTATTATCGCGTGCCGCCGCACGGCTCCTCCATTCAATTCTTAGCTCGACATTTTCATACGGGAACCAAATGCTCAAACTATTTTAACAAACTAGTATATCTAGTGTCAACACCATCTGACAGTAAAAGCAGTTCTAAAGGTGGCCATCACGGTCGACTTTTCACTTGACATGATTGATATACTGATTTTCCTGATAAGAATGAACCCTTATGGGCTATTTCACGGCTAACCTCCCTACGATATGCCCCTGAACCCAGTTCGGGGAAGGGACGCTGCAAAAATTCGTGATACTCCCGAACTGTGTTCGGAGTTCACATCGTTGGATCATTTACACCTTCTCCGCCTCCATCCGTCTTCTTCCGTCCCGCTTATTCGGGGCTTCTGCCGGGTCCCGGAGGTTGACGTGTGACTTCACGGAGGCGGACCCCGGTCTTACAGCAAAAAAAAATTGTTTTTTCTTTTTTTAAAAATCTTTTCTTATTGACACTTTTTGAACTGGATAGATAAATGTCTTCTTCCGTGATCTGCGCTCGTGTGCCGATGACGTCATCCGCCGGGCGGGAGATTAAAGGTACAGAAAAGAAATGTTTCTTAATTTTTTTTTTTCATTTTTTACATTTGTTTTTTTATTGTTGATTGGATTGATAAATGTTTTCATAGGTTTTATTCAATCCAAATCAAAAAAAGAACACCATTGGTACACCTTACTAACAAAAATGTATAATAAATGTTTTCCCAAAAACATTTTTTTCCTGTAACCTCTAAAGCCGTCCATAGCGCTTCCATCTCTGGCCGATTTTTTGGCCGACTGATCACCATTCGCAAATTTGGGGTGATCGCTTGGTGGATCAATCGCAAAATGAAACGCGCCCACCCGGATTGGCAGACCCATCGTACTGCCAAACCTTTGATCAGCCAGAGAACCACATCTTTCTCTGGCCGAAAAAAAAAAAAAAAAAAAAAGCCAT
>CM070032.1:110827867-110838204 GCA_036250615.1 Ptychadena robeensis | reverse complement strand
TCCCTATTAGCATAAAGCACTACTATGCTGCATACATGCTTTCACTTATCCTATCCTTACGAATACAAAAAAACATCAGACTTCTAAGGGTGTTGGAGATCTGTGGGTTAAAAGTCAGAGTAGACATAATATTTTTTCATTTGGTGAGCGTTGGAAGAGGGGGTAGTCTTATACGGCGAGTATATAACAAACTATATTTTAACTGTAAAAGTTGGGGGGTCGTCTTATACGCCCAGTCGTCTTATACACCGGCATATACAGTAAGCTTACACTGTAAGGAAACTATACTGTACAATTATGTTATGAATGTTAAATGTATTGGGGGTCGAGTCAGATGTGTCATACCATGTTGGCTATGAACCCCAACCTTTAACATATGTATTAAGTCCTGTATATTTAATACTTTTTTATTCAAAATGATCGAGGAGTGCCTTAAAAGCCCTAGTTTTCTATGTGTTATTTCCATCAGGAATGGTAGATCTTCCCGATTATGAAAAACTCATCCTTATCCCATATAAAATATCTGGATGTGGCACTTGTGTATTGGTTACCATCCATCTATCCATCTCTGGGACCCATTCAAACATGTCCCTGATAATGGCTTTACTAATCAGAATACTTAAATTGGAGCTTCAAAATAAATCCTATAGAAATAAGGTTTCTTCAAGGCAAGCAGCAGGTTTTAATCTAGTGAACTGAGAAATGTAAATTAACTTGTCCACTATCCAAGGGACAAAATGCAGCACCTAACACTGCCACAAATGTACAGAGTGTGAGAAATGAAAACATTTGAAAGTCTATACCTTTGCTGGGCATGTATATATTATTCAGGCAGTGATGTAAACATCCATGCAATCCCAGAGTATCTTAACCCTTCACATAAGGAGGCCAAGGAAATGTCTTAATACCATCAAGTTATTGAAACCAAATTTAATTTATGACTACCAGCTGTTCTAGGTAACCAGATCAAGCAATTTGTGTACAGATTTTGTAGAAATGTGCTTTTCAAAAGAACTGCACAAGATGGTCATTTACAACAAAATTTATTTAAACCATGAGGCTTTACTTCTGGCTGGATTCAGATTTAGATGTGGAGGCTCTCAATGATGAAAGTCTACGCCTCTTGGCGATCTGCTCCTGGCGTTTCTCCTTAGCTTCCTGAAAGGAGGAAAAAAGAAATGTAAATAGGCTTGCCATACATCAAACATTAAAACTAAACCTGCAACTAGAAGAACATACTGCCAAGCGAAACATGGCACCACTCCCTGATGGAGAAAAGACTAATGGGAGAAGACCCGCAACAGATTTTTTTTTCTCCACACTTAAAGGCAAGAATATGATAATTAAAGAGCGTAATAATCAAGAGTTCCAATGCAAATGGCTCTATTAGGATAAAGGAGAACCCAGAGTACATATTCGGAATGTTGAACGTACCTTTGTTCTCTTAGCAAGGAGCTTGGCATACTCTGATGCTTCCTCCTTGTTCTTCTTGGTGCGCTGCTTCTTCAGGGCAATACGTCTGCGCTTGTGTTGAAGAACTCTAGGTGTTACAAGACGCTGGATCTTGGGGGCCTTAGTCCTGGCCTTCTTTCCTAGAAACAAATTAGGACAGTTTAAATTTTTTTAGAACGATTTGTCACCACACAGTACAAAACATTTGTACAATACTGAAAGTTAACTGGGGAGGCTTTGTAGTTGACACAAGGAAGTTGCCAGGACATGGATAATAACTGCTCCAGCAGTTCAAGTATGCCCAAATCTAAACAGGTTAGTGGACCTAAAAGAGCCTGGTACAACCTTATAACAAATGACATTCATGTCACATGCAAGACTGAAAAAGTTAAACATTTATATCATTAGCAAGTCCGTTACATTATATCACTATCCCCACAATGGTGTTTCCATTAGCTTGTACTTGTTTCTTTCTACCTGCTTTTCCTGACTGACATTCTGTCTGTGGGGTACTTCTCTAAAACTCTATAAGGACGAGAGACTTATCCACCGCTGGACAGTAGCAGCGTCATCACGTGGAGGGTAATGTCCAATGCAATATTTAAGATGGGATTTGGTGACAGAAAGCCTAAATTCCATTACACATTCAACAGTTAAAACAGTTTGATATTTTGTTTAGGAGCAAAAACTATATACCATATTTTCCGGCGTATAAGACGACTGGGTGTATAAGACGACCCCCCAACTTTTCCAGTTAAAATATAGAGTTTGGGGTATATGCGCCGTATAAGACTACCCCTTCTAACTCACATCAAATAAAAAAAAACATCAGATTTGCATTCAATATGTTCATTTTAATTCTTATGACAAGGGCAAAGTGCCTGCAAGTCACAGGAAATCCACCCGCAAATGTGCCGGCGTGTGTCATTTTGTCCAGATCAGGGAAACTGCAGTGGACCCATGGCCTTACATATGTCTACTCTGACTTTCAATTCCCACATCTCCAACAACCTTAAAAGTCCTATTTCTTTGAGTAATTTACATTCTAATTTCACACCCCTAACTGCAACCTTTTTATATTAATGTTTACCTGTGGTTATCCAAGTGACATGCATTGTGTACATTTAACTCATAGAATTCTGGCAATCAAAATGTCACATGATACAGTGAAGGTGTTTTAATGCGTTTGAGCTGCAATACCAGTTTTAGCCACTGGAGCCACAGCCTTTAGTGAGCACGTCGGCTTCATCTCACACAGGAGGGAGGGTGGATAAGGGAGCTCTTCTGATGTCTGACAGGCAGACTACTCTGGCTCAGAAGTTTCAGCACTCACCGTATAAGACGACCCCCGACTTTTGAGAAGATTTTCCTGGGTTCAAAAGTAGTCTTATATGCCAGAAAATACAGTACTTAAAGAGGCCTAAGTAAGCAGCAGGTATACTGTGCATACTTGCAGATTATAACCTCCAACACAAGTGCAATATAACTAAATACTACTAGTAGTGTTGAGGACCAGTTCTACACAATGCAGCATGCACATTTTATTCATAGACCATCAGTAAAGCCCCCCATACACCTTTAGATCACTCCATACAATTTCCCTTAGATCTACCAACAACTATGTAGTGTCAGGCCCTCCCTGATGGAATACAGTGACTGGAAAGTTTAGAAAGGTCCTAATACTACATGGTTTAAGTAAAACAAAAGTTGATTGTTCAGAAATTGCATGGTAAGATTGAAAGGTGTATGGGGACCTTAACAGTTCCACTTCAGACACGTATACAAACAGGGACAAAAAGGTTTAAACCCCATTTAATACTTTAAATAGCCCAGCATCAAAACCAGATTGTGTTGCTGTCTTGTTTGCTTTTTGTAACTTAATCTAAAAGTCTTCATCCTTTGTTTTGCACAAGCTAAAAAGGTGTTTCCCACATTCAGAATGTTTTGGCAAATTGTACAATGTGGCAGCAAATAGTTATTCATTCTATACAAAAAACATAAAAGGGAGCTACAAACTATCAAAGCAACATAGCAGTGATCATTTTCATTTAAGGCCCTGTCTATGCTTTGCATCCCTGACATCAAGTTGAATGTTTAACACCTCACACTGACTGTGCACACAGGTGTGCCATAGCCCTGATGTGCTGTGCAGGCATGTCATAGCCCCTTGCTTGGAATGGGCCACGTCTGCAGCTTTATCCTCATGTAGAGTATACTTCTCCTCACTAAAAAAAGTTCCAACTGAAAGAATTCTTATATAACCAGTCTTTCATCTTTAATTGCCCAGTACATCTCCAAGAAGTGCGATCCTAAACTAATCTGTGTGGGTCACAAAGTGTGTCTTCATGCACTGACCACACTGCTCTATCTTGAATAAACTGGGAGTAGCTTTAAACCAAGAGTGCAAAAACATGTGGATTGGAGTTATTATGTTGCGCTGTGGTCCTGGCTGGGGACATACACACAAGAAAGGCTACAATGCTGCTCCAGCAGTCCCTTGAGCATCGTAGCTACCCCACAGAACCAAGCCATACAAAGGAATGGATGCTTTTCAAGGAATATCAGCCTAAAAGCACAAGTCAAGCAAAGTATTTTCAATCCAAGGTTTGAACTGCAGCAACAGTTCACTCCCACTAAACCCCAATAAATAAAGTATGACAAAACAGGCATAGCTTCTGAGAAGGGGGATGCTCTTACATTTCATGTCATTCCACCTACACAAATTAACTCCGCTTTGACAGTTGCACAACTGAATTACATTTCAGATCTCACAAGCAACAAGTCAGAACTCTCACAGTTGGCATCACTGTCCCTCCCCCAGCTATACCAGCACACCATTGTAGTTGGTTGCAATGAGTTGCTACAACCCACAATGAGCACAGGTGAAGTCACAGTGACTGAATGTTTTGTCTTGTTTGAGCTGGACACCGACACATGAAAATTCCTCACCTTCCTTAGAAAGAGGCTTCCTAACCACATATTGGCGCACATCATCTTCTTTGGACAGGTTGAAGAGCTTGCGGATTCTGCTTGCCCTTTTAGGACCCAAACGACGTGGAACGGTGTTATCTGTAAGGCCGGGGATGTCCTTCTCACCTACAATGTACAAAACCAATATTCACATTGTATTCCATAAATGTTGACTGTGAGGATGTACATAACTAGTGTTTGCAGAGACCAACCCCCACACATGCTACTCACCTTTCCTGACAATGACCAAGTTTAAAACACTTAAGTTGGCATCCACAATACAGCCACGCACAGATTTGCGCTTGCGTTCTCCAGTCCTCCTGGGGCGGTAGCAGGAGTGACCTTTGCTAAGCAGCAGACGAACGCGTCCATGGGTGAGCACTCCCTGTTTCATGGGGAAACCTTGCTTATCATTGCCTCCACTGATGCGCACCACGTATCCCTAGAACAAGACACACAGGTTAGGTTGGCATTGAGCACCTTACATCAGGTATAAAATCCACCATATTTGTCTCCTGTAACATTGGAGAACATTCTTACCTTCCATTCGTCACCCAAGGGATCAGCTGGAACTTCTGTGGCCATACGTTTCTCATAGAAACTACGCAGCTTGCGTTCATCATCAACTTCAATGAGCTTCTGGCAGCCAGTGGCTGGGAAAGAGATATTGAGCTGGAAAATAAAGACAAGTAGGTAAGGCCAGGGATTTAAAAAGGAGGTCTTCATTTTACCAAATCACAGGGGATCATCATTTATGTCAGCAACGTATTAGGATTAGACATTACTGGTGTCTCATTGTCTCTGGTTTATAGGGAGACCTAGTCACCAAACACTTGTATGCCTTCACACTTCTGCTATTAACACACAATAGTGAGTACCCCAACAACACATGTGCGGTGCCCTGCAGCTGGTATGTTACATACCATGTGTCCCCATATTACACAGACATGGTTGAGATCAGGAGAGATGCCATACACCCAGGCAGATATTTCAGAAGTATGGAGTAAGGCTATACCACATGGGGAAGGTTACTATCCACTTTGCATTACATAAGCGGTCTCCGTGTGTATACACAACACAGGTCAGTGCAAGTCACAGAGCGAAGGCAATGGAATACTTCCCTCCACTATAATGCATGGCACTCACCGGCACGCAGAAAGCAGCACCGACAGAACAGTAGTTGAGGCCAGGTCCTCAGCACAGCGCGGGTCTGCCATACATATACCACATGTCACACTCACTAATCCTCCCCCCTCATGCAGAGTGTACACGCTGGCAGAGCCCGCACACAGCCGCCATGTTTCTGTATAACTTCCCCCGGCTCCGGTCCCTGCACAATCCACTACCATCTGACTCATAGACAGTCCCGGTCCGCCCGGCCGGGCAGCCGCTGCCTCGTACACACTCAGCCCCGCACCATCCATATCATATGTCCCATATCCCTGCCACACAGGGCGACATTTCATCCCTCATCTCCAGGCTCACCTTCATGGCTGCACAGCCTATCTCAGGTCCCCCGCCGGAAAGAGGCCGAGCTTCCGTGCAGTGACCTCACATAGGGAAGGGGAGAGCGGCATGCATGACGTCACATGAGAACTGCTGGCGCGGGCGTGCGCGCCCTCTGCTGATGGGAGGCCATCACCTCATACATGAAAGTACCTCAGAGAGAGGAGCATAGAGCAGAGGGGTGTAAGGGATATCAGCGGGCTGGTGTCATGTATAAATAAGACCTACACATCTTCCTGCTATAAATGAATATCAGAACTGTGAAATGTAATGTACTATACCCCACAGCTGAATGATATCATTATAAAACCATGTTTTCAAAAAAACATTTAAAAAAAACCATTAGTAAACATAATGGTAAGAAAAAAAAGTATATTTGGGTTGTATGTCTTCTAAAGTAGAAAGAAGTAATCTAAGGGCTTGTCCCCACATGAGCCATCACCCACGGCACGAATTACGGGTGTGACCCACGATCTGAAACGCGGGTCACCGCATTTTTGCTTGCGGCCATAAACACGAATGGGCACAGTAATCGTGTGTCTCTTCTCTCTCTATGGGCGCGATCAGACGGGGTGTGGCAAGATGTCCTGTCCCACCACCCCTACCCACACTTCCTGCCTGCAAGTGCCAGTGATCTCCGTGCCAAGATTCTCCTGGTGCAAGCGATCTCCCGTGGTCTCCGCTCCGCGATTAAAATTGCGGCAAGTCACCCAAGTGGGGACATTTCCTTAATGTATAAGCCTAGAGAGTGGCCACCCATTAGGGCATTAACGGAAAAGTCCATTAGACGACCACTCGACTTCAGAGACACACGTCAATGACTCCTGAGAGAGGTCGACAAGTTGTGTGTTTTTTTTCCTCTCTCTGTATGCACACTTGTATACACAATGTAGTCTCTGGGTTACACTTACGTTTCAACATACGTTTCTTGAAAACTTCAGGATATCAGTTACCTAGCACAACCCCACAACCTCTTTCTACACCAGTCGTGGGCTACGTCTCGAAGGCCATAGTCTTTTAATCTAGCCCTTTGTGTCAAGATGCCCTGTCTCCCCTCTACTTTTTCCTTGCAATTAGGGGAGATAATGCCTAGAAGATGATTGTTATGGTCTCCTAGACGCTGTAGTATGCCCAATAGAATGTTTAGGTTTACTATCAATTTTTTTTAAGGCAATACAAAAAACTTATCAATGCAATCTGTTTAAATTTCCCAACCAGGCAAGACTTGGGACTAAAGGGCTCTACCCAGGGCTTTTTTTTCTGGCGGAACGGCGTCTCACCACCTATATTTCCCCCAACTCCTCCTCCCCGATGCCAGTGTGACAGGCAGCAGATTCTGTACTTCTCCGACAGATTATGCTTCCTGTAGCTCCTCCCACAGATACGTCATCCCCAGCCAATCAAAACACAGGACACATCCTTTCTTCTCTCCAGTGCTGTAGAAACTTAGCTCAATAAACCTGTGTGAACCCTTGCATGGTAGACCCTTGACATTTTGGGGGTTACCAGTTAACCCCTGAGACTACATCCATGCAAATTCAGGTCCCTAAGCACAATTCTTCCTACTAAAAAGCCCCTATTACATATTGCTTGCATGTAGTCTCATTTTTTAGATTCAGTTGTGTTGTTAAACACATACAATTTCTGTCACTGGGATAACCGCAGGGAAACATGAATAGCTATGAAAGGTTGCAGATAGTGGTGTCAAATTGTAAATTACTAATCCAAAAAAGGGTGATGGAGCATCTGGGGGGTGAAAGTCAGGGAGTAGGCATATGTAAAGCCCTAGCTCCATGTCCACTAAAATCCCTGTGTCGAACACAGAGATCTTGTTTCAATGCTCAACGGCGATAGGCAAAGAGGGGGGGGGGGGGGTTCCACTTCCATCGGGACCCCCTCCGCTAAGCATATTGCTTGGCGGGAGGTACTGATGGAGCACATTCACTTACCTGCTCAGCGCATGCTGTGTTCTCACAGCACTTAGCCATTCCGCTGATGCAGCGCTGAGCATAGTGGAGTACGTTGAACCTCTGTGGAGTATGTTAACATCGGATGTCTGAACACAGCATCCGCCGAGCAGGTAAAGTCTATGTGCTCCACAGCCAGTCAGAGCCCTGGTCCAGGGGCTGGTGGAGGCTTGATGAGTTCCACCACCTTTTCCCTGAGAAAAAAAGCCCTGGCTCTACCAAAGTTTGTTGTCAGGCCCCTGTGTCAAATTTAACCTTCTGGGTGTTTTATCAGTATTAACCTCCCTGGCGGTTCACTGAGGTCAAGATTTTGGTACCAAAAGTGATACAGTGTTTTGCATGAGATTTTTTTTTTAATGCTGTAGACCTGTAACTTACCATTTTTCAAAACAAGGGTTTAATAGACATCCTGAATAAAATAAAGTTTTAAAACGCAGAATTATGTAAAATACATATATAATAAAAAACATACAAATCAGTTTAAGAATTATTTGAATGAACAAATATCGAAAACACTTTATGAAGAACTAACTTTTTTTTTTTAAATGTTTCCCTTGTGTGGTAGATTTTAAAGCAGGGTCCAACATCACACTCAGGTCAGTAACTGCGGGTTTCCCTAAGGCCTTTTCTGCCATCTTCGCCTCTTTTGGAGCAACACACCACACACTGTCTTGTGGGAGTTTGCTTTTCAGGTGTTGGAGGTATGTACTCTGAAAAATGACGAGCCTTCAAGCACAGTGGGCTCACCGTGTAGGAGGAACGTCACCCAGGTTGATCTTGTTCTGGTGTTTGGAACATATGGCTTCACAAACTTGCCAAGTATAGTCATGGTGGGTCACAGGTCTGTCATTGTGTGATTTGAATAAAATCAAAGCGTTCCAAGGCATTGTTCCAGGAGATGGCGGAACATGTCATGGCCTGGTTGCGGTAAAAGGTCATGGCCTGGTTGGCTCGGTCGACACCTCCCATTGTCCTGTTGTAGTTGACCACAACCTGTGGTCTTTGGACGTCCTTTCCATTTCATTGCTTTGCAAGTAACAGTTGTGGGGTTGTGGATGGTGCTCAACAGGAAAACGTCCTTTTTGTCCCTCCATCTCAGTGCCATCATCTTGCCCTTTTGCCAGGCAACTATATCCCCGGGGCTGAGCTTGTGGGCGCAGAAGTTAGATGGCAATTCGCGCCTATTAGCCCTAATTGTTCCGTAAGCATTTGTTCTTTTCTGCAATAGATACTCAAACAGTTCTGGGATATTGTCAGTTGTCAGACAATATCCCTTATTTAGGAAGGGCTCAATGAGAGTCAGGGCAGCAGATGTACACTTCTTAAGTGGGGTGGCGTGTTCTGTGCCCCCCAGCAGCTGACCTGTAGCATTCCTGGTATCTGAATCCTCTGCTGTTCGAGCCCTAAAGATCCTACGCTGTATTGGCTGGAGTACGATTTCATGCCCGGGACATGCATATTTGTCATTGTACTATGAGCTGTAATGTTCTTTTGTCCATAATAAAAATTTGAATTGAAAAAAAAAATCATTCCACACCTCCTGTCCCACTTACATCTCCAACTTGGAACATGAATAGACCCCTAGCCACCCCCTTCGCTCCTCCAGTGACCTACCATATTTTCCAGCATATAAGACGACTTTTGAACACAGGAACATGTGTGCAAAAGTCAGGGGTCATCTTATACGCCGGGTGTGGCTGGCAGGGGGGTGCAGGGGATCATCTAGGGGAGCCGGTAGAGCTCTATGTTCCACGGGCTGCGTGCTGGCTGGCCAACAAAAGCAGAAGGAGAATGAGATCGGGAAGAAAGAGAACTCTCCCCTTCTTCACAGCAAGCAGTGTTACCATGGCTACAGGATGCAGGGAGGGACACACCCTCTCCACTCTGCTGTAGAAGCAAAACCAACACCTGTGTAACAGTGTAACTTTGAACATTCATAGCAGGAAAACCATTCATAGTATAATCATGAAACTTTCAGGGTCAGTAATGCTCACCTACTTCTACTTACACCCCGAGTTTCACCACTCTAGCTATAACACTTGTACGTTAAATTTCAGCTAAAGTCCAGCTCTCAGAAATGCTTCTTCATTACCAGAGTGCTATACTCCTATATGCAACATTTAACTTGCCTATATTGAACACATATATCTTTGCAACCTTGCATGGTAGAACCTTGACATTTTGTGGTTTACTAGCTAACCCCTAAGACTATATCCATGCAAATTCCCTGAGCACAATCCTTCCTACTAAAAGCCCCCTATCAAATATTGCTTCCCCATGAGCATAAAGCACTACTCTGTTGCATACAGGCTTTCACTTATCTGAATTTAAACACAGATCTTTAAAACCCTGCATGGTAGAACCTTGAAATTTTGGAAGTTTCCAGCTAACCCCTGAGACTACATTCATGCAAAATGTCATGCCCCTAGCTTCAACGCTTCC
>CM070032.1:110801673-110818410 GCA_036250615.1 Ptychadena robeensis | reverse complement strand
AAAACGTATCTTTCAACATCCCTGGTTCTTCCTTTGTTTTAATTTTTCAGGCTTTTATGAATAACTATGGTAACGCTGGATTACACACTAGTCCAGCGATGGTGAACCTATGGCATGCTAGCCTCTCTGTGGGCACGTGAGCTGTCAGCCAGCACAGAGGAAAGAACTGCAGCCTATTGGCTCTTAATGCTGTCAGTTCTCTTCTCCTCTCTTCTGATTGCACACAGCACCCCATACCCTCCCCTGTTCTATCTTATAAGAAAGTATGTATCTTATAAGAGTGTGTTTACATGATTTGTGTGTGTATATGATTTGTGTATGTATATGATGTGTGTGTGTGCAATTCAGGTTAAATTGCCATGCCGGCACTTTGAGATAAATAAGTGGGATTTGGGTTTCAGTTTGGGCATTCGGTCTCTAAAAGGTTCGCCATCACTGCACAAGTCAATCACCACCTCTAGAATAACTTAATTACAAAATACTACTTTTGTTTAGATTTAAAAAGATCAACCAGAAGATACAGCCACTGGAAGGTCTGCATTGCTGTCTGTGACCTCATCACTATGAAGTAGGCCATACACAAGTAGATGTTTTTCGTGTACTAAGCAGTAAAATAAATAATTTCCGGGACATCTGAAAATCTTTTTTTTCTAAATTCAATCGACCAGAAGTGATTATAATGGAGCATAAAAATGAGTTAGTTGGGATTGATCAGGTTGTGGATAATCGTATAAGTATCTGGTGGGTTTTGAGAAACCACCTTACAATAGCTGTATTTGCATGGGGTACTGAGTAAGGATGAGGCTCCACTGGGGCGGTTTGGGAGGGGCTCATGTGTGTTTTTGAGACTCGCTCCTATTGCCGCCAATGAGCCTGTCTCCATTGTCGCTGATTGGTAAACTATGGTTTACCGCGTTTTCTGAGTCACGCGAGCAGCCCCAATGCACGTGGATCCCACAGGGTTTTGTAGGTGAGGTAAGTTTATTTGTTTTTTTTATGTAGAGTTTAAAACAACTTTAAGTCCACACATACTTAGGCTTTGTTTCATGCGTTGGACCCCTCCGCTAAGGCTTGTTCAATTGTACGCCGGGACAGTACGCTAGAGTATACGCTAGCAGGGTGGTCGACGCGTATCTCCGACGTATCGCACAGACCGTGCCTGCGCGGATGGTTTGGGTACCATCCGCCGGTGTAAAGGCTGAACGTACTCGGACTACGTTAAGCCTGACCCCCAAACAAAAAACACCGGCGGCTGAGATCACGGCGCAATGAGAAAGACCTAGTCCGCCGGAGGCAAGGTCTGTGAGATACGTCGGAGATTACGTCGGGACCCTGCAGCGTATCGCGTATAGCGTTACGGGTCCCGGCGTACCAAGTGGAAAAAAAAGGCCTACGCGTATTCCCCTGACTCGGCAGAGGGTATGTTTTTCATTGCGTGAGCCGACCGCCGAGACGTGTGGTTTGAGGATGAAGTAGTCGATTACCCGGCGGCTGGTAAACAGACCATCCGCCCAGGCGGAGTCTGTGAGTACGTCGTGACCCATGCTAAGCGTATACGCTTAGCGTAGGGGGTCCCGGGTACAATGGAAACAAGCCTTAGGTTCACATTGACTTTGTCAACCCTGCATGTGTGAATGGTTACATTGTTATGTTCATAAAAATTATAATGTTGTGTAGTATAAGCTTTGTTGCATGTACGTCGGGAGCCCCCGCGAAGCGTATACGCTCTAAGCACGGGGGTCCCGACGTTATCAAATAGAATCAGTCTGCCGGCGGGATGGTCTTTTAGACATTCGCGGTGTACAGGCTGAACGTACTCGGACTCGTTCAGCCTGACACTGGCGGATCGGGTCGGCGCAATGATACCGACCCATCCGCGGAGCAGGTAGTCTATCTGCTACGTCGGGACCCCCCGCAAACGCGTGCTACGCTTAGCGGAGGGCTCCCGACTAGTAAGGAAAACAAGCCCCGTAAGTTTAAGCAGACTGTGTTTTCTATTGGTGTGATTAGGGCTTGTTTCCACTGATGCGGGAATCGTTGGTGCGGATTGCTGGGTGTATCAGCGTGGCTGCCGCCCCTCGGACCGTTTTAATTCCATAGGCAACGCAATTGGCAAGGCTCCACTGGTGCGGCAACGGAGCCCAAGGGAAGTGCGGATGTTGCGAGGATGGGAGGGGGGCATGGGGCTGCCTGAAGTCCACATCCTACCGCACGGACGTCCGCATGATCCGCAATGCTAATATAAGACTCGGCGACAGTTGGGGCGAGGTGAACCCTGCGGGGAAAAACCAGAAAGCTACACAGTATGCCGTCGGAATGTCGTCCAGTAACTGGGGGTTGGAAGCCCTGAGTCGCTATCTATGGTGGGGAGCGTCCGGCAGGGAGGCGGCGTGACTGCGGCGCGTACTAAGGCTCGTTCGGCACGGATCGGTCGAGGCACTCCCATGCCGCAAAAAATGCGGTCGCATAAGGGGGGATGTGACGGAACGACAGGGTATGACCAATGGGGCTCCGAGTTTCCCTCATCCCTTACAAAGGTACCGGTACTTGGCCAGGTTTGGACACCGCTAGTCAACTGGGCCGTTTATGGCGGCAAGAGTGGGACTACGCTGTCTATGAGGATAGTGGCGCGTCGACGGATCGTACGACTGTCTGTCCTGGGGGCGTGACAGGTGGGGGGGCTTTGTAACGCAAAGGACTGGGGAACACGGTAGCCACGCCGCGGGGAGTTCAGCGGCCAAATTGGGCTCCTATAACGCTTGCCCGGATGACTGTGAAGGGCGAACCGTTGTTAATCGGCCACGCCCAAGACGAGCTCCTACCGGTGACTGCGGTCGAAGTGCAGCTAAGGACCTCTGGAAGGAGGGCTGGTAGGTCGTAAGGGCGAATGGAAACGGTCAAGGGATAAGAGCGCCCGACGCGTTGGGCGCAGGTTTCCAGCCCCTGAGTTCAATACTGGCGGGGCGGGGTACTATATAGCGAGATGGAGTTGTCGCGAGGCGTGGGCCGGTCTGGGTCTCGTCCGGCCGTGAGGCTTGGTGGCCGGACGGTCTGGGTGGGGTCCCTGAGGCGTCGGTCTGGGGGGAGTAGCAACCCGAAACGATCTAAGTAAAGTGTGGCCAGGTACGGGGCCGTGCGTGGACACTCGACGCGGAGTACCGTGTCGGTGGTACGGGAGTCTACCTAGCATCTTAGCGAGGGTTCTTACGAGACAAAAACCGGTGGAGAGGGACGGGGCGCGGGCGGTCCGTCCGCTGCTGTGTGCTAGCAGTCGTCGGGCCGTAAGTGCGACTTCGTTCGTAGGGGTCAGCCCGGGGAACAGGGCGATCCCGTCGATATGTGGGACTGCGGCTGGGGGACGCGTGCGAATCCCCCCGCCCGGGTCACGCGCTACGTCGGCGAGTAGTACGGACATTTAACCGTCAGCTTGTGAGCCGGGTGTGGCACCCCCCAGTAAGCCTCGCTAGTGGGGCCCATGACGCGCGACGTGGCGACGCGCCGCGGAGGTCGCGTCCAGGGACGAAGGCGTCTTAGAGTCAGCAGAACGGTCACTCGTAATCGCCCGGTGCAGTGTGGGCGGTGCGTTGCACCTTTTTCAATATAGCCCTGGAGCACCAATGCGCGGGGGCCAGCCGCAGGTCACGACACTGGGACGGATACCAAGGCCGGCGCTGACGGCGCCTGTGGGCACCGCCAGGGTGGTAGAGCAAGGGGGGATCAGAGTTGGCGTCGGACACGACATGAAGCAGCTTAGGGGACGGAATGTCGGGGGGGGAAACGCGTGCGGGTAGGTGGCGTGCTCGGTGAGGCACGAAGCTGGCCGAGCAAAGGATTGGGTCGCGGAGGGGACAGGGGGCGGGTGTTGGGGGGGGCGCGCGGGGCGTGGGAGGGTGTGGGCGAGCTTACATTAGTGCGGATGGGCCGCAGGGTTCCCTGTACACCCGCGAGAGAGAGGGTGAGAGAGGGAGGTGTATGGGATAGAGGGCACGCGGTAGGGTCGGCGTCGGAGCACGAACGACGCCGGACTGTGGTTGGCGGGATAGGTTAGCCGGTAAGGGTCTGAGGCGAAATACAAGAGCGCGAAGTGGGTGATCACGGTATCGTAGGGCGGAGGGCTGATGCTCGGCAGCCGCGATGGGGCCAGGACGGACGGAAAGGCGGGGAAGTAGGTAGACTTAAGGCTGCAGGCAGATGTAGGGGAACCGTTGGCCGGGGGTGAGGGGACCGGGAGCACCAGGAGCCGAGAGAGGGTGGCGGACGCGTACGTTTTCGAAGGCGTAAGCTCTGCGACGCAGAAGGGGGCGCTTGTGCCGGGGGGGGTGATGCACATTGGGTAACACCCGAGGTGGATATGCGGGGGGAGTGGAATCGAAGGGCTAATATAAGTTTTGTAGTGTAGCCATCGTCCCGGTGGGGTGGGAGGGTGCGAAAGGATACGCCGGCGGCTACTCGGAATGACGGCACGCAGCGTCGGGAACAAGCGTCGGGGGGGAATGAACTCGGCTATGACGCCACCGGACCTGCGGCGAGGATTGGCGGGGGTCGAGGTGGACAGGCAATTGGGTTCGGGAAGGTCTGGGGGAGGCGTGGTCAGCGTGCTCGCACAAAATCACGCCGAGAGGCGATGAGCAGCGACGGGGTATCTGACCGACTGAGCGGGGGGGCCAGCAAACGGCGAACAGGACCCAACGCGCCGTCCCCCGCGTCCGCGGGGATGGGCAACACATGCGGGGCCGAGCGGGGGGAGGTGGTGAACAGCTTCAGAGTCCCACCTCGGGGGGGGTGGCGTGCACAGAGGGCTGGTAGCAGCATCGTGGTCCGGGTAGGGACCGCAAGCAACTGGCAGTGGCGGCAAGGAGTTGCGCACAGAAAAAATTAAACCCGAAAAGGTAACGGTACAACGGTAGCCGGGAAGCTGGGCGCGCGACGGGCCTCAGCAGGATACCTAAGTACGTTGTACCCCGGTCGGGGTGAAGTGGATAGACGTCGACAGCGCGGGTGGCTGGAAGGGTGAGCGACCAGGGCGAGGGCTTGAGTCAGCCGAGACATAGGGGAGGTGGAGGGCTATACGGAGGTGGGTCGCCTGGTATACCCTTCGCGGCGGCGCAGGAAGGTGAGAGGCGGGCAGAGGTACTCCGTAAGTCTAGGGGTCTTAGGGGGGAGGCTATCCTGTTGCCTCGGGAAGGAGTTTGAATGCTTCAATGTGACAAGTCTGCGTCGGCCGACGAGTAGTGAGAACGATGGAGGGGTGGGTGCAGGGAGCATGAATTGCACATAGACAGCGCAGGCTCCGCGCAGCCCCAGGGTCAGTTGACGCGAGGACCAGGGTGAGGCGTCGGGTGGGATGAGAAAGCGAGAAGCTGGCTCAGAGCGGTGGCGTATACCAGAGTCAGAGGCTGGGGTGACGCACGCTGGAGGGAACATGGACCTGGGAGCCAGTGAGGGAGAGGGCCACAGGCCTACGAATCACGCACAGAGCGCTAGGACGTATTGGGCGCTGGGGTTTCGGACGACGGTTGTGCAACGGAGACAGGACGGAAGGGCATAAACTCGCGACCAAGACGTGGGCGCTCCCAGACAGTACGCTCCCGGAGCAATACGAGCGAAAGTGGGACCACGTGCAGGTGTCGGCTTCAAGGTTAAGAGGACGGGCGCTCGACTGTATTGCTTCCGGTCGTGCCTGCTCATCGAGTGCACTGGGCCGCGGGTAACGACAATTCGAGCATCATGCCCCCCAATTGGGTCTGCCTTGACTTGGGAAGAGGGGCGGGATTTAGTTGAGGTAGCAGGCCCGTCTTAGGGTGTCTCTCCGTTCCTTGTGGCGAACGCGTAGCGTGCTGCAGCACGGGTTGGGGGGTTAACCGGACGGGGGACTAGGGGGAGGTGTCCGGTTTAGCCACAAGTGGCCGCGGTTAGCACCCGTAAGCTGGTGGCGGTGGGACGCGGGGGTGCAACGACGTTATAACCTGGGGGAGGACTGGGTGTAACGGCTATGAGGGATATGCACAGGACACGGTCGAGCGGCCCGGTGTTAACAAGGCACCCAGGGGCCGTTAGCTGCCGTCCAGCCGGCCCCGAATCCCGGGGGCCGCTCCTGGACACCACTCGCCAAACGGGTCGAACAATACAGCAGCCTGGGAGGATAGGAGGTACGAGCCGGTCAGCTTAGATCTCGGAACACGGCCGCATCTGCCGCCACGGAGGGGGGGGGGGATCATCAACAAAAATGGCGATCATGTGTGACGCAGGCGCGGGATTATAGGCGTGAAGCGAGTGCGAGTGGAGGACCGGCGTGCGTCAACCGGTGAAGGTAGCTCTTCTCGCCCGGACGACCTGTGCTTAGTGTCAGCGTGGCGGTCTACTCTGAGCGGTCGGAGGGCCCATCTCGTTGCTGTCTCGGGCGTTGGAAGTCCCCAGTTGCGGCGGACAGTGGCGGTGCGAACTGTGGAGCGGGGCTGTAGAGGGTGTGGCGCGAGGGCGACTCGGCGGGTGGGGCCTGGGGCGCGCAGCGTGGTAGGCGGCGATGCGAACTGGAAGGTAACATGAGCGCGGTAGGGGACCGATTGAGGGATATGTTACTGCGCCCCGGGTGAGGAGGGTCTCCGGTGAAAGTGAATGACGTTTATCTCATCCCGCAGGGGTCGGGAGGAGCCGGGGTGATGGGGGCAGGCCTCCAGCTTCCACCTAGACCTGCAGGGAGCTTGCAGCACGACGACAGGTGGGGGTATGTAATCGGCACCGGCGTCGGCGGACGCACTGGCGGGAGGGGTGTGCACAGGGCCGTTCGTGGTAATCCACTACGAGTTACTTCGTCTTGTAGCGGTGTGGGATGGTTTTTTGCTCTGTGTGGGGGGGGGAATGCTGAAGGTGTAGATGCGGCGAGGCGTAGCGGAAGGGCTGGGGGAACTGGCGGAGGTGGATTGTACGGGGTTGGGGTTGCGGGGGCGTGTGGGGGTGGTAGTAGGTGTGTAGGGGTGGGTGGGTGGTATTGGGTTGGGGTTGCAGCTGCAGCCGCGTGGATAGCACGGCAGCCATCCGCATCAGTGGAAACAAGCCCTCAGATGACGATCAGAGCACATTTTATGACAAATTCATGCAAAACTCCATATAACCCCAAAGGGTTCCTATACTGTACACATGACTATGGTAGGGACATTGCGTATGGTAGGAGATTGTGAGCTCCTCTGGGAGACAGTGATATGATGACTATATATACTCTGTAGAGTGCTGCGTAATGTCGGCGCTATATAAATATGAGATAATAATATAGTCTTATAGACTGTGAGTTGTGAAGTGGATGTAGTTACAGAAAGTTGAAGCACAGTGGTCAGTAATGCTGATCCCCCATGTCAGGGTGTATGAGTAGTGTAGTGAGTATTACATATATCTCCCAGCATACTGGACACTGGATCCTTCTCTCATGTGTCTGCTCCATGTTCTGCTCTAGTCATGTGATCGGTGCGACGGGCAGACATGATAATCCGGATCACTGCGATCCCCGCAGCTTCCTCGCCATGTAAACAAGTCTGAGCCCACAGGGGGCGGGGCCTATGGAGTTCATGTGCCGGCCTGGCTCCTCCCCTGAGGCGGAGCTCCATCCAGTAATGATTGTGTAGACTAGAAGAAGGCGCAGATGGTGAGCAGAGGAGACGGGGTGATATGTGATCGGTGTATACACGAGCCATACACACTGTGTGATCGTCAGCTCAGCGCACAGAAGGTAACACGTCCAGGGTTAGAATAACAAGAATACCCCAGAGGTGGGTGTCATATTAGATCGGGCAGGGGGCACACAGGTCAGGAGGGCACGGTAATGATATCCTTGTCATCTCCATCCATCAGATCGGAGAGGTCACCGCACACAGCTACATCCATCATGGCATCTCTGAAGATATGGGACCATCTGCAGGCTGGCAGCTCCGAGGTGGACTGGTGTGAAGACAACTACAAAATTGTCCCCACTATTGCTGAGTTTTACAACACGGTGAGTGCTGTAGTGTACTACTGTCTGCGATCTTTGATATCTGAATACTTTTCTGTGTTCAAAGGGAAGTCTACTACACTCAGTGATCCCTCTTTTTGGAGAAAGTGAGGTGGACACAAAGAGTGTTTATTATACAATATAGAGGAGCCAGCGGGTAATGCATATACCAGGGGTCCTCAAACTTTGTTACTGGGCAAGTCCACGCTCCCTCAGGATGCCAGTTACGCTCCCTTAGTCATTAGGCTAGGGGTTCACATTTTTTTTTTTGCAACTGTATGTTATTAACACAGTAGTTTGGAGGGGAAAAACAGATTCAGTATACCCCGAAAAAATGCACTAGGACTTATTTCTGGGTTTAGAAGAGGTGACAAAATGCCTCCTGCTATGTCTTTTCTAAATATGGAAGCTTTCTCTGAGACATGATAGGTCTTATTTTTGAGGAAAGGCTTATTTTAGAAGCAGGGGGGGTAGCAGCTAGGTCTTTCGGGGTAGGTCTTACTTTCGGGGAAACAGGGTGTATGTATATATATATTTATACATATCTTATTTGTAGTGCAAAACAAGGTAAAAGGTAGAAGAAGAATGGGATGTGTAATTTTGCTACCCTTCCATATATTTGCCTTCAATGACTTTGAACCCCCAGATCAGTCAATAATTATATGGGGGTAACTAATTTACCACTGAGCATACCCTAAAAATGTTACACCCTTATTGCAACCTATTATAGTGATGTTTATGTTCCCCTGTGGTTATTCAATGTAAATAGACTGTATACACAATACAAAAAAACTGGAACAATTAATTATGACATTCTAAAAAGGATAACTAGCAGTATGTTTGTGATAAATTAAAGCTGTTTAAACACCTACTTAATGTGTTCAAGCTTTAAAACTTATTTCAATTATAAAAAAACTAAATACTGCAATACCATTTTATACCTCAAGATGTCCTCAGTGCACCCATCACTGTATATCACTGCTTGGGTTTCTCCATAGGTTCCAGCATTTTGACAGCTCAAAAACATTGGGTTGACAGCTTCAGGAGCCAAACTTAAAGCCTTGGAGGGCATTATATGGCCCCTAGGCTGTTAGTTTGGAGGGACTCCTTGTGGCTAAATAGTGTGAAGGTGAAAGGTGAAGGTGAAAGTTTTACCTGGTGTCTGGGCCTTAGCCTATGTCTCGACATGTGTGTAAACCATGGGGCCCCCTACCATTAAGGCCAGTGCTTGGCAGGGTCCCAACGGATCACATTACACAGTACTGCCCGGCAGATGCTCTGTTTAGACATCCGCGATGCAGGTGTTAACATATTGCCCTACGTGAACCCTCATCGTGGGATCGGCTCAGCGCTTGTGGAACAGAGGATCTGCCAGGCAGGTAATGTATGTATATGATCACGTCGGGACTCACCGCCAAGCAATGCACTTAATGTAGGGGGCACCACCACGATCACAAAACGCTTTGTGGAGACATAGCCCCATAAGGCTCCTCATGTGTATCATAGGGGGATATTGCCATTGGTGCATGTGACTATGATTTCAGTAGGTGGGACATTCATAAACAAAGCAACAGTCTACAAGAATGTAGGTAAAGTTAGAAGTCATATAACATGGATAACACAACCATTTCCAGTAATTACTAGTGACTAAACACAGCCTGCACCATATTAAACATTACATGGACATGGTCATACTCCCGGGGTTGTTTACTCACTGCTTTGGTTATTTGGTTGTTTGTGTATATACATATTCATATATTACGTATGCCACATAAAAATCATTGTGCAAGGCTATCTTCTGTATAGCCGAATCATACTTTATATGTTGTATAAATGCTAATTTTACACATTAAACCATATTGTGAGTCACTGTGATACACTAATTTTCAGGCTAGTTACTAGTGAGGGTGTTAGTCATCTTCATAACCTCCTCATCTGTGTGTACCGTATGTTTGGTCTCTACCATAACGCTCAAACTCCCATCTACTTTATTGTTGGTGGTTGGAAAATGTCTAAACTATCTGTTTTTGTATTTCTATGGCCCCATTGTGGATATTTCCTCTTACATTAAAGACTGGTGCTCTGTGAAGGGGAACACAGCAAAAAAATTAAAGTTAAATGATGAAGGGTTAGAATTTGTGTAAGGTAAATTTTGTTTACCCCTCTACTGGGGATCCAAATACTCCCCCCCCCCCCCGGTTGTATAAACCATAAAACCATGGTGGAATTGACAACCTTTCCTAGCCTAATGAGAAAGGTGTCTAGGATTGGGCCTAAGGCTGGGTCTACACAACAGCGCCACAGCAACCACAGGGGGTGTTATGGGCACGTATGTTTCCCATCAGTTGTGTACTCTTTCTGGTGCAGAGGTCAGGGAAAAATATATAAGTTCTAGTTTAGGTCAGAGACTCTCAAAGTGGACAAACAATGATAAAGATGGCAGCCTGGGAGCCAGTCTTTTCATAAGTGAGCTACTCTCATTTGGCGACCTCATGGCACAATTGTAAGCTAGGTACTTATAGTAACTCACTGTTGGCAATCTATATGGTTATCTTAGACAAATATCAATTGTGTATACAAGTGTTGGGGTAATTTTCCCTTCCTCCTAACTTGCATGCACACAGTCCTTCTTTATATCTAGCAATTGTGGGGATGACACCATGTTCAGGGGTAATTTGTAATTAATTTTGCAACATCAAATAGTGAAATCTTTAAAAAGAAATTCCACCATCTCTAGTACAAATTAGTATAACGTCCAAAAGATGGCGCTGACACTTGTTTGCATTTCAGTCCAGGTGGGGATTACAATGAGTTTTTTTCAGCCTGAAGAGAGAGAGAGGGGACATGGACAGGTCAGAGACCCCCCTCCGACGCCACGAATGGTGTGCCCTCGTTCTCTCATGTTGGACACAGACCCCAGGTTGGGAACCATTTGGGGAAGAGGTCCATCAACAAATATGACTAAATGAAATGATGATTTCTTCTGGAGGAGGACATAATGGGATGCTGTTGACTTTTCCTCCTACCTCTCCTCTTCATAGAACAAAACTAGCACTGTCTGTACAGCTCTCTTTGTTCTCCTGTCCAAGCGGCATAAATGTTACATGTGTATGAAGTTTTACTTTGGAGGCTGTTTCTGCTCTATAGCCCTTCCCAGCAGCAATACATCTGATTGAATTTAATTCATCTGCTGCATGGCACAGCAAGGCTAGGGTTAACACAAGGCACGCAGGTTTTCACAGGCTCACATGAGGCTGACGCAATCGCGCAATGTCGCTCGTAAAAGCGAACGTCCTGTAGCACACATTTTTGCAGGAGGAAGCACCTCCCACACTTGTATGTGAGACACAAGCGCAGCGCACTGCAAAGCGCTATTGTTTGCCACTACCGCATTCATTACCGGCGAACAACGCCAGCACACAAAGTGGGACAGGGCCCTAAAAGTAATTATATTTATAATCGCTCCAAGCTTAATCCTCGGGTTACAAAAGTGATCATGGCCGTCCAGTGATAAAAGCACCAGACATTCATATCTCTGTTCCAGGATATAGACAACATAGATGTGTGTGTACAACACACTCCATTATAACCTTTACCAGCAATTTCATGAGGCTTAGCAAGACATTGTTTTATAGCTGATGACATATATGAATATATTAGCATAATGCACTAAATCATCATCAGAGACTTCGGTGTTATAGCCCGTCATACACTACATTCCTGTGCACCAGCATCACCAAATTCCTTTGGGATATTCAAAGCATATTTCGTTTTAATGTATAGTGGAGAGAATGATGCAAATAAGTGTAGCAACATTCTTTTAAAATTTTAAAAAGTCAGATCATCAGTCAGCCTTGTAATTGTCTAGGGCTCCACTGTCCGTTAAAACTTAAAACCCTGTGTTTAACGCAGGGATTTTAACGGCGTGCATAAGCCGCCCATTGACAGCAACGGTGCTATGATAGGGCTGCCTCCACAGCCCATCAGAGCCCAGGATCCGCTGGTCCGAGCCTCCATCGCGTTGAAATTGGCACAGCAAGCTACATGTATGGGAATGCAACAGAGGCTTCAGCGGACACCAGTAGATCCCAGAGTACAGTGAAGCCTAAAGCCCTCCATCCAAAGACATCGACCGTGGTTTCGTGGATGGCTGCTTTAGATATGGGACAGATAGATGGGTGTAACGTGCACGGCGCTCGAATCGGCCATCGATCTAGCCCATATCTATGCGTGTATGGGCACCGTATGCCTTATAGGAGGAAAAGTGCTGACAGGAGCTTTTCACTATGCGCCATTTAGTTTTTTTTTTGTGCATTTATAAGTTGTATGTGATAAACAGTCAGTCAAGTTCATTGTGTACTATGTACATACCATATATACTCGAGTATAAGCTGAGTTTTTCAGCCCACAAAATGTGCTGAGAAAACACCCCTTGGCTTATACTTGGGTCAGAGTCAGGATCCCACTGACCTATCCAGTTGTTCGCTGGTCTCTCTACAGGCGCGGGCAGCTGTACTGTATCCTTCACATTGTAATGACTGAGCGGTGAACTTATTAGACTAACAGTGCTTCTCAGTGTCAAGCTGCGCAGATTTCTATGCACAAAAGTCATTTTCAGCGTTTTTATACCAAGAACACACAGATTATAGAGAACAGTGTAGCTTTTTAAAAATAAATGTCACACATTTCTGAGAGGAATGGCCCCACTGTACATGGACTTATCACAGGCCTTCATTATACATTTCTGTGTACTTCATAGATATTGTCCTCGGAGAAGCAGCACATGTGTTCTATGTGAGTCACACAAACATTCCTCACAAATACGAACTGAACAAATGGACATTCATAGTGTGCCCTTTCTCTATGGCTTTTCTTCCACATTCTGTATGTCACAGTCTCTGCTGTCCTGTGGTTTGTAGGAATCCTGGGTCTATGCATGAAAAGTATACTAGCAGTGCAAACAATCCATTTACACATGTCATTTTTAGTTTATGGAGTTTAAAATGAGACAAGGGTTTTGATTGGTTGCAACTGACATAGAATATCTTTGTGTATTATACATAAAATCAGCTCTGAATTGTACTTTTTGCTCTTTCACACTACAGGAAGCCTATGCGCTACATTGTGGTGCTGACAATTCATGCATGATTTAGTACACACTGTACGCTTTATTGGGTGCTCTGGGTTAGGGTTTTCTAAAACGTGTATTGGAATGCCTAAGAGGGGGGTTTCCACATCCGTCAGGACCCCTACGCTAAGCACATTTCTTGGCAGGGATCCCGGCAGATCTTATTCACTTTAGCTGGCCGGCGGATGCTGTGTTCAGACATTCGCCGATGCAGTAGTTAACTTATCTGAGTATCCGGCCAGACTATCCAGCCTCCTAGGACTCCTGCTTGACTGCTGGGGGCTGCAGGGTCAAGACCTTCACCTCCTAAGATGAACATACATTTTCACCCTGATTTTGGGAAGGGGAAAGTGAGTTTTATTCAACGAAATATAAGGCATATATAACTAAATGAAATATATAATATATATATATATTTAATTTAACCTCCTGGGGGTTATAGCGCCGTACATGTTTCGATTTTTCGTTTTCCGATCTGAGAATTGGTAAACGTTCATACTGCCATGGAAATATCCTATAGAGAAACAGATATTTGATCGCTTTTAGTTCGTCTGACACCGGCTGTAAGTATGCCAACTAGTTAAATGGAACCAAAATTGGTCTGGCACAACAAAACAATATGTGAGATACGTTCAATGACTACTCAAAATTATGTCTGATCATTTTTCGATCAAACTTTTATCCAATTTTGATCGAACTATGTGGATGGGCATAGATTTCCGGAAGATCAACAAAACAAATTGATAAGTTTAGGGGACCCTTCTTTCCAATGCTGACACTTTTCACAGTAAAACAAACATTTATAATACATCAGTTCATAAAGGATGATGCCATGAACGCAAGTGCACAGAACAAACAGTGTGCAGCTTCTATATGATGCCTGAACCACAGGTTTCACTTCTTGTTCTTGTTGGCTCCTGGCACCTGACTCTTATAAAGAACAATGGATCCTCACGTCAGCACTCAGCAGTTGTTATCACAATGAGAAAGTCATATTTCATTTCACTAGTTGCCATTACATTGTTATAAAAGGTGTATTTCCTTCAGTATCATAGTAGAGATATACTTCTGAACATTTGTGAGATCACATATTTAAATGTACGTCATTTAAAGCTACTCTTTGTGCCAAGTCTGTAGGTGTGATTCATGGCTGTGACATGACCAAACTACAGCATTGTATAGTCATAACACATTTTGGAATGGCTTCACATGTCTAATTATTGAGCTTACAGGTACTACACATTCTAAAATAATTAGAAGTGATGTTTGTCATTTAATTAAATAGGAACAGTGATTAGGAACACAGCTTGTGATTAGTTTTAGTAAACAAGTGATATTGTTATTGAGGATTGTTAATGCAAGCAATCCTTAAGGGTGCATTCATACAGTCATCAGTGATTGCTCACATTGTGCATGAGGTTAAAGGGCAGAGGACTGTAAACCCCCCCCCCCCCCCCCCCCCCCCCTCCCCTTGTTCTGCTGAAGGACAACTGTCTTTCGATCGTGGATTCCATGCAGTCAGAAGACAAGTTTCTGATCACCTCTGTGAATGGAGGCTTCTATCTCTTGTTTAAAGCTCGTCATAGGGGGGCGCGGGGGTATTCCGGGGGGCACAGCTAGGGGGCTGATGTAGGGGCAACCATGGAGTAGCCACCTCAACCAGTCACATACTTTTACCAACATGTATGATCACTGCTCGATCAATTTTATGTTTCATTTTCATCATGTTTGGTCGAAAGGTGTGCATTTCCTTTCAATTGACTTAGGGCATGTGCCCACTACGTCTCTTTCCTTCCCCACTGTGGAAGACGCAGAGAGGACACTTCACATTCTCATGAATGGGACAGTGTCCATTCTGCATATACTTAGCTGCATGACCAGCTTAGCTGCTGTTTTGAAGCTGCGGGCTGCCATATGTTCAAAGCAGCACCTCAGAGTGCCACCAGAGACACCTCCATTAAAGATCAATGTAGGTGTCTCCAAGACATAAAAACAGCAGTTTGGGTGCTGATTTTCCTTGGCTTTCATCTGTTGTATGAATAGGCCGCTGCTGGGAGTGCACCCTAAGCCATGGGGAATCTGCCTGCCAAATGTGCCAGCGAGCGCATTGATTCTGGACGTACATCCTGCACAGGGAATCAGAAGTGGACAAAAATTTTAGATTTTTGGGCACCTTAAGAAAATAACATCACTGGTACTTTATGTCACAATCCTGGTACACTCAGTTGATGCGTTTCAGGCCTTAAACAATCCAAACACTAAAATGACCAATGAAAAGTTTCAACGCATTGTGCACTTTTCTATGAGACCTGCCTACATCCATCTGTTAAATTCCCTTGATATCATATTGGTAGTAAACCTTGATCTGGTCTAACCTAGTGCACCCTGGGAGACCAGCCTGCACCTTTGTCCATCATAGAGACTCCAATCTAATACTGTTCTGGATATGGGAGGGTTTGTGTAGCCTATAGTCACTGACTTATGTTATTTACATGTGTCCAGTTCATATGAGGGTGCTGCTGTATCCCCAATAGTTACTGAATGGATTCAAACAAGCCGATAGTCAGGGAGATCATATTGTGTGTATTGTAAAGTAGCATTCATATCCCCGCATTCAAGCTATATAGATTTCCTTTTCCTTAGATTTTATTCTGTTTGCTCTGTGTACATTTGCACATATTTATTTGCTGATTTCTTATTGATTTATTTTGTTTTGTAGGTCAGCAACGTTTTGTTTTTTGTTTTGCCACCCATATGCATGTGCCTGTTCCGTCAGTACGCCACCTGCTTCAACAGCGGCATATATTTAATATGGACCCTACTTGTTGTGGTCGGTAAGTGTGACAGTGAATGTGATTTACGTAAGACGTGTAAGGAAAGAATTCCTGTCGCTTCCTGTACGGCATGCTTCTGCACACAACACAGCCGCTGACATCCTCACACTTTAATTAAGTCAGTACAGCTCACTGATGCCGTCTTGTTTACATCCGGGTTTGTGGAATACAACGTTCCAGCCAAACAGTTTTCTCTTCATCTGAGCTGAGGTTCCGGGAATTGTCTCATATTTACTAGTCCTCCCAATATAAATAAGAAAGCTGATATGCTTTGTTTTCTTATTTCAAGTATTCTCCACTCCCCTTTCTTAAATCACGTTTTATTTTAGACAGATGCTGGGGGTATATTTGTTAGCCACCTAATAATAGCATTTATATATAGAAAAAATGCTATGATTAAAAAAGGACTCTTTATATATTTCTAAATGAATTTTCTAAATGAAAATATACTTCTGTAGCATGTATCTGCATTGGTAGAAAATTACTCTATAACGATTAAGTAGGAAACCTGCTGAGTGCAATCATCTTAAAATACAGGCCTATTAATTAACGTTTACAAAGCGTGTAATACGGAAGAACCAGTGCCAGTCTCTGGCCGATAGCGGATCTGGCAGACTTTACACTTCTGCAAATCAGCAGCTTAGGTGGAAAATGAGTTCTTAATGAATATAATGCCTCATACAACTGAGCACTGCTGTGAAATACGATTGGTACCTAATGCTAGCCATTCCAGCTGAGCATTGGATTTCCAGATTTATCTTTGAATATGTTGAAATAATTTTTGTAAATACTTT
>CM070032.1:110776342-110793722 GCA_036250615.1 Ptychadena robeensis | reverse complement strand
GGGGGTGCTGGCCCCCATTCTTAACCTGTGTTTGAATAGGGAGGGGATAAGTATGGGAACCACTGCTTTAATCCTTAATAAATTACACAACCAAGGGTGGTGCTGATGTTCCCTACCTCCACTGCAGCATATTGCTTGCCACATACTGTCTCAGGGTGCACTTTAAACTATCAACTCTCAACAAATACATATTCTATTGATTTCCATATTTAAAAATATATATTTTTAAAGTTACAGATATTTTTTCAGATTGACAAGACTGACCTTCCCAGAAGGTGAATAACTTGTATGACAATTGCTCATGGAATTTGACATCTTAACTGCCACACTACAGGGTAAACTGTGTTGCAGGCTTTTTATATGACAGCTACAGTCCAAGGTGTTTAGACAATCCGTTCCTCATCATCTCCCAGGTATTTGTATTTGCTGAGTTCTAAATCTTTTGCTACTCCACTGGATTTGAAGGTCTTGCCAATTATGTCCTCAGTGTTACTATGTTGCCCAGGTAAGCTATATTTTGGCAATCACAATTATGTCTATTTATGCTTTTATCATTTATGAACATACATTAATAAAAGTATTATGCTATAAAATGTGCCTGTTTTGTGGTATTTGTACAGCCCAGCGACTATTGGAACCATGGGAAATGCATACATTTTTTTTAAATGGGACACCATTGCTTGGGTTCACATTTATTATATTCATGGATACCAGGGGTCCTCAAAGTTTATAAACAAGGGGCCAGTTCATGGTCCCTGAGATTGTTGCAGTGCTGGACTTTAGTTTCTGTAATAGAAATTGAAAAAATGTATTCCAATGCATACTACACATATTTTATTTGTAATGAAACAAATGTGAAAGGACAATACAGTAACTTAAAATAAAATATATTTTAACCAATATTAACTTACAGTTTTTTTGGGAGGTGTAGGCCTGCTTTTGGCTGATGACATGTCATGTCCATGTCAGGTTCCACTGCCAAATGTGAAAACTCAACCTGATCCGGCATCCATGGGGTATTGCTATGTGTTGGTTTGTGTATTGCCATGTAAATTGTCATGTGTATTGATACGTGTATCGTATTGGTCACCGCCCCACACAGCCAAGATACATACACACACACACACACACACACACACACACACTCACAAACCCCCTGTAACACTCATCATCCGAGCATATAACCAGGGGCATGTTAGCTCATGACAACTAGCACTAGTGGACACTAGTGGGATTTGTATTGGAATAGGATATGAATACGTTCTATTTTAAGAAGGCTCAACCGTGCTATGTTAAAGATTGGAAAGCAGCATGCAGATAGCAGAGTTTGTCACAAAATGGTGGTATTTATACTAAATCCTGGCTTGTATGTGACCCCTGAGGACAGGAGCAGAACACAATTGTAGCAGAGCATAGTTCTGAAAGACTGACATTTAAACACACAAGGGTTCCAAGTCAGAAAATGTTTTCCATTTTAACAATGTTGATGTGTAAAGCTGGGCATACACGTCAAAATCGATCACATGATCGGATTGAATAAAAATTGAAGCATGCCAAAAGTGTCCGATCGATTTTGTTGAAAATTGGACAGAAAAACGATCCTTCGCGGATCTGTTCTGATGGATAATTTTAATAAAAAGCACATGAATGGAGTGCTGATAGTTGTCTCATGCGATCGTTTTAAGCGATCCATCTATGATTCTTTTGGAAATTACCTTTGTGTGCTGTTGGTCACTGGCCAGTTCTTTAGCTAACACCACTTCAAACCCATAAATGTGTGCGTGCAAGACATATTGAGACTTTCAGGATAGAATCGCCCAGAAATTGAATGCATGGTATGTTGCAGTTTGCGATCGTTTTCACAAATTAAAATCGATTACGGAATCAGATGGGTGATCGGATTAAAAAACGATCGCAGGAAAATTGTGACGTGTATGCCCAGCTTTTGTAATTCGTCATGAAAGCCTTAAATATGTTAAAATTACAAGATAATAAAAATACTAGTTGTTCCTGCTACTTAGTTTCATATCCTACCTTATAGTGGGGCAGCAGAGAACAGCAGGCCGATCTAACCATTAAGTGCAGCTGAAGATATGAACAGTTTTAGGCAAATGGATGGTTATTTTCACACAGTTCATTTGAGGAAACTCTCCACTGGAAACATCTATTAGAAACTATTATACATACCTAATCACATACAGATTGGCGCTGGACATAAATAACTAGATGTGCAGCTTTCTTTATGATGACACTATATAAAAGTCCATAATGTCCACAAGGGGGCAATGTTCTTTCATTTCATTATTCTGGGCCAAGAAAAATTGTCTACCCTCACAGGTGGGTTTGTGGGAGGATTATTGAGGATATATATATATATATATATATATAAAACCATGATAATGATTTTCAATTATAGCACACTATAAATTGAAAAAGGGATATAGAAAACCTATGATGTTCTGTTCTTCTGTGGACGTCTACTTACCTAAAGCTGGCCATACACCTTTAGATTTTTGTCAGATATCCTTTAGATCTACCAACAACTATGTAGTGCCGGGTCCCCTGCGATTAAACACAGATAAATTCTTCTATTAACAGACCTTTTTGGCTATTTAGCACAATCTGGTTATGGCAACCAGAGAGTGTGGCCGCTACCATTTTAAATAAATTATCTGCTGTTTTTACATATATTCAGGGGTGCACATAAGTGGCCCACCAGTACTCATCCCCCTCCCTCATCGAGGAAGCCTACTTGTTTACTATAGGCTGAAGACCCAGTGGCTGAAACTGCTATTGCAGCTCAAACACATTCAATTTGGTCAATAACCTTCATGGTTGTTTATCACTGTATCATGTATAAAAGTAAAATTTTAAGATTGGACCTTTAACAGACGCGCCGCTTAGATAAATCAGAGTGGACACTGTCCCATTCATTAGAATAGGAAGTGTCCTCTGCATCTTTCTACCCACTGCAGACGCGTATGAAAAAAGAAGCAGTGGACACAAGCCAAAAGAGTAAATTTGACAAAAGCACTGTTGGAATGTTGACAGTTGGAGTATAACTATGAAAGGTTGACATATGGACTGCAGGCAGTCTCAGGGGTTACTTACTAAGCCAGAAAATCTCTGGTTTGCACTACTAAGGTATGAGATCTGGAAGTTCAAACAGTGATGTTCTGTGAGAGTTCCATTTGACCCAAAGCCAGCTGGTGACCTGTGGGTGGAGACAGCTAATCGGAGGATCAGTCAAGAACAGAGTGGTCCATCTAAAGCAGAACCTACCATGCAGGAAGCTGACGCAGAGCACAGTGCGGAAGATGGACCCTTTTAAAACCTTGGCGCACATGGGGTGAGTACCAAACATCATCTCCTGGTACTCATCTGAGGAGCTCACTAAAAAAGTTATGTGAACCCCTGTTTATATTTATTACCCTATATTAATATTAACCCTGTTTATATTTATTGAGAAAATTTTAATTTTTTGTCATAAATGTACTGTACATTCAACAGGAAGCATGCATCTGCCTTGCCTGAACCAGTTCTTCTGAACCAGTGGCAACAATCGCAAATAGGCTCCGAGGACACTGATGGCTCATTCTGATGGTCAGTAGTACCAGATGTTTTCACTGAGAGCCTGAAAACCACAACCCCCTCCAAACATGACATGACAAATGTCTACCAAAAGCCCTCACCTTGTGCAGAGGGTTCCTTCTCTATCTGGATTTGTATTGTGTACAGTTTAAACTAAGATTTTCTAGTTGGGAGACCCAGCCTAGACTAAAAGCAAATTTCTGTATATTCTCCCTTAAAATGTCAACATAAGCATGAAATTTTCATCTTGGTTGGCTCAGGGCCATCGGCCCAAAAGAACCCCTTTACACAAAGAGCGGCACATCACAGCCCAACTGAGGGTTGTCCATAATAATTTGAAAGGTAAAGATGAGTTTTGGAAGCTTGTGCTTTGGTCTGATGAGACTAAACTAGAACTGTTTGGGCACATGGATGTTCCTTATGTTTGGAGAAGGAAGTGAGAGGCTTTGAACCCTAGGAACATAGTTCCCACAGTTAAACATGTTAGGTGGTGGGATCATTATACTGTGGGAGTGTTTTGCAGCCTCAGGCACAAGGGGCCTTCTTCTGGTGGTGCATGGCATCATGAAAATGGAAAATTATGTTGACATTTTGAGGGAGAATATGTAGAAATCTGATCAGTCTAGGTGTAGGTCGTCTCTGGACAATGACCCAAAGTATACTTTGCAATTAGTCCAACAGTTCCTCAATGATATTAAAACCAATATCCTGGAGGGCCGGCACAGAGTCCAGACCTCAATCCTATTGTGAATCTGTAGCAGGTGCTGAACATTAATGTCCATGCTGGAAAATGCAATTTGGACCAGCTTAAACAAGTACAATAAAAGAATGGGCCGAAATTCCTCAGGAGAACTGTGACAACCTAGTAAAGAACTACCGTGTTTCCCCGATGATAAGACAGCCCCATCAAATAAGACACCCCCCGTTTAAAAAAAAAAAGTTTGAAATAAGACACCCCCCCTAAACAAGACACCCCCCGCAAAGCAGACACTCACCACAAAAGGACACCCACGATCTGTGCCCGAATCTCCCATCACTGCAAATAAGACACCCACGATGCATACAAATCTCCCATTTGGGAACTGTGTGCCTCCGTCGGCTGGCTGCAGAGCAGAGCAGGAAGTGACTGCGCCTCCGCGCCAGGAGAAGCTGCTGCTACAGAAACGGAGTCTGTTACCCCGGACGGGTAAAACCCACAAAAAAGTGAGTCTGTGCCATCCATTGCCCCCTTCCCCTTCAGATTAAGGCATCCCCCGATAATAAGACCTGTCACATACAGTGTCTTACCATCGGGGAAACATGGTAGTTTAAGAGATTGTTGTCAGTTGTGGCTCAGAAAGGATTCACTATCGACTATTAATGGCTAAGGGGTAATCATTTTGGATGTCTAATTTTTGCCTTTTCTTGTTTCAACTTGGTATATCAATAAAATATTCTAATTAAACTTTGTGTACATTTTGTTTCCATATTAACAAACATGTGTTAATATTGCGCATTTGGTCATGGGGGGGGGGGGGGTAATCATTTTGGCCTCAATCTTCCTTGAGCCTTACACAAACTGTCTGTAAGTGTTCAAGCATCCGTTTTTCTTAAGCATGCATTAGTCAAGATAGATGCAGGCAGCCTGTGTTAGGCCCAAGTTTGATCAATCTATAAGCACAATCCCAGTCCAGACAGAGAGGAGGAAAGCCTCTGGAAAAAAGAACCTCCTTTTTTGGGTGGGTTGGGGATCTGGTGAGACCTATGATACCCCGTTATCTAGGTAGCTCCTTAACAAGGTCCAGATTTCTAGGAGAAATGGAATTCCATGTTCTTGTTTCTTGTTAATGAGAGGGCTGGCTATTGTGTGGCCACTGAACGAGAACTGATTACCGTAATTCTACACATACCATATTTTTTAGCATTGAATCAATGGGCCTTATATTGTGAGTGTGTGACCACCCGCAGCCGAATACAATGATCTGCAGAGCAGGAGTTAAAGGAGAGGGGAAGCTGTCACTCCTGCTCTGCCAGTTGGAGCACAGAGCTACAACTCGCAGAGTGATATTTGTATTTTTACCGGGATGAGATGCTCTGCTGTAAATGCATCTTACGGTTCATAAAATACAGTATGTTTTGCTCTCCTGAAGAAAGAAAAATAAATATATTGTGGAACGCGTGGAGAGAATGTACAATATATTCTGACTAGATTTATGTAATGTATTCTCCACTAATGTAACAAGACCATTGACTTGTGAAATTGAGTTGTGAAAATACATTTTAAATGTCATCTACAAAGAAAAAGTTTTATATAAAATCCCCCTTTGGTCCTGGTTGCCTCACCCATGGAGATGTTGGATAGATGTTAGTTCTGTATTTGGAATAGTAAAGTACTGAGCCAGAGAGCCAGGCCACTAGCATTTTCGGGAGAGTCAGCATCAGCAGTCATCTCATTTCTTTTAGTACAGATGTCCCGTAAACTTTTGAATCAGGCTTAGTTCTGGAATAATGATTATTCTTGCTGCTTGCAGTTTGAGTTTTATCTTCGGCATGTCATGTTCTGTAGCAAGTGAACTACAATACAAAATGTTGACACTGCAGTTGTCTTTCTGTGTGGAAATAATTGCTTTTGCCAGCAACAAAGTCACAGAGAGACCTAGTGATTTCTGGGAAGCATGAACATCTTTCTGAAAATAGACACTTTAATGAAGCAGAATGTACAGTTTCAGCGCTTACTGACTAATGGGAGTGATTCACATTCTATTAGGAAAATTATAAATGGTACATTGCTGCTTTGTGGAACTGATGTTCTGGTTCATACACATAGATGGTATTCATAGTATGACATAATTATTTGTTATTTCCACAAATATTGGTATTTAGCTAAATTGAATGATAAATAGTTAATTTATTGCTAAGTTTGGGTTTATGCCCACATCATATCTGTCAAGTTTTCCCTTGCTGATTTCAGCTAGGCACACACGGGTAGATCTGTAAAAAGATTTGAGTACAATCAAGTAACGTGCACGCTCACGGAGCTTGATTGTCTAATCTTTTTACAAATCTACCCGTGTGTGATTTCCTTTAAACGGAATCAATAGAGCCCACTCGAAGAAACTCGATTGAACATGGTTCCAACATGTTGTAAAACACCGTTCAATCTCCATTACTTTGAATGGAGATGTGAATCAACATTCAAAGTATTGGACATGCTGCTCCTCAACAGCTGACAGCGCCATAGCTCAGTGTGAAGGGGCGGAGCCAGCACATCTCTGTGTTCTGGTTGGATGCCTTTCTCCAGCTCCAGGCTTGTGTTGTGAGTGAGTCAATCAACAACAAGGTGCAAGGTAGAACAAGGTGGAGGTAGAGTGATACTTTCGCAGTAAGTGGAAGTGTCATCACAGTATCTGGAGGTTCACATTCCCTCCCTCCTATTTAGAAGCAGACTTAAGCTAGGCACATGGTAAGATTCCCCTGCAATCGACCCCCGATCAATCACAGCGTGGTGACAGCACCACATGGGCACATCGATTCCCGTTCAATGGGGACCCAGGGAACCCATTCTCCCCAGCTTGCAGTGTGTAAATCACAACACGCTACAAGCTGGGTAGAAGCAGCCTCATTCACACAGCTTCCGAGTGAGGAGTCCTGGGTCCTCCCCCTTCACACTGACAGCGCAAAGCATCTTCAAAAAACGATTGAACTGTGTGATAGAATAGAGATTTGGTTCAGATCTTTTTCTCTACTGGAGCTCCATCAAAAGTTCTGACCATGGACATGGACAGGCTTATGTAGCTAAGGACCATTCCATGTACCACATATCAGTACTGGTACCTGGGTCCTGGATGCTCATGCACCAAGAATTATTTTGCAGACAGAGGGGGCGATCCTGTGCTTCCTAACATCCAGGCATATGGGGTGTTTTTTTTGGGGGGGGGGGGGGGGGGGGGGGGTGATATGGTAACAAATAGAGGAATATGAATGTTCTTCTGAAAGGTAAGTTGAGTCTACTATTAAAGCTGCTGTGCATATGTGATCCAAAATGCACAGTTGTAAATGCTGTTACACCTACAAACCTAATTAGGATTGTCCATATTAGTTATTTGATCATATTATTGAAATTTTGTCTCTTTATGTCATATTATGATGCACAACTATGTCTAACACACCCTGCAAAAGTGACCTTTATCTCAACTCTATTTTACAGATATGCTGATACTAGAATACATCCTCAAACTTCATCTAAATATGGAGAGCAATGCCCCATCCCTCCTAAGTTAGGGGGGGTTTCCACTGAGTTCTGTGATCCGTCGGGACCCCTACATAAAGCACAGTGCTTGACGGGCGTCCTGAAGGATCACATACACTTTAGCTGGCCGGCGGATGCTGTTTTCAGACATCTGCCGATGCAGGGGTTAATGTACATGACTATGTTAACCCCTGCATCAGTGAAACTGCTCAACCCTGAGAGAAGACAGCATCCACCGAGCATGTGCTCTGTCGGGACCTCCCACCAAGCACTGCGCTTAGTGTAGGGCAGTGGTTACCAAACTGGGGGGAGTACTAAGGCATTCTGGCGGGGGGACACAGGCCCTCATTTTGAACCTTTGTTTGAATAGGTAGGGGGGGGGCTTGATAATGAGCCTAAAAAGAAAAGGGGGGCAAAGGAAAGTTTGGCAACCACTGGTGTAGGGTTCCCCACGGATGTGGAAAAATACCCCTAGTAGGGAAAGGGCATTACTCTACCCCTTTCAGTGGATGCAGCGACCCCTGTGAAATTGTCATTCGACCCCCAGAGTGATCCCAACCCACAGGTGGAGAACCACTGGCTTAGAGACTGCACTGATTCATAATCTTCCATCAGTCTCTCTAGAAGTGACACAGACAAAAGTCTTAGAGCAATCCTTCTTATTTCCAATTGTATCCAAAATGGGGGAAAAAACATTCTAGCTTTAGTCAAACTTTAAATAATATAGTAAATGTGACAGAAAAAAAGTGCCTATATAGTGCAATGTATGTGGGATTGGGAGCTCTTAGGGTTGGGGCATTTTCTGGTGCTGAGTTGAGTTAATTGATAAAACAGCAGACTGTCCTGACAATCCATGGGGACCACACATTTTATAGGACAAGCACATTGTGTACAAATGATCCCTATTTTTACCAAACAACACAAAAAAGGCACACACAGTACAAACGTCTCATTTTTAAGCCATGAAAATGGTTTATTACTTTCATTTAATGTTGTTTAGCGTCACAGTTAGAACAGTGCTACAAACTGTTTTAACCTGGAACTTGAAATCACAAGACTCTGTTACATAAGTTCCTGATCATAGGTTCTTTTTTTTTTAGAACGTTTCCTGGTAGTAAATATATTAAACCCATCCTGTTCTTCTATGTGAAGTGTGCAATACTGCCATTGATAACTGTTAATAAAGACAAAAGATAGTATACAGTGGGTAGCAAACCTAAATCTCCCATACCCAGAATCCACTTTGCCACATTTGCATTATATTTATTGAACAAGTGGTTCCTAGACTACTGAGCAGAGTTAAATATAATATTTTTTTTAATACAACACCCCTTTCAGGCTACACTACAGGCGAAGAAGTGTTGAAATACATCCATGGTGAGGAATTGATACGCTCAATCTATTCAAGGCTACTGAACACCTGATGAGTAGCTGATATAAAATTCTAGAGATTGTTAGCTAATATATCTCTCTTTTGATTATTATACCCTGCATATTTATGTATATATCATATGTAAAGAGAGTAATATAGGAATACAACGTGCACTAGAAATGTACAGTAAAAGTTTTGGAGAGATTCTAGATTCTCCAGGACTGATCCACTGATCAAATGTCCTATGACAGTATTTCAAAGTTGCACATTGGCAATGCTTTTGGCCTTCAGAGGGCAAAGCCAAGCTACCGCCCTCTTTGTTCAAGAACATCTGCTCCACCATTCTTCAGCTTTTCCGCCTAGACAGTAGCTGGACACACAATGATGCGATTCTCTAGAAGTACACTGATGACCAAGAACACAAAGTAGAGTCCAAACATCATAAATCCCAAGATCTTGTTCATTCTCCACTTGCACAAAGCAATGGATAAGATAACAAACAGCAGCATTATGAAAAGGAGGATAATTGCACAGAACAAGCCATTGCTGCTCACTGGTACTGGTTGGAATTGGTGAAAAATGGAGAACAGAAGCCAGGGCATGGGGAGGCTGTGGCGGAGAGAACACAACAGGAAGATTATTTGACTGTAATTACAAAGAAATAATTCTCAGACTAGCACATTATCTATATTCTATTAAACTAACTTTATGTTAAGCTAGGCATACACGTTCTATCGAGCAGGGTCCCAACATGTTGGTAAACCCTGCTCGATTTAGGTTACTTTCCAAAGTATCGTACGGGATTGAGGGCACAGAAGTGCTGCAATTCAATTTCTTCCTCAATTTCTTGTTCAATCAAGGAAGCTTGAGTGCAGCAAGATGATTGGAGGAGCATCGACCCATGTATGAGGGGCTATAATTTCATCTTAGGCTACCAGTTTTATATATATATATGTGCTATTTTTAATAAAAATACTAAAAAGTAGTCAGACAGAAAGAAAAAGATTTACTTGTTAACTCTTTTCTACTCTAAAGCCCCCCATACACCTTTACATCACTCCATACAATTTCCTTTAGATCTACCAACAACTATGTAGTGCCGGGTCCTCCCTGATAGAATACATAGTGATTGGAAAGTTTATAAAGGTCCTCATATCACATGGTTTTGGAAGAAGAAAAGCTGATTGTACAGAAACTGTATGGTAAGATTGTAAGGTATATGGGGAGTGGACCTACCATTCATGTTTTCATGAATGGCACTAGTGCACAAGTGCCGATAATAGGGAGGAATGTAATATAAAAAAACAAAAAACCTGTAATGAGCAATTAAAGAAGATGATCCTGCAGCTCTTCCTTACTTCCTGCTTCTGGTCTCAACAAATCAAGAAAACACATCACGAGAGCTCTTTGTTTTCTGGGTAATCCTGTGATTTACATAGTTATATTGAGGAAAATTCTCATAGAAGATCATTGAACTAGGGGTGCAATATTGCAATGATCTTCTATGAAAATGTTCCCTTTAAATAATTATGTGAATCCCCAGATCACCCAGAAAACAAAGAGCTCTTGTGATGTGTTGACTTACCTATAGACAAGAACCTGGAAGTGAGGGAGAGCTGAGGGATAATCTTCTTAAATGACTCATTACAGGTATGTTTTTGTTTTTTTAATTGCATTCCTCCCTATTATCGACCTTTCTATTGCCATTCATTAAAAAACATTGATTTCTGGTGGTAGGTCCGCTTTAACTCTCCCTTTTTTTGTCTGAGATTTCTCATAAGTTTGTGTTGATTGGAAGCAAAACCCCAAATGGGTAAAAACAGCTCTAAAGTAACCATTTGGCTGGAGTTGAGCTTTAACAGTCAACTTTTTAATTGTAAACACATTTATTGCTAAAGATCTACACAATTGCAGAATGTGTCTGCTGTTATATGTGTAAAAATGCATCAAGACTTCAGTTACTCCACTCAACTTAACTTTGAAATTGATACAGTTAATATCTACAGTGGTGAAAAACATAGTGCTGCAGAGTAAACTTATACGTACCCAACAGTGATGTCAAATATGTTACTTCCAACAGAGCTAGAGACTGCCATATCTCCCAGGCCTTTGCGTGCGACAATAACGCTGGTTATGAGATCTGGGATGGAGGTGCCAGCAGCTAATATAGTCAGCCCCATTACCTCTTCGGTTATGCCAATAGTTTCTCCCACCTAAGGCAAATCATGTAAATAAATAAAAGCTAGTTAAACATGTAATGTCTGTACTGGTCTTTTTTATCCATTCACATTAATATAAACTATACACGTCTTACATGCATTGCAGAGAATACACAGAAAGACAGAAGAGCTAAATAGCTATGCAAACATATAGCATTAACTTTATTCATTTAAGTATCACATTTATACATATTGTTGATGTAGAAGAGCTCACACCTTGAAGTAAAGACAGAACTACATGATCTCATAAAGGGACGGGGTGCATCTAAAGAGCTGCCTGCTAGACTAAAGATGACCAAAATAGGAGGTCACCTCACTGATGAGCAATGCAATAGGGGGCTGTCACTCCTTATCATTTTTGTAAGATTATAGGTGAACCGTCAAATGAAACAAGTGGTAAAAGAATTGTGTTAATAAACCGCCTTATGTTTGATACAAACCTATTTTAATTCCCATACAAGTATTTGGGATTTCAGAACACATTTGAATTACGCAAAATGCAGGTCAAAACATTCTGCAGGTAAAATGCACCACTCAATGAAAGTTAACACACAAATGGACAAAGGGAATGTGTGCCATGGCTATACTAAAGTGTTTATAAATTACAAAAAGGAGGTAAAAGACAAGCTTGAAGGACAGAGACTTAGGGGAGGGGACAACTTGACTGGTTTAAGAAGGAGCTGACACGCTAAGGGTTACTAAATTCAATTTAGTAATTTAGTATTAAAGAAATAGTTGAGTCATTGCACCTGATTTGTTGGGTCAGTTGCTAGGATGAGTTGTTCTGTAGTTTTGTGTGGGAGGAGAGTTCACCACACTTCAGTAGGAAGATAATATGCACTAGATTAATTTTCCCACCACCCACCCTCCCTTTATTTTATTTCTTGGGCTTTTGGGGTTGTTGAAGCTGGGTCTTCGATGATCTTTATGTTGTTGTAATGTGAGTTGTTGTGGTGCTACTGGAGGCCTATGTATTGGGTAATGAAGATACAAGGTGCTGGCTAACTAGAGACCTCTATTTTCATTTATAAGATGATTATTTAGTATTATATTTTGTTATTTATGTTGATAATAAAATGCTGCCAGACCATTATAATTCCAATTTGTGTGATTGCCAATTATTTTAGTTAATTATTCAAGGATCGGGCGCAATCGCCGGCTCTACAGCCCAGAGTCTTCTGCATCATCTGTGACGCCGAAGGGGGCAGGGGGGGTGGTGGTGCCATAGACCTCCATGTTAATAGAGGGGGCATCAATTTACTCCGCACACACTGTCGGCGTCTAATTGATGTGCAGTGAGCTGGGAATCATAACAGAGTAAAGTGTACTCCGTCGGGATTGCTGGGGTAGCGGCTTTTTGCTCCATTTTGTGATGTCCAGGAGGTTAAGGCACATCTAAACTCACATATAAAAATCTAGCTTTGTCTGTCAAGAAATATATATTTTTGGCTCAGCCCCTCATCACCTTCATAAAATATCAACTAGCATGGTAGTGCCATTAAGAGTGATATTGCTGATAGAAGAGAAGGTCATTGTCTGTATCTACAGTGCCACACACAAGATGGCACCTTTCACACAAGCATTGGCTTTATTAGCTTTTATCAATGCATGCTGAAACAGCAAACACAGCTGGGGAGAGTGTCATTCAAATGCAAATATCTCAAAATATACAGTGAATTCTACTCTCTTAATTTAGGTTGTAGGTCTACTTTAATCTGGAACAGAGAATGGGGCTCTAGATGTAAACAATGTAATGTCCAGAGTTGTCTTACCTGATGTGCCCACCAGACCATCAAATAGGAAAATATTGCAATCCAGGTAATTGATCCAAAAAATGTTATAGGGAAAAACTTTCTTGATGACTACAACAAAAAACCAAAAAGTTTCAAAAAACATTCACACAGATGGATTATTACAAATATAATTTTTTTTGTACTGCAAGACACCCCACCTACACCTAATCAAGGGGAGAAATTCTGTGTGTCTAGAGGAAATACCTGTATACATACAGTGCCCTCATGAGGAATTGAGGAACCCTCAAGTGCAGCGCAATGATGTCATCGCACTGAGCTCGAACTTCCTTGGTGCTGTCTAATGTCAGGAGGGAGAGGGGATTGCAGAGAGTGATTCAAATTTGCTCTAAGCATGCCCTTCTCCTTCTCAACAGGGAGAACAGGGAGTGATAAGAGTATAGAGAAGACACACCCACTAATATATAAGAGGAACGGAACATTTCGGGTTTTAAATGCATGCATTTTTTTGTAAAAATTTTTTTTTACATTTTCATACATTATTACAAATACACAATAGGTTTGAGCACACCCTACCAAATTGTTGAGTTCAACTATATTCATGAAATGCTACAGCATACAAGTACTTTTTTCACTGTTGTAAATTGACATCAGAGTTTAGCAGGAGCCCTTATATATTTCAGCGTGATTTTGCCACTGAACACAAAGTTTTAAGAAATGGTATGATGACTTTGGTGTGCTTTTTGGGTGGATTGCTGTTCTGAAGGCATATTCCAAAAAGTATAGATTGTCATAGATGGTTCACCAAACTGCAGATTTAAAGTGGAGGAGGAGCTGTATCGTGTATCATAATAAACACATAAAGCTGGACACATTGCACCTTTGTAGCTGAACCAGTATGTGCATAATTATCTCTTTGATGTGAGGTGCTTCTTTTGTTATCTCTCATTCGCTCATGTGAAAGTGTTCTTGAAATGCTACCTTATCATGAACACCTTATTAAAGGCTCTTATTAGATAGAAACTGCACAATGAAACACACAAGCATGATGTTTATCATTATTATTTTAAATTGTTCTCATACTGCCAGATGAATATAGCAGGGGGACAGGTAATAGAATAAAACAATGGATGGTCAAACCATACCAATGCTCTCCATCAAATGAGAATTACATGCATTCAAACATGACAATTACATAAGGACTTCATGAAGGTAGTGTCCTAACTGAGATCCAAACCAGGGACCATGGTGCTGCAAGGCCAGCAATTCACAATGATTCTTTTTTATTTGTATTATTGTATGATTTATAATAGTAAAATAACATGTATACAGTTATGGTCTGTCACCTCAATATATTTAAGGGTGCTTTATTATCATATGCCGTGAGACATATACTGCCAACCTGCCATGGAGGGCTACCAAAATCCCAAATCATAGTCAGCTCTGAAGTATAGGGACTGGAGCACAGTGGACATAGCACATGATGATGTAACAGAAGACAAAATGTAACAGAGTGTCCATGACTAGTGATGGCCGAAAAGTTCGCCTGGAGGACAGTTTGCGGTGGACATAGCATGTTCACAGTTCGCAACCCAGGCAAACATTATGGGTGTTTGAACTGCCCCCCATACCCTAACTTGGAGACAAAGTGCAACCCCTCACCCTATAGTCAGGTGGGACAGTACAGCCAATAACACATTTTTCGCTCCTGAAGGACACCCCCCCCCCTTATAAAAGAAGCAGTCCAGCAGCCATTTTACATTTATCCTGTGTCTCCAGTACTAGATAGAAAGGGAGAGCTGCTGCTGATTGAGGGATGGCTTAGCTAATGTGCTATTATGCTCCATCAAGTGATCTGTAGCTATAGCTAAGTTGTTCTGTTACATGCAGTTTATCATAACTGAGCCACAAAGGTCCTTCTCTGGGGGTGGGGTATGCTGTATTATGTATTGCAGAGAGATCTGTCTAAATGTGATGCACTGCAGAAGAAACTGTCAGGTAACTTTTGGCAAAATCTGTAATCTAGATGTGATTTCTGGCCATTAGACCTAAAGAAAAGAGCATTTAAAAAATCCATATTTTGGGGGAGATGTTTATCCATTGATCCCCATTTGGCATGACACAGTCCAGGTGCTTGCACCCTTTTGACTTTTTTTTTTATTGGTATTTTGACTACAAATATGACCTGAGGGTTTGAGAAGTTCGCCCTAAATTAAAGTCAATGGAGGTTCGCCATGAACATGCGAACAGCAGGTATTTGCAGAAGTTCGATTTGCCTGTTCGCGAACAGCTGCAGCTGATGTTCATCCATCAATATCCATGACTCAAACAAAGCATGTGGTTTTATCAGCTGGTGCACACAAAATAATCTGTGAGTATATGAATATGGGCTGTATTCTTCACAGCCCGGGTGATACCATTTCATGTGTTTTACAAAACTATTTACTTTTGTTGAGAGAAATAGTACTTACTGCATTGCGAACATCAGGTAATGTGATCCATAAAGGGAAAATTATTGGCAACACAGCAAGATACACAGCCTGCTTACGCTTGTTGGTTGGCCAAGCTAAGCTAAGTGGATGGTCTCCATCATCTGCAGAGTCTGCACCTGTCACCTGAGTACAAAAAAAGAATAAGCAAATATTAAAGCACAAATAGAAAATTATACAAATGATAACTGGTAATGTTACACAGAGATCTATTAATAAATGGAGAAATATGTTGTCATTTTGTGACTAGATGAATTTGTGAGTTGATTGCAAAGCCCCTGAACATGTTATCATCACCAAAATTACTAGAGATGTAAAAAAGGGATGTGGGAACATTCTATACATCTCTAGTTTGGTGTAGTCAGCATGTTCAGGGGCTTTCCAAATAACTCACAAAGTTGAACTGGCCCAATGCCCCCTGTCTCTTAGGTGAATGTTGTGTAAGACCATGTTGTGCAAAATCATGGGTTACAGTTCTCTGAATTGACAACCACTGAAGTGTTATTTGGGCATTTGCACATCCTTTTCCTTATATTGGCTTGGTTTGTCTAAAAGAAACATGATGCCACAAACATCTTTACGACACAAAGCAACTTTGTATAGACAACTATGTGTATGTTATACAATGTATCTGGAAAGTATTCACAGCTTTAGAATTAATTCATTTTTCCTCAAAATTCACAACACCCCATAAGGACAATGTTAAAAATGTTTATTTGAGGTTTTGGAAAATGTATTAAAGATAACAAAATGGAGAAATCATATGTACAGAAGTATTCACAGCCTTTTGCCATTAAGCTCAAAATTGAGCTCTGGTGCATCCTGTTTCACCTGATCATCCGTGAGATGTTTTTGCAGGTTAATTGTACACCTGTGGTAAATTCAATTGATTGGACATGATATGGAAAGGCGCACACCTTTCTATATTAGGTCCCAAAGTTGACAGTTCATGTGAGAACACAAACCAAGCATGTAGTCCAAGGAATTTTCTGTAGACCTCCGAGACAGAATTGTCTTGAGGCACAAACCTTGGGAAGGCTTATGAAAAATTTCTGCTGCTTTGAGGGTACCAATGAGCACAGTGACCTCCAAAACCCAGAAGTGGAAGAAGCTCACAACCACCAGGACTGGGGGAGAAGGAACTTTGTCAGGGAGGTTACCAAGATCCCAATGACAGAGTCAGAGCAAAAAGAGAGGAGAAACATTCAGAAGGACAACCATCTCTGCAGCAATCCACCAATCAAGCCTGTATGGTAGAGTGCCCAGATGAAAGCCACTCCTTAGTAAAAGGCACATGGCAGCCCAACTGGAGTTTGCCAAAAGGCACCTGAAGGACTCTCAGGCCATGAGAAACAAAATTATCTGCTTTGCTGAGACAAAGATTGAACTCTTTGGTATGAATATCGTCACGTTTGGTGAAAACCAGGCACCGCTCATCAACAGGTCCATGCCATCTCTACAGTGAAGCATGGTGGTGGCAGGATCATTCTGTGGGGATGTTTTTCAGTGACAGGAACTGGGACACTAGTCAGGATAAAGGAATGTACAAAGACAACCTGGATGAAAACCTTCTCCAGAGTGCTCTTAAACTCAGACTGGGGTGATTGATCCCCCCTAAGCACACAGCCAAGATATCAAAGAAGTGGCTTCAGGGCAACTCTGTGAATGTCCTTAAAGCGGACCTACCACCAGGAATCTATGTTTTCATGAATGGCACTAGATGTGCCAAT
>CM070032.1:110729600-110776242 GCA_036250615.1 Ptychadena robeensis | reverse complement strand
TGGCACATCTAGTGCCATTCATGAAAACATAGATTCCTGGTGGTAGGTCCGCTTTAAGTGGCCCAGCCACAGCCCAGACTGGAATCCGATTGAACATTTCTGGAGAGATCTTTAAATGGATGTGCACCAATGCTTCCCATCCAACCTGATAGAGCTTGAGAGGTGCTGCAAAGCGGAATGGGGGAAACTACCCAAGGATAGGTGTGCCAAGCTTGTGGCATCATATTCAAAAAGAATTGAGGCTGTAATTGCTGTAAAAGGTGCATCAACAATGTACATGTGCAGAATTCTGAGGAAAAAAATTATTTAATTGATTTTGGAATAAGGCTGTAACATAATAAAATGTGGAAAAAGTGATGCGCTGTGAATACTTTCTGGATGCACTGTAGACACCTGCCAAATAAGTTCTTTTCTTTGTAACTCTGGAACAATGCCCACCTTTTGTCAGAAGCAATAAAGAGCATCCTTTTAGTTAGATGAAGTCAGTGAGATAGTGGAAATTACTAAATTGGGATGTCTCCAGCTTAGCTATAAAAAGTAATATGGACAGAATTATAGGCAGGCCCTTGTGACTATTATAACAAGATGAAATTCTATCAGAACTCTTACAGAGTGACTTGCAATCACTGGTGGATTTATACTTCTTTTTCCCCAGGCAACCTTTTGATGCCCCCCCCCCCATACAAATTTTTGTGACGAACAATATTGTCACTAAATAAGTGAAATCTCAAGCAGATATGTAGAGAGAAATGGTAAGACTGCACAATTATGATACGGACATGGTCAGAATGTATTATTACTATACTGACACAATCAGGAACATCTCTGGAACTAGTTTCCTATGGTTTATCCAGATTTAAATGTGTTAGGTGGTCAAGATGGCTGAGCATTCATTTACCTACCCTCTCCCACTCCTATTTCCTATAACCTACACTCATGTATGCTGGTAATGATTTTATGAAAACATCTTAACTGATCACTTGATGAATATTTTTGAATGTGCTTTGTGGCTGCAGTATTTGTGTATTATATAAGGAGACAATAAAAAGTGCATTAGCTTCTCAGGGGGGAAAATGTTGTATTGTGATACCACTTGGTGGCCATAGACGTTCAGATCGACCCAGCGTGATGACGTCATCAATCGGCCGGGCACCCTTTGTGTGCCGGAAGTTACCGTATTTTGCGGACCATAAAACGCACTTTTTCACCCACATAATTGGGGGCAAAAAGTGCCTGCGTCTTATGAGACTCCCGCGGCCACTCAAGACCTTGGCTTCCTGCCAGCTCTCCCGGCACGGAGATTAGCTGGGGAGCTAAAGGAGCTGTCAGATGTGAGATGCCGGCTGGTATCTGGCTCTCCCATCTGTACTGTATAATTGCCTATGCCAGCAGAGCTCAAAGTTCTGCTGCCATAAGCAATGAAGAGAGGGATAGATGAACTGCCATCTTTATCTCTCTCCTGCAATCACTCTGCAGCTCCCACGGACACAGTAATAGCAAGATCGGCAGACTAGAGCAGAGACTGAGAGGAGACTCTGCAGCTGTTGGCCCCCTCTCCTCCTCCCGATCAGTGTGGAGAATGACATTGTGCTTAGAGTGTACTGCTGCTAGTGACACCTACTGGCTAAATTGAATATTGCATTAATTGAATTCATTGCATTAACCTAAAAACTGGGTGCGTCTTATGGTCCGGTGTGTCTTATAGTCCGAAAAATACAGTACTTTGGAGGGAAACACTGGTCCCCATCCAAAGTATTAGGATAGTTCTAAGAAATTATGGACATGTCCATGTCCTGGCCAAATGTAACTTTTAACCATTCGATTTTCTTTCAATTGTGAATATATCGATTCCTTTAAAGAAATTGATTCCTTTGCAAGAATAGATTCCATCATGAGAATCAATTCCACTTGCACGATCGACTGGAATTTACCGACATGTTTGATTTTTTGTTAAATTTTGATCACATATGGAACGCACAGTTCCTGGTATAGCACTAGAGATCGGGTGTCTCTAGCCGATCTCTATTAAAAATAGTTCTTCCTCTTTATAGACTTCATCTCACCGGCAAAGCAGGCGGGTCAAACACGCGCACTGTTTGCCGGCAAGAAATGTTGGCGCCAAACTGTTCCTTCTATACATTACTAAAAATGGCTTGAACTGGGTTTATCCCCTGCCTGCAATATTGGTGTGTTACCTGTGTTTCTGCAGCTTCAATGTTGTGGGAGATATTTCCATTTTGAACTTGGTCATCAGAGTCTTTAGGTGGTGTCACTTCAACTTCAACATTAGCACTGTTTGGAAGTTCAACTCTGTCTGTAAGAACATTAAACAATACAGCTCATTTAGCATCTGAATAAGCAAACCAAAACAATATTGTGCCAAAAATGACTCTCGTTTATGAATAATTTTACCATGCTACGTTCACACCTATCCACTAAGTGGTATTTTTTAACACACATTGTGCATGTTAGTTGATGTAGCTTCATATATCACAGCCAATGAAAACTTTAACTAAGCAGTGGTTTCTACAGTGTTCCTGTGCTGTACAAAAATGAGACAAAGATCATTTCAGGACTCTTTCCACCTTGAATGTGACCGTTAAACTGTACCACTCAACTGAAAAAACAAACTGAAATCTTTTTGGGTGAGGGAAGAAAACAAAAAAAACTTAAATAAAGTGGTTGCATAAGTGCCATAAGTACCTGGGGATGTATCTGTGTTCAGAATTAAGCAATCACATTTCAAAATCATGTTAAATAGGAGTCAGCATACCCCTGACATCATTAAAAGTGCCTCTGATTGACCCTAAATAAAGTTTTGCGGCTTTAGTTGGTCTTTCCTGAATTTTTTTTTCTTGCATCCCACAGCAAAAGCCATGGTCCACAGAGAGCTTCCAAAGCATCAGAGGTATTTCATTGTTAAAAGATATCAGTCAGGAGAAGGGTACAAAAGAATTTCCAAGGCATAGATATACCATGGATCACAGTGACAGTCATCATGAAGTGGAGAAAATATGGCACAACAGTGACATTACCAAGAACTGAACGCCCCTCCAAAATTTATGAAAAGACGAGAAGAAAACTGGTCAGGGAGGCTACCATGTGCCATGCTGATAGACTCATACCCAAAATGTACCATGTACACATCAAAAGGTGCTTCAACAAAGTATTAGTTTAAGGGTGTGCACACTCATGCACTCATGCAACCATATTTAATTTTTTTAATTTTTTCTTCCCTCCACCTAAAAGATTTCAGTTTGTTTTCCAATTGAGTGATACAGTTTATAGGTCACATTATAGATGGAAAAATTTCTGAAAGGATTTATCTTTGCCTCATTTTTGTACAGCACATGAACTTGACATTGTACCAGGGGTGTGTAGTTAATATCCACTGTATGTGAGGTACCAATTGTCATGTGCTACAATGTACTACAACCCAAGGTTACATGCATTTTTATTAACTGCCATTAACAAAAAATGGTAACTGTAATTCACCTCTTTCCCAGCAAGCACCACACTGCGATATTTCTTTCCCTTGTGAGAATAGCATCACTGCATAAGAAGTACATTTTGGATGCTGAAGTTGATATTTAAGGTTCATATTCTGTCTGGTGCCTGTGCATTAGTAGCTGCCTGTAACATTAGTGCTTCCTGTATGAGCAGGTCCATACATAAAACAAGCAGTACTGTGGATACGACTTGTGAATGTCTTGAAACCATGATTAAACAGCCAATTTCTATGCATGAATGTGTCTTCTACTATAATGACCATGATGAATATTTCAGCCAAGGACATCAAATGGAGACCTTCATGAACTGTAATCACTCAGAAATGGATTTGCTGTAAATGGCCAATAATGCTGTACTTTACAGAACAATTTAAAGTCCACATTCTAGCATCGATCAATACACTGAATAATATATGAATGTCATTTTCCATCCAGGAGTTATATCTGTGTTGTCAATTATTCTTTAGAATTTAAAAATATTGTATACAGAACTTTTTTGTGAAATATTGTTCAAATTGCAAAGGTTGGGATTAGTTGCCTCTTGTCTTATTCTAGGCCAGTGGTTTCCAATCTGGGGGGACACAAAAGGTATTCCAAGGGGGGCGCTGTTTGAATAGGGAGGGGGGGGACTTAATAATGCTCCTCAATAGAAAAGGGGGACCCTGCAATGAAAGTTTGGGAACCACTGCTCTAGGCAAAACTAGTGTGTTACCAAATGTGCTTGGGGTGGGAGGTTGTTTTGGCACCTATGGCAATAAGTTAAGGTAAATATGTCTGTGAATCTCAATTTGTCCACTAGGTAGTGCTAATGCTAAATACATACACATATAATAAATACAGAGCACACACACATTCCTTAATTTATCGATACCATCAAGGCCATTTCTCCCGCTATGCGACAGGACCTGATGCCCCCCCCCCTCAACAACTTTTTCCATAGCACCCCCCAGCTCAACAACTTTTCTGATAGCACCCTTCCCCGCTGAATAACTTTTCTGGTAGCACCAACCCCTCCGTGCCCACCGCTCAATCCCACAAATGCTAGATGCTAGAATGCCTGGCTATCATACATTTTAGTATGGAGCTTCACTTCAGTTACTAGATACTTTTCCAATTCTTATATCTTTAATAGAGATTGACATCTAGTACTAAAAGCTGTATTCATTAAGATGCATATACTTTAAGCCATATTTTAGACATTTTGTTTATTGTCCTTTGCAATTTTCCGACTGAATTTTTCACCAGTCTTTATATTTCCTTATGTCAGTTGTGTGTAGCCTGCCATGTTAGTTTGTATATAAGATATGCACACTCACCTATACAGTTGACGTCTCCATTAAGTCTTTCACTGTCATCTACCTGACACTTCTTTTTGGCCATTTTATTCAGGATCGAAACTTTCTCTTTAAACTTTCCTTAAATATAAAAAAAAAATAGATATGGATACATAAATGCCACATGATTACATATGAAATCACAAAATGAAGCAAATAAAAAATGAGTGTTCACGTGTTCAAATGAACAGAATAATAGCTGAACAGAATTTTACTGAAGACTTTTTCAGTGGGGTACCAAATACCTTCAAAAGTGTGTTACAAGGCTTTACATATGTTTCAGAGAATTCAAGCCCTGCACTGCCCTATCTATATGGAGGGTGAGTGCCACTATGGTAAGTTTTCTAACATACTACTCACACCAGATTGGGCCATTGACATGCACTTTTATGCCTTTTCTTGTTCATAGGCCAACTGGATACAATCAGCCCTGTTTGGTTATGCTGAACATGCATTGCTCAACATGCTTACTTTACTACTAAGGGCACACACGAAGTGAAAAGTGAGATTCACCAGAAGAACATTTTAAACTTTTTGTTAATGCAAATCTAGTTGGATCTTCTAAATCCTTCAAACTCCAACACTGGAATAAAACGTGGGACATCTTATTGAACAATGCAATTAATAAGTTTTAAAATGAAGAAGGAAGTGCAAATGAATGACCAACATACCAGCTCCATTCAGGTAGGCTATTCCACAGTGATACTGCAAGACTACAATTATATATATGTTCTATTTGGTTTAGTCACAATATTTTCATAAAAAGCGATTATACAATAGACACCAAGCAAACTCCTTAAAACTACATGACATATCCATTTAATTCAAAGTCATTTATCATTTAGGCTTTGTTTCCATTGTACGTCGGGAGCCCTCCGCTAAGCGTATACGCTAAGCAGGGGTCCCGACGTATCCCATAAACTCAGCCTGCCGGCGGATGGTCTGTTTAGACATCCGCCGGTGTAAAGGCTGAACGTACTCGACTACGTTCAGCCTGACACTGGCGGATCGGGTCGGCGCAATGAAGACAGTCCGCCGAGCAGGTAAGTCGGAAACAAGCCCTTACATTCCAACATTGTGTTTAAATACTCATTATTTGAAATTCTTTTTTAAAACATTTCTGCATACATACATAATTGATACACATACATAATACATACATAATAAGAGCATCATTTGATTTTTAACCAACATTTTATTTAACAACAAGCATTGTTAAACAAATTATTTTAGCTATATTGTCATCTTGATTGGTTAGCCTTCACTCTGGAAGCACTCCTGACTGCAATACTTACAGGATTATAAGTAGAAGCAAATGCCTACTAATAGAAGTTGATATAGGAAAACAAAAATCTAATGTCATTATATTGGTATCACATGACGTTTTTCAACTAAACTTAAAAGTGTGTCATTATAGAAACCAATTTTTAGTTAGGCATACCATAAAGCCCAGGTGCCCAACCTGCGGCCGGCCCTTTGGGCGTTGTTCGGCAGCCCTCCTTGGTCAACCATATGCTTCCCCCGAAAACGGTTAATGCATAAGGAATAGGAACCCCCCATGCCCGCTGATTCCACTCCAACGTGTCCTTGCCCGGGATCTGCTTAGAGCAGGAAGAGGAGGAGAGGTGAGGGACTCGCTCACGTTCCGACTGAGCACGCTGATTGGAGTACGTGAAACCACATGACAAAATGTGCATTACCATACTACAGTGTTCCCTAATGCCTAAAATATAAATATAAACAAGTTTTGCCATAAAAAAATGAAAAACAATGTTTTCTAGCTATACCTGCTTTAATTTCTTCATAATAAAATAAATATACTATAAACACTATCATCTTGGCCATAGTATATCTCCAATCTCTTAAGCAAACTATCTCCAGCCTCCAGGCTCCTTTGCTTCTGATACTTAGGCTATGTCTCCACATCCGTTTGGACCCCTATGCTAAGTGAAGTTCTTTGGCGAGTGGTCCCAATGCACCCATACACTTTCTGATGCAGAGATTAACGTGGTGCTCTGTTCAGACATCCTCTGAACAGCTAAAAATTTATGGGTTCCCGACGGATCACAAAACATAGTGTAGACATGGCCTTAATCTCTGACTCCCTGGCTTCTGACCCTTAGCTTGTTCTACGGAATGTCCTTGCTTCACCCCTTGGCACTTGGCTTTGTAATCATCAGCTACTAACTGCACGGGTGTATCTGATTATTGCAACCTTGGAATCGTCTGCAGTAAAGTCCATCATCCCTTTCGGGGGGCTCTGGTTCACACCAGGCGGTTCCTTAGACTTCACGCCTCGAATTGCACCTTTGCCAATTGTGCAGTTAGTCCAGTGGGTCTACTCCCTAATATAATTTGAGTCACCAGCCATGTCACCCATACCCTGGTGTCACCCACTGTGACAATATTCATATATTGTAGCCAGCCATTAGATGTAGTTTCTGCATGAGCTTTCTTTTCTTTATTTTATTTCTACCTACTGACCCAGCCAGCTACAACCATTTGGTGTTCTAGTGTTGTGCCTCCTCTCAACAGAAGCTATAAATGATCAATGCAGCCATAAATGATGAATTGAGCTTTACATAGGTGACCAGTAAACCTTAACTCTACTAAATATTATTAAACAGTTAAAACTGTTACATTTTTTCTTTAACCATTCTTTAAGACTTTAACCATATGAATCAACGCTGGTCATTCCATCATATACATAATAGTTTTATTTTTGCCTTTCTTAAATCTAGTTGTAGACTCCCTCTTTTCTTGATTTTCTATTATGATATAGTATCCAACAAAATAATGAACTTGAAAGGAAAATTGGAGTAAGTAATATGCATATAACCTAGCCCACAAGAAAATGAAAGGGCCAAATTATGTAATTGATTATTCGTTTTTTTGAATATCTACAGAATAAAAATGTATGAAGTTGGTCAAGAAAGAATTTTTTTTTTATCTATACATGCCCTGTGTTTTAACAGTAATCTAAACCCTCCATATAAAATGGCTTAAGTGCTGAGATCATGTTAAAGAGAAATTAATTAACACTCCTCCCCAAAGCATCATATGCTGCCATCTGTCATTTCCTCTCCTTGCTCTCAATTTGTTTAATTTATATGAATGTTACAGCAAAGGGTAACACTATATGTGGTATATTGCCAAAAGCTTTAACCCCTTACATCTGCACAGATGTCTATTAATCACGGATAAAACCCTCTCTTAAGCACAGACTCCAATAAGTCGTGCTATGTACTATGTACATTTGGATGCTACTGTTTGCTGTTTATGGTAGTAACATGAAATAACAGTACTATACATCATTTACTGGTTACACATCTTTTGCTATTGTGCAGTTAATTCATTTGGAAGATTAAAAGAACATTGATTACACAAGGGAACTAAAAATATGTAACAGAGACCATTTAATATGGGTCTTACAACATTTTTCATGCTGATTTCAAATTCATTTTTCTCTAGCATGTCAAGTTTTGGTTTTATCAGCAATTATATATTTATATAGAGGGCTTTACTATAAACATTGCTGTGTGAGTTCGTGCTTAGTGCTGACAGTGTAACTGGTTGCCTTGGCACTGGCCGTTATTGCCCTATGGGGTATTGCACGGTTTGGCCTGGCTAATGAGTATTGCGCAATGTCTGCCCGATGTTGTGAAATATTATGTATTGCGCAATGTTACCGGTAATTTGTAAAATTGTGTGAGGGTATAAATAGCTGGAAATAGGCTCATCATAAGACTACAGTGTACCACTGACAGCTGTAAATAACAGCCTTTTAAGCTATCTAAGACAAACTATATTTAATTCAATCTGATTTCCTCGATATTCAGGCGGAATCATGTCTAGGCACTGCAGGAACAAACCTGATTTTCTGTTACGTGCGTGGATCATTTTCATGTTGGCACAACATCGACCAATTACTGCGGATCCTAAAAAGATGTACATGCTGTACTTTTCTGTCCATTAGGTGACCAGGATCAACCCTGGGCTCCACATATCATGTGCACCAGCTGTTCCAGTGGCCCACACAACTGGTTTATCGATGAATAACATGAATGCCTTTTGCCATCCCAATTGTATGGAGGGAACCACAAGACCATATTATATTGTCGGGTTAATACAACTGGATTCTCAGATAAAACTAAGCATATATATCCTAGCCTAGATTCAGCAATGTTAAAGCAAGATTAGCAAGATTAAGCCTGTACTCCATGATGATTCCTTGCCCATTCTATTACCACCAGATGATGGTCTTGCTCTGGTAGAAGGTGATCAGGAATGCGGTGAAGCCGATGGCCACGTTCCAGAAACATCAGACCCAGACTACTTGTAGGATGATGACACAGAACCAAAGACTTTTACCCCAGCTGAACAGAATGATTAAGAGTTAAATTTGTCATAGCTTTAAAACCTGACCTGATAGGGAAAAACAACAGCAATTCTAAATTCAGCATTCACTACTTTAATAAAACTCTGATACAGAAAAAAGTTTCATTTTGTTGCCTTTTGTTATTGACATTCTTTTGCATCTTAGATTAGATCATTAGATATTGATTTAACTGAAGGTTCATTTTATAAAGCGTGCAAAAAACAATATCTTCTTTGCCTTTGCATACACATAACCTTTCGTTTGTACATCTCAAGCTGTTTTCTGATGAACTCTACTGAGCAATGCTGCTGAGTCATTCTGATGTCACAGTAAAGTTAACCAAACGCTATTTAATTTATTCTCAGAGAGAACAAAAGTAAATTGGATTCAGAAAGCAGTATGAAATTCCTATGCTATAGAGAAAACCTTATTTTCAGAATTTGCAGGAAGCAAGATGACATTGCATCCCATTGTCTTCTTTCATGTTTTGCCTACTTTTTCTCCATCTTACTGGTATAGCCAGTCTACATCATATAGTATATATCAATGTAAAATGTCCACATACCTCCACTTTAAATGTTAAAGACTCTTTGCTTGAGACAAACGAGTTAATAGGGGAGGATTATATGTTAGTTGGTTTGAATTAAGATGCAGAATTTTTTTCTCTCACCATCAACCATGTCAAAACATACCCAACTTAGCCCTCTAGTCAGGGTCGGCGCCAGAGTGCCAGGACCAGGTGGGCATGGATGGCCAATCAGGGGTCTCACAGGTCAGGCAGGTACAGGTAGGGTGGGCACACAGACCTCACTGGGCAGGGCCTTGCCCCCCATGGCCCTCCCATAGCACCGGAACTGCATCTAGTGATCTTTTGATTGTTCCCACCTAAAAAAAGGGGAGATGCAGGCTCCACCTCTCTGCATCCTCCTTAGGAGACAACAGGCAGGTTGGTTGAATAGTCATTTGTTGTGATTAGATATTTACTCAAGATGTTCAGTACATATAATCTCACCTGTATACCAGTATCTTATACTGTACTTAACAGGAACTCTCACAAAGAGAGTGGGTGGGTGACAGCTGTCTAACAACTAAAGGAAGCAGGCTACACTGGCAGTTTCTAAAAGGAAGCAGGCTACACTGGTACATGGGCAGTTTCTATGTGGACACAAGCGATCAACGCAACCGACCGCCAAAAGAGCTGTTCCCCAGAGAGTTTTCGGTCGTCAAAAGTACCAAATCAACAAGGAAGAGAGTAGTCTTTTAACTAAATAACTAAATGTGGTTAGGCAGTTTGCATTTTTTATGGCATGAATCATAAAATAGATAAACAACAAAATCTAGAATCCCTAATAATTCTAATAACATTAATTTCGAAGTACAAGAGCATCATAAAAAAACGAAACACTCATTATGTTTGTACTGCATTCTGCATTTCATGCAGCAGATGGCATACTTTACCTTGTCCATTTTTATTAAAAATCAGGAAATGTGCCATCATGATCATTATGTAAACATAAGCAAAATATTTGGCAAAATGAAAGAGATGGTACAGTGAAGCTTCAGAAACGAAAAAGAAATCAACACTTCCCTCCAAAAAAATGTGAGACAAAAAATGAACTTGAAAATAGGACTTTTCATTTTCTTTAACTTTTGTGTGGAATCTCACATTGTCTTTGGAGGCCTATGCACCTTTGTTGTAGACTCCAAGTGGGCTTTAATGTAGTTTTCACTGATTATATTGGGTTTTGTCTAACCACTCTGCCATAAAGACTAGATCAGCGGAGTACTGAAGTTAAGTTATTGCTGTCCTTCTTGAATTTAGTTCCATCTCCACAAAGTATCTATGCTACATCAAATCCCAAAAGACCTTTAGGCTTTAACCTTTTTTTTATAAATAAATGAAGTTATGGGTTCATATTAATGAGAAAAATAATAAAAATAATTGTAGAATTAAGCTACAAGATTATTATAACAAAAAAGTTGAGTTTAATACTTTCTGAACCCACTCTACAAATAAACATAGAGCCAAATTATTTGGGTTACCCCACTAAATTATCAGTTCAGTTGTGTCCTGCTATTGTTGCTGCATATACAAAATACAATCATGGCAATTGTGAGCAGCAGTGAACATAAATCAAACTTTGTAAAGGCATAGTATTATGAGTTAGAAGAAACTTAATTAGCCCAGACATCAACCCTATTGAACAAGTTTAAGAGGATTCACATAAGCCAGGTCTTCTCCAACTATCTCCAACATCCCAACCTCAAAGATCCCTTTTTTCCCCGAATGGGGACAAATCTTATGGGAAGCCTTCTCAAATCTGTGGGGACTGTTCAAAGAATGGACCTGTCCCCTATTATTGTCCAAAATTTTGATGGTTGGGTGTTTCTTATTTATGTCCATATACGTAAAACTTAGAGGTCAGTCACCATCTCCGTGGAAAGAATGGCATTATAGAATATCACAGAATTAATTTGCTTGTAATAATAAAATCCTCAGTCTAAAATCCCCAGTCTTGCAATCATCTGCAGGCTGCATGGTATCTATATACAATCAACAATGATGCCATTGCCTTTTTATAAACAGTGCTTAGCATTGAACAGGAGACTTGTATGTACAAATCGAGTCCACACATTTAAATACATACTTTTTAAATATTCATTTGCATTACTGTATAATGAATGGTTACAGTGTAGCTGCTTAAAACCCCGGTTACTGGCTTAGGGATTTAGCAGTTCACTTCACATCTCCCCCTTTAGGAACTTATGTACTATATTTTAGTGGGGTGTGGCATCAGATAATGAGCAGTACTAGTTTAAGTCCCCTATCGATCAGTTATGAATAGTGCTTAGCATATGGAGGTAACTTATTTATTTCAGTCATGGTTTCCCCTAAAACATGTCATTTGTGATACGAGCTACCATAAATTAGAGCTTATTTTGTTGCATTAATTGTACAATGTACACTAAAGAATTTTTTTTCTACATTTAGGTAGTGTAGCTGCATTCATCAGGATTAGTTCTGAGCACTTCATCTATTCTGGCTTTTCAGTTTTACCATGTCCATATATAGATATATACTGTTAATTCCCAGATAAAATTGTGTCATACGTTGCATCCAATTGTGCATAGAGGGATCCCAGAACCGGCATCCCAGGGTCACATCCCAAGAAGAGCACCTATACCCCCCAAGAGACTAAATGTTAACCCTGTCCCCCGTGGGAGATGGTAGGTTGGTTCAAATTAAGAGGGGTAATTCAATGTAGTTCAATGCATTTTAAACATCCCTTATTTAGTACCATGGATGTTGGATGGTTCTTAAGATATAATCACAGTTGTCTCATCAAGATTGATGAGTCATACAATCCACTTGGCCACTCTTATCACTTGTATATGCGCCAGAGTCTATGTGAAGATCGTTGGCCACAGTGAGGGAGTGCCTGATTCAATTTCTTTAAACAAAAGATAGTGAGATCCCGAAAGGCAGGTGAAACTATGTGAAATGATCTGGTTGGAATCTAGTAGAGATTTAAACAACCAGAAGGAAAGGCAGGGGAGCCAACCACCATGGTGAGTGTTGGTAGTCATGAAGAAGTTGTGTTAGATTGAAATGCTTTGTAAATGGTGCTTGTCAGGCGGAAGGGTGAGTCAAAAAATATAGGCAGCTTGCCATAAAGTAATACTTGTAGGTTATAGGGAATACTGGACTGTTCATCTCTACCAAACCAAGTGAAGACCTTGTTTTTTCATCTTGTGCTATTTTGTTTGAATGCTTACAGCAGAAGGAGAAAGTTAAGGGCAAAAGTTTGAGATAGTTGTGCTAAGAGATTAGGGCACCAAGGTATTTAATGTGGAGAAAAGACACAACATGGAGACCTTTGATCCTCCATTCCTGACTACTAACCTCCTTACTTGGGAGCCTGAAAACCAGGATATGTGGATGTATACATGCGTTGTGATATGATGCTTTTGGAATGAAACAAACACAATGTGCTTTGACTGCAAACTGTCAGCTTTAATTTTAGAGTATTTACACCCAAATCAGGTGAATGTTATTGTAGTAATTACATCATTTTGGATATGTGCCTTCCACTTGTTAAGGACAATTGGCTTCTCAGCTGTTCCATGGTATGTCCCTTCTCAGCTGTTCCATGGCATGTCCCAATTACAAGGTGCAGATCAAAGGTCCGGAGTTCATTACAAGTGTGCTATTTGCATTTGGAATATGTTGCTGTCAACTCACAAGATGAGATCCAAAGAGCTGTCATTGAAGTGTCATCAGTGAAGCAAGGCATCATTAGGCTGAAAAAACAAACTGTTGTAATTCCTACACCGTTCACCTGCATAAATACCCTTACAGAGATAGACAAGATGTATCTCCTGGTTATGCAATGCCAGACATAGTCTAGGACGATGTTGGGATGTAGTAGGAGCGGACTTTTTCTACCTACGGTAGGAGCGGAACCCTCTACCCCCTCAGGATTTGCCCTTTTTATTTTCCCCTCCCTCCCATTTGTGGGGAGGACTTGGGAGGACATTGGAAGCTGACCTTTTAAGATAATAGAGGATATGACAAAATACTCTCCCTCTTTAGCATTGGAGGACCTGTGGATTTAGGGGATAGTATGTGACCACCGTATTCACACTGAGTTATGAGGTGTCTATTGGAGGAACCAGACCCCTTGGACTCTTGACATAGAAACCCTTGAATCTTGCTACAGCCCTTGTAGACCCTAGACACCAGCACATAGAAAAGACACCAGTCTTGTTTTCTTGCACCCCCTGTGGTAGTGGATGTTGGCTTCTTAAGCAGGGACACCTAAACATCAGGCACCGGGCACTTCTTTGTGCTTTACTTTGACATACAACCTGAAAAGACAAACTCCAAAGGAAGCCCTCTTTTAGGGTGAAACGCGTTGAGGATCTCTACAATTGACTCTAAGACTTGTCATGGCTTGAAGTGCCTTCTTTGCAATATAAAAAATATTTTTTCATGTTTTTTTCTTTTTTTTATACATGTGGATGATCATGAACACGGTTTTTTCTGTTTTTCCACTTATTAAACTTTTAATAAAATGTATTTGAATTCTAGACATAACGCATATCCAGTTTTTGGTAATTTTGCCTAATTGTCCCAGGGGCTGGCTACCCCAATTTGCTGACGAGCCGTGCTCTCGCCAGTGGTAGCTGTATATAACCCTCAAATAAAGCTGACAGTCTGCAGTTAAAGCACATTGTGTTTGTTTCATTCCAAATCAATTGTGGTAGTGTATACAGCCAAACATTTTTGAAATGTGTCGATGCCCCAATCTTTATGGACCTGACTGTAATTGTAATGTGATAGATATGGGGACTTGTTCCCATGGTATGAATTATTTATTTAAACTGAACGATTTGAACCAATTGATTTGATTTTTCCTTTTTGACCTGTAGGAAATATAATTGTATGTATAAGGCACTTTCTGGGCACAAATTGTAAAGAAAATAGTGTAATATCTAAATTAAATAAGCCGAATAAAAATGTTTTTAGGAAAAAAAAATTGTGTTAAACCTAACATTATTCACTAAGCTAAGTAAAAATTGCAATGCAAAGTGATCATTTACTTGGTTCCTAATAAATTTATCAACCTTGGTGGCTGATTTCCTGGTAAACCTAATTTCTATCTAAATAACCTTTTTTTCTCAATCACATCATATGCATAACATATAAGGAATTAAATATCACCTCTGGTAACATTCACTTCTTCCCAAGTAGTTTAGTTTTAATGGGTGAAGTGAGCGAAAGCAGACCTATGGTCAAAAATAACAAGCTAAGGAAAATAGGCAATTAAAGCAGATAACACAATAGAAATACAAATGTATTATCTGCCTTCAATCCAGAGATTTTCCCTCTCCAAGCTATTTTCAAGCACTAGAGGTCCTCTGTAATGACCAATGCTTTAAGAGATGTTCTTGTGGTACTTTGCATCTCCATTCCCTTCCACAAAGCCAAAATTAAGATGATGCAATCTCAATGAAAAACAACCGCCCCCCAAAATTAGGCTTGCAAAGGATGTAGATAGTGGAGTAAAACAAATATTCTGATGGAAATACCTAAACACTAAACCTAAAAATCAGATCAATCATCTCAAATAAAAAACCTGAACCTTGTTAATAGAAATATTCGACATAGTCCTGATATGATTTAGGATTAATCAACAGTATAATGCTAAGACTTTAAAAAAACTTTTTGAAAACCCCTCTAAATCAGTGGGAAAATGTTCATCATATAGAGAGAATATAAAAAGTATATTTACTGAGCAAAAATATAAACACAACACTTTTGGTTTTGCTCCCATTTTGCATGAAATTACCTCAGAGATCTGAAACATTTCTAAATACACAGGAGACCCATTACTCTCAAACATCGCTCACATATCTGTCTAAATCTTTGTTAGTGAGCACTTTGCCAAGATAATCCCACCTCTCAGGTGTGGCAAATTAAGGTGTTGATATGCCAGCATGAATATTGCATGGGTGTGCCTTAGACTGCCCACAATAAAAGGCCACTCTGAAATAAGCAGTTTGATCACACAGCACAATGCAACAGATGTCGCAAACCTGTGAACCTGTGTTCAGAGAATTTGGCAGTACATCCAACTGACCTTACAACCGCAGACTGTGTAACCACACCAGCCCAGGACCTCCAAATCCAGCATGTTCACCTCTATGATCATCCAGGACCAGGTGCAGCAACAATCGGTTTGCATAACCAAAGAATTTCTACACAAACTGTCAGAAACTGTTTCAGGGAAGCTCATCTGCATGCTCACTGCCCTTATTGTGGTCGGGACCTGACTGAAGTATGGCCTGGTAAACAACTTGAGTAGGCAAATGCTCACATTTGATGGTGTCTAGCACGTTGGAGAGGCATTCTGTTCACGGATGAGTCCCGGTTTTCACTATTCAGGGCAGATGGCAGACAGCGTGTGTGGCGTCATGTGGGTGAGCGCTTTGCTGACATCAACGTTCTGGATCAAATGGGCCATGGTGGCAGTGGGGTTATGGCATGGGCAGGCGTATGTTATGGACAACTCATTGTTGTGCCATCCATCCACAACCATCACCTCATGTTGCAGCATGGTAATGCATGGCCTCATATTGCAAGTATCTGTACACAATTCCTGGAATCTGAAAATATCCCAGTTCTTGCATGGCCAGCATACTCCACCAGACACCCATTGAGCATGTTTAGGATGCTCTGGATCGGCGTATACGACAGCGTGTTCCAGTTCCTGCCAATATTCAGCCACTTCGCACAACTATTGAAGAGGAGTGAACCAACATTCCAGAGGCCACAATCAACAACCTGATCAACTCTATGTGACGGAAATGTGCACTGCATGAGGCAAATGGTGGCCACATAAGATACTGACTGGTTTTCTGGTCCACCCCCCCCCCCCTTCCTTAGTAAGGCATTTTATTGTGGGCAGTATAAGACACATCTGTGCAATATTCATGCTGTCTAATCAGCACCTTGATATGCCACACCAGGTGGGATGGATTATCTCGGCAAAGGAGAAGTGCTCACAGATTTAAGGACCCCGCACGCCTATGGACAGGGATCTTTCGCCCCATGTGGGCACCTGTGATCGATGGCCGATTTTGCCGCCGACCGACGGCCGCAAGTGAGTGCCCACATCGCTCGGCTGCAAAATTGCCCACTGTTCGTTGCATGTGTGGGGAACTTTAGACAGATTTGTTAACAATATTTGAGAGTAATGGGTCTTTTGTGTGTGTAGAAAATGTTCTGGGAGTGCCTCTACTTTAAGCCTGCCATACACACCCCGACGGGTGCAGACAGACCAGCTCCAATATGCACTGGAATGCAAATGTGATGACGTCATCACGTTTGCACCCTGGTGCATTATGGAGCCCCTTCAGTCGGCCGGCAGCCTTTGTGTGCCGGCCATTAGCTTCAATGAAGAGGCCGGTCTTCATTGAAGCTAATGCCATCGGCTTCCATCGGCCAGAGATTATCGAACATGTCCGTTCTCTGGCCGGCCGAGCTGTGGGGCGACAGGGATCTGTCGCCCCATGTGGGCACATGCCGATAAGTGGCCGATTTTTCCGCTGTCAGGTGAAAAATCGGCCGCTTATCGGCATGTGTATGCCGGCCATTAGTCTTTACACACTATGCTGGAACCAAGCCGCCTCTCCTGGGATGCTGGCCATTTGACTTGACTAGAGAAATATAGGGTAAAGACTGCATGGTCCAGCCCTTCACACTTTGGTGAAACATACTGTATATTCCTTCTATATGTTTATGGCTTTAGGCCCCCATACACCTTACAATCTTACCATACAATTTCTGTACAATCCAGTTTTGTTATACCAAAACCATGTAATATGAGGACCTTTCTAAACCTTACAATCACTATGTATTCTATCAGAGAGGCCACTATACCATATAGTTGTTGGTAGATCTAAAGCAAATTGTATGGAGAGATCTTAAGGTGTATGGGGGGCTTAAGACATATTTCCACTTCATTTTCTCTTTAACACTATGGGGTTGTCTCATAGTATGGTAAGGTGCATCTTATAGACCGCAATAATATGGTAAGTGTGAACATACCCCTAATCTTCACATCTAGGATTGTGGACAACTGTGGCAATTCATAAGCCACACAGAGTTTAGGTAAGCAACTATTGTAGTTAATCAGCTTTATGAACATATAAAAGTACCCTAAATCAAGTAGCTATAGCATTAGCAATCATAAAAGCAATCTGAGCTCATTAGAATATACAAATATCTCTGGTATACAATGACTTAATGACCAAATGTCATACAATGAAAATGTTTTTTTTTTTTTTAGCCATGCTCAGTGCAAGTCATTAATATTCTGTATGAATTACACCCAAATGGTAAATAAGAACCATAAGCACAACAAGAGTAAAAACAACATCAAGAACAACAGCAACGACAGCAACAACAGCATTAGCAGCCTTGGTGGACAATGCAGCAATGAGCAGTTACCACGTGAATACAAAAAAGCTCATACAAACAAAATGCTAGCAGGAATATTCACAAAATTATCTTACCTTCTTCAGTCATAGTGTCATAATATTTTAGTTTCCCATATGATCCAAGTTCTACAACATCATAGCAAAAACAGAAGGGTAAGCTTCTAGAAATAAGGTGGAAGGCGTATAACATATACAGGTACTAAATTAGCCTATCACATGTACATGACTTAAGCTGCGTCCATTGAGTTACATTTTCATGTTTAAATGTGACTATAAATACATTATATCATTTTCTGATGAGATTATTGTGAAGATGTTGTTATAATAATTTAGAGATGAAATGTGGCAAAATAATTTTTTTTTTACTGCATAATAGTCTGAAAGATAGAAAATACGATATTTGACTATTTCATACTTACCACATCTAGCTACCAAATGACGTCATTTCAAAGTACATTTGTTTATCACTCTTAATTGCACAGTGTATTTTGATTTTCTGCATTCTACTTACATTCAAATTAACCACCGTAGCTGAGGAAGTTAGAAAGATATATGCTCTGATTTTTTTGTAGTAGAGTAGATAGCTAGCTGAAGTCATCAACTACTATTGGGCTGTTTGCTGGAAAACCCATAGTGCTCTATAGTTCTTTTGAATCCCATTATGTATTAAATGAATTATTATTATTATTCAATTTAAACAATAACTAAACAGAGGGAACACAACACTCTGATAGGGTAATCCTATAAGGGTATATCGGCAAAGCTATAGTCAACAAGTCGTTGTAATTTTGTCATAAAAAGTCTTTATTTCGAAAGTAGGACTGTTCAATTGATATAAAAAGGTTCAAAAAGGCATCAAAATAGGATTACAATGAAAATATACAAAGTGATTCCACATGGGTGGTTGGTTCAAATATTGCAGATTGATCGGCAATCTTTGAACCAACCACCCATGTGGAATCACTTTGTATATTTTCATTGTAATCCTATTTTGATGCCTTTTTAAACCTTTTTATATCAATTGAACAGTCCTACTTTCGAAATAAAGACTTTTTATGACAAAATTACAACGACTTGTTGACTATAGCTTTGCCGATATACCCTTATAGGATTACCCTATCAGAGTGTTGTGTTCCCTCTGTTTAGTTATTGTTTAAATTTAGTATATTCAGGGGAGGCAATTACAAAAATATAACACCCACACCCAAAAACTCCATTAGTGCTTATCTTGAACATTAATATTAAATTATACTATTAAGTATTAAATTAACATTTTGTAGAAGATATCTGTAAACTGACATACAAAAACTACACCACTCGTATTGAAGAACAAAACAAATACACAAAGACTTACATAAAGTGTATACTATATGATACTGACTGCTTCCAATTAATGTAATGTAGGATGTGCATAACATTGGAATACAGAAAGCTCACTGTTGTAATATTAACATCACTCATATTTACATTGTACTTCATGCACTTACAGCATCATATAAAGCAAAAAATGCAGGTAGCATAAATCAAGATTTTCTTTCTTACATACAAAATCAATACTTTCTGGGACAAAGGCTATACTAAAGGCAGATTCTTACAGGGCAGAAGTACTTTTGACGAAAATGCGGTTTCAAGCTCCCTTAAGTGCTGTTCACATTTTCAGTTATTTAGGTTCTGCTCTCTGGCAGAGACAATGTGACCATGACCCAGGTTAATAGCAGACAAAGAGACTGGAGCAGCATGGAGCACTGGTGTTTTTATAATTTTTTTTAAATATTAAATAAGAAAGAGTAATTATTAGAAATTAATATTTAATAAATAAATCAGAAGGCTTTTATCTCTGAAAGCCAATTGTTTGTTTGTTTGTTTTTGTTGGGTATTATAGAGCCAATATATAAATAGGCAGAACGGAGCCCACATTTACTGTTTCCCTGCATCTAAAATACAGGACTTAAGGCTGCCATACACACCCCGACGGGTGCAGACAGACCAGTCCCGATATGCACCAGGATGCCAACGTGATGACGTCATCACGTTTGTACCCTGGTGCATTATGGGGCCCCTTCAGTCGTCCGGCACGCCGGTCTTCATTGAAGCTTATGGCACCGGCTTGCATCGGCCAGAGAATATCGGACATGTCCGTTCTCTGGCCGGCCGAGCTGTGGGGCGACAGGGATCTGTCAGCCTTAAGCCTTAAGACTGGATAGCTAAGTAAGATGAAAATATTCACACAATAATCTACTAAAATTCTCCTTCTCAGCCATGAAATAAGATGATAGAGATTTGCTAAAAAACATTTCAACTTCCTATAGTAATTGGAGATGGTCAAAATTTTTTATTTTTTTTTCATTTCGACAAGTTAAAGTTAATTGCAAAATCCCTTGAGCATGCTATCATCGCCAAACTTGCTAAAGATGTAGAGAAGGATTGATGGTACACCACAAAAAAGTATTGCACTAAATCAAATAGGTTTTAATTAAACTTAAATTTAAACTTTGACTTTGAACTTAACTTTTACAAAAACCACATATGCTAGAGCAATACATTTTTTTCCTCGATTTTTGGTGATGAAAGCATGTTCAGGGGCTTTGCAATCAACTCATAAAGCCAGCTAGATTTGACCATCTCTATTGGTAATACATAGATACAAGCCATGGTAACATTCCTGAATGGAATTGATAGAATTTAGTAATCTGGAGAAAGAAGTGAAGTTATGTCCTCAACAGGGACAACAGAAAAACACACTTGTTTGGCAGTAAGAAGAATAAAACCACTATTGTGAGAATTATTATTGCAAGTGTCCCTGCAGAGAAAATTCCCTTTACTTTCCATGTGCTGGTTAATGATGGCAGTTAAGTCATGATAACAATAATAATTTCACAGAAGCACTGACAGCTATAAATAAATAAAATAAAAAAACCTTGATAACCTTGGAAACACTACGATACATCTTTGTGTAGACTTTACATGATTTATTGGCATTCATATTAATCGATCTCCCATGAAAACCAAGGGACATGTGTGATCCATACATATATTTTTTGCTCATCTTGCGGAAACATATCCTAGGAATCGATATTGTGACATTCTATCCCCTTTTCAGAGAAACAATAGAGAGTTTCAACCCATTCTACTGGGCATATTTTAAAACAGCTATCCTGCATTACTATGACCATATTTCAGTTTTTTGGGGTTTCTTGATATATATTTACTGACATATTTCTAATTATGTGCTTCACAAAAGCAAGAAAGCAATCCATCTTTTCACATAAAATAATCAATGTGGCTTGTGTTTTATTAATATTTTGTAAAATGTAGGGACAATGGGGAGTGTGTGTGGAAGTTTCCTATAGAAAGCTGACATGGTTTGTGTTTTAAACACAAAGATTTTGTAATTGTGGTTTGGTAGCCTCAATGTAATCATTGCAATTCCCTACAAAGGTTTAGCTTTTACTTTAGTTCACCCAAAAACTTTTATGATCATATTGGGTATAAAAGTTGTATGAACAGTAGCTAGCAAATACAAGTTTAAAAGGTTAAATATATATATATATATATATTCTATATGGTTCCACAAAGTCACATAACAGTTACAGAATTTGACTTTTATGAATGTTAACATTGTGATTTCAACATTGTGTCAAAATAAAGTCTCTGGTTTCCACAGCTAACCGTTTTGATAAAGGGATATTATATACATTCTGTATAAGCAAATGATTACCCAAGAGGTTAACAAAGCAACCTTGACATGTCCTTAAGGTTCTTCTACTTCTTCTTTCACTTTCTTATGACCTTCTTACCTATACTTTCAACTTGTTCTCTAGGCTATTAACAAGCAATTACTTTTCTCGGATTATCCATAGTTCTGTTGAGGTCTAGCTAAACGTCTGTCTCAGAGAAATCTTACTCATTGCAAATGCTCTTGCCTAGAGATGCATACATTTAATTAAGCCTATAATATCATTAGACTTGGTACTCAGTATAGAAAAGGCCATGTCATTCCAATCATACTTTACCATGAACATTATGAGCATTATGGTCTTTGGGAAAAAACATAATATACATCAATTTTCTCTTCAACCCAATGATAGTTTCATTATGACTTGATGAAAGTGTTACTGGAATTTAACAAGCGCTAAAAAATAAAAACTCCAATGTAATGACAAAAGTGGTGTCCACACTTATTTGGCTTGGGAGGTAAAATAACCATGATGATTAAAATTATTTACCAACAATAAAAATGGTAAACAGTTATTTATATACTTTGTATTTAAAATATAAATTGTATACATTGCATAACATGTTAATAAAGACAAGAAAAATATGTGTTAATAAAGATGAGATAAAAAGAGTTAGAAAATGGTGTTAATAAACAGCAGTTTTCAGCAGAAGAGGTATTTATAGCTCTGAATCTATACGTTTTATTAGCCACTGAGTGGTGCATGTTACTGGGAGGAGACTGAAGCACAGAGCAGATCCAGCCTATTTGGTCATAGTTCAATTCGTGATGGAATATGATACGTTCAAGAGTAGCATTCTTTCCTATTGTGGAAATGACTATAAATAGCACAATTAACACCCATCTCCTAACCCAGGAGAAACTTTGGACAATTTTACAAATGTGTTGCTACACGTGTTTAGTAATAAAAGCAAAAATAAATAAATACATGTATAATTAATTTTGTAATTTTTTAGGCTTTGTATGATATATTTTTTTGCTCAGTATTCCCTTTTTCGAAGAGTGTATAGTTCTAATTGTTATCACTGAATAGTTTCCTCTTCCTCTCTTTTTTTTTTATATACCAGTATAGCCAACAAAAGAAAAAATCTTATCCTGTTTAAATTGTCTTTAGAGTGACTAGCAGGGCAATATTAGTTACCATCACTAAGCACTTGCAGCATTTGCATCCCAGAGGTCCACTGTCTTTTCCCTCCATCCTTTAACTGTTCGCTTACAGGCTTTTGATTGTGCTGGCAGAGTATTATGACACAAAGATAGATATTATTGCCTAACAGAATTGCATTAAAGTGCATGACATTGCTAACCTTAATGCCAGATGTGTCTCATTTTCTGGAAGACAGCATCTGACAATTCCTTAAATTTAATAAGTAGCAGGAACCAAAACTCAGCAGAGTATGGCCAATACACCAGCACATTTTAGACATATTTAGCACTTTGCTAAACCTTGTTGGGTGTGATTCTAAGACTAGACTGAGATTCTCCGAATACACAGGTCTGTGATTCTAAAGCTAGCCACAGATGAGGTGATTCTCCCTCCATAGATGAGGGATTGACTGCAGTGTGATGACGTCATCATGCTGCAGCCGGCCCCTCAGCTGATCGGCGGGCACCCTTTGTGTGCCGGACATTACTGCCATCCTATGCTACCTTGCAACTTTCTGAGCTAAGTAAGGAAGAGCAATGTTAGTCCTAGGCTCCACGTCCGTTATTGGATCCGCTGGGTTCCGTCAAGCCTCCATTGTGTGCTCCTATAGACGCGGATGGCTGCATCAACGGATGGCTGCATCAACATCAATGCCATGGAGGCTCGGACCAGCGCATTCCCGGGCTCTGAAGGGCTGTGGAGACAGTACTGTCATAACCCCATTACTGTCAATTGGCTTCTCGCCCACTCCGTTAACCTTCCTAGCGCACTGCCTGCTCGGCGCGATAAGGGCAATCGAGGCAGTGTACTAAGTACACTGCCTGTCACTCTCTCACTCCCTCAGGGGCTCTTCACAAAGCCGGTGTCATTATTGACACCAGCTGCCTGAGAGGGAAAGCCGGTGCTCCTCCATTAACATGGAAACCCCGGAAATGCTGCAGCAATGAAGACAATCACTGCAGCTTTCCTGGGAGGCATCGGGTCTCCCCGATGCCGGCTTCCCCTGCGGTTGAGACGAGCCTGAACCGCGGACGAGCTAGGCTCGTCTCAACCGCTAGGGAGGTTAAAAACCTTGCGTTCAATGCAGGGGTTTTAATGGATAGTGAAGGCGAGGGCTTAAGCACAAAAAATGCAAAAAGAAGACACACCCCTGACACACAATTAGTTTTATAAGCCATGTGTTTTTTTTCACCACCACTACAAATGAAAATTATTTCAACTTTAATAATAGTTAAAAGCTTTAGTATACTATTACTGTTTTGGAAAGTAAAACTTTTTTTTTTTAATAGAGGTTGAAACTACCGTATTTTATACATTATGTCTATGCATCTCATAAAACAAATCCTGAACTTCCTGTGAGCAATAGCTCAGCATCCCAGGGGGCTGGGATTGTTTTAACTCTCTCTAGTAAAAAGTAAAAAAGGCCAGGAGGCAGGTATCAGCACAGTGCAGCTAACAATTTGGCTTATGTCTATAGGCCTTTACCCATTTAAGAAGCTGTGGTGGAAAGTTAGAGATGTGAAATAATGAATAACTGCTTCAGTTTACAGGTTTGCATTGTTCTATAGAAGAATGTGCCAAAGTTTCTCCAGAAAGATGTGAGATGCAAGTTATTTGCAGAGACAGGGACCTAGGGGGGCAGCTACTTCACCCGGGGGACGTCATGTAAAGGAAAGGCTTTGGTAGGCTGGGCCAGAAGGGAGGGGCTAAGTAGTTTATAAAACCAGCCCAGTACAGGAAGGACTTCCTCTTGGGAATCAGCCATCACTCACCCTCCCTCCCCTTTGTTCAATATGTTTGCTTTTTTGTTTGTTCGCTGTTTTTCTGTTTTTAGTGGAGGCTCAGCAGTGCCTCATGGATAAAGTGGACGTAGAAGAGTCTGTTGTGGCGTGTCAGTTCTTCAAAAAGGCAGCCGCAGATATTGTTGATGTTTATTCTTACTGTCTGTTTGGTAAATAAGGTACCCACTGAGCCGGTACCTAAGGGCTAGTGGTCAGTACAGTGGTTTAAAAAGGTTTTATTGGGTGGCACTGTCTGGGCATCCTCTTCGTTTATTGGCCTGGCCTATTTACACTGTAAAATGCACTTAACATATATAAATCATAAGTTTCCAAAGAAAGAAATGTCTCTTTCTTTTTTCTTAGCTATGTATGTTTAAGGGACAAGGTTTTCAGGTCTCCACGGGTTCATGCTGCAAAAGTTGGTTCTGCAAGCTATCAAACACAGGATGTACTTGATGTTTCACATACTTATCCATTTTTGTGAACAAAATAAAAATGTTAACTTTAGGTCACAAGATTTTTGACCAGAAAACCTTAGAAAATCCCATTATAACAGGCATGCTGTTCATGTGCAGAGCTCTCCATTCACAGTAGAGATACTGAATATGGGACACATCGTGGTAAAAAAAAAAAAACAAGCATGTTGAGTATACAATTCAGTATCCTTTAACCTTACTTGACTGAAGTCTTGCAAAAAAAAAAGCTTTTTTCTTACATAAAGTAAAATTTAAGTAACTAAGGTGTAAAATTGCACCTCTACATAGAGCTAAGCCAAGGATCTTAGAAAATAAATAAGAATCTTCAACAGAATGTTTGCTTTAATGGCACAAAGACTCAGGGGAAATGTCAGTTTGAGATATACATTATCAAAAGCCAGAACACTTTGCTTGATAAAAAGCAATTTGGAATCACCAGGCACTTCACAATCTCACAAGAGTTCTCACCTTCAAAAAGACAGAATGGGATTTCAGTAATAAAAACCAGGTCTGCATTTGGCTTTTCAGAAGGAGCTGAAAGATGATGGGCCAATAATAATGGTGGATATACAACAAAAATATTTACTGTATCTACTGTATCTGTATTGTAAATATCAGGATTATTATGACCTTTCAAACAAGAAGGTTTTAAGGTGCACCTCACTTTTCTAAAGTATGTAATTTTATTAAGACTTATTAAAAAAAACACACATACATAATGACCCTTGTTCACCTAGATCAAAAACTCCAAGGTCCTGTTAACGATAAATGTGGATCAAGTAGGAAGATTCCTCTGAATATTTATCGTTAACAGAAACTTTTGTCATTGGAGTTTTAAAATGTGATCTAGGTTAAAGTCCAGCCTTTCCTTAACTGTAAAGCACAAATATTCCCTGTGATTTCTATCAATTGTTTTTAGGCAAGGGCCATTATGAATATATATGTGTTTTTTAATAAAAATCTAAGTGTGAGGCACTTTAACCTCCCTAGCGTTTAGTACAAACCCAGTTTGTCCGCTGTTTGGGTTTGGCTCAAACACTAGAGAAGCAGGGATCGGGAGAATTTTTCTCAAAATTGCCACAGCATTTCAAGGGTTCCAACACCGCTCCTTCGGCATCATATTAATAGAGGGGCATTGGTCTCCCAGGCCACGTCACCAGTGTTATTGATGACACTGGTGGGGTGAACTGGGGCAGGGGGAGGTCAGGAGTTTCAAGCAGAGAACATTGTACTCTGCGATCACCCGTACTGTGTTGTTCAAAACATTGCAGTATGGGCAGAACACTAGGAAGCTTAAGACCCCAATATGTTTCAAATAGTTTGAAAGTTTATTTCTAATTCCTCATTAATATGTTAGCATGTTAGGTGCTGCAGAGGACTTATATCTTGCAGAGGGATGGAGCCGACCCCTGGTAATATTAAACCACACTAGTCAGATGAGTGTGAATGGTTAAATATTACAATTTAATATGGAAAAGCTAGTTATTCACTAAAACACACACTTAACAGAATATCCCACGTCCTTGAGAAGCCTCCATAATTGTAACATGACTACAGTTACACCATTGTACCAACAGCTTGTTAAGAAAATACTTCAGGGCCAACTATCATCTTAACAATATGTCGCCAGCTATTAACAAAATGGTGCAGACCAGGCAAATTTCACTGCATGGCCCAAAAAAAAAAAAGTACCCACCCACATTTAACTAAGCAAATACGTACGAGCCTCCTATCGGATAAATCTGGGGTTGCTGCAGTTGGTCATGTGTAGGTTCATCAACAGTATGTGCTCCAAGAATGAGGTCAGCTGACTACCTTAATACATTGAATGACCAGGTTATTCCATCAATGGATTTTTTCTTCTCTGATGGCACAGGCATATTACAACATGACAATGCCTGGATTCATCGGGTTAAAAGAGTTCAGGGAGCATGAGACATCATTTTCACACATGGATTGGCCACCACAGAGTCCGGACCTTAACCCCACTGAGAATTTGGGATATGCAGGAAAAGGCTTGTGCAGAGGTCAGACGCTACTATCATCAATGCAAGAACTTGGTGGTCTAACAAAATATGTGTGACTTTTAGGGTGGCGACTTTTTGGGGGGGGGGCAGGCAGTGCATATCCTTCAGTGCCAAATAAAAACAGTCATTGATGGGAGTCCTACATCACTTTACAAATTTATAATATTGTTTGTCACTGTATATACAGACAGATTCAGCATGGATGGTGCTGGCTATAGGAGAGCTGTTAAGCAATCATTAGGTTACTCTGGAAACACCCCCAATTTTACAGTGCACTGCTCCACTGCCTTAATGATAAAATAATGATTGCTGGATGTGACTCACTTTACTGGTTTCATGTATAGAAAATGTAATTTAACAATTAGTTCAATGAAGGGTAATATGCTTATATTACCTTTCCTATACCCAGATTGTTTGAAATTAATAAGTGTGAGTGCCAAAGGTAGTATAATACTATGTAAAAAAGCCAATTTAAAGTTTCTTTCTGGTAAGTATATTCACAATATAATTTTGTGTTGGGGAAAAAAATATATGTCCATTTAAGTAGTTTCTTGCTAACAATTAGAGAGGGCTACATCTAGAGGGGTTAAAATGGTATCTTAAAAATTAACTGAGGATCTGAGATCTGAGAAATAAAGTCAACATCAACATCAACTATTATTGGAACATTTTTCCTGTTACAAGACATTCCAATTATTTGAACACAAGACCGGATTGTGAGTCCCATCTGCTGACAGCTGATACAGAAGCTCTGTCAGTTAAACTTGCCAGTTTCTCAGGTTGAGGAATTTTTTTTGCATGGAAGTTGCAATTTTTTGTCAAGAATTTTCAACATCCTGTAAACGTTCAAAGGAATATTTAATGATGCTCTTTTTTTTTTTTGCTGGTTCCAAGAAAAATATATACTTCAGTTCCCCAAAAAATATACCGTATTTTTCGGACTATAAGACACACTTTTTCACCCGCAAAATTGGGGGCAATAAGTGCCTGCGTCTTGTGGTCCGAATGCGCATACCCCACGGCCATTCAAAGTAATGGGATCGGTAAGGAATTTATGGGCATGTCAGATCCGACATGTAGGAGATTCCTGGTCTATCTTACCAGGTGGGGCCATCAGATTTTTGGCCGAGCGACCGTGTGGGCGAAAAATCGTGTGCAAATCGCGTTATGTATGGCTACCTTAAGGATAGTGTTGATAAATAATAGAGATTTTGTTCTTGGATGGGGTTTTTCTTTTTTTATAGCAGAAAGTGAAACAAAATATTGCATGCAAAGATAGGCCTTTATATATCATGTACATTGGTCATATAGTTGATAAACCCTTTTTCATCTGCAATTCAAAAGTTAGCAATTTATTTTGTCCCAACCTGGGTCTAGAATCTTGGTGAGCTGCTTAGCTTAAGTGAGCTAGAATTGTACAATACTTGACAAATTGCAAGTCTATTGAATTTTCCCATGAGTCAGGAGCCAGTTCCTCAAACAGTTAGAGCTAGACTCCCCTTTGTGTGAAAACCCTGCGTTGAATGCAGGGATTTTAACATAGTGGAGAAGCTGCCCACTGATGGCAATGAGGCTATGACAGGGCTGTCTCCACAGCCCCTTTAGAGCTCCTGCTCCATTGGTCTGAGCCTCCATCATGTTAATATCGATTCAGAGATCCGTATTGACATCAATACAACAGAGGCTTGGCGGATGATGCATCCATTGGTAATCAATGGATGTGTCATAATGACGTATGACCAATGTGCCCCGGCACGATATTTATACTTCAGCTCATTCATTTAAAGAGGCTGCGTTACAGGATGTGCTATATAAGGTGGCCAATAACGTGGCCCGAAGGGAGTGAAAAAGGGGGGATTGCTCTCTTTGGATGCGCTGATGTCAGCCCTAGCTTTACTGTGACTATGTTACTGTGACAAGTTCTACACCATTCATAGACTTTTGATGTATATGCAGATGAATGTTTGTATATACACTTCCATAGAATAAACCAGCATTTATGTGACCACCTACTGTAAATGTACATTTCATTCATTAAAAACTTTAGAGACAAAGTCAAAGGATTATGATCAACACATCTCACATTTTTATATTTTTTGTGTCAGATGCTTCGTTTCTAGATGTGATTAAAATAGCCAACTGTAAATCTAATAATAGGATGCTTGGCATAACGCAAACTCTGCATTAAATCACAGCATAGTCTGTAAGCTCACCATGCCTGACACACATTTATAATAGATATTTATGATTACTGCGTCACAGTTGCTATTTGCTTGCCTAAATGGTGCAGGAGAATTTTCACAGTTGATGATTTCCTGCATTTGTTGTTCACGCTGGTCGGGCTCTGCAGGGAGTGCCAAAAGCATTTAGCCAATTATGCAAGTAATGATACCAAAAATAGGAGCTGAAATTATTAAATTTTAATGGATAGGATAGAGCTATGGAAGGTATAGCAGAAAGGTCAGTCAAGTGAATGAGATAACCCAGGCTGAGAAGGACACCCAGAGCGACACAAACCAGCCAGCACACTACTTATGTATCCCTCTGTCATGTATTTTTAATTTCCATCTTTTATTTGACAATGCAATCATTTCTGGCATGACTGCAAGAGTCAGAAAGATCCTTCTCATCAGGATACTGTCCCTGTTGTGAAATTAAATATTTTATCATCACTCGATGACAACATGAACTAATCTTTTCTAACTAAAATAAACAAAGTATGTAAAGGCCCCCATACACCTTACAATCTTACCATACAATTTCTGTACAATCAACTTTTCTTTTACCAAAACCATGTAATATTAGGACCTTTCTAAACCTTTCCATCACTATATATTCTATCAGAGAGGACCCAACACTACATAGTTGTTGGTATATCTATAGGAAATTGTATGGAGTGATCTAAAGGTGTGTAGGGGGCTTTAGTCATGCCATATGTATAAATTTCAACTTGCTTAATGTGAAAGCTAAATTACTGTCATCCCTAACTAAACCCCTGGCAATGTCCATTTACACAAATAAGGCAATAGATTCATGTATCTACAATAATCGGGTAGCATAATAATGACATTATTTTCATGCCCAACCACAAAAATGACAGTTTTCTATACCAACATTAGTAAAGAAGCAGGATTGATAATTTCATTATTTATTTTATACCTACTTAATCACAATAAACATAGTTCCCAATGTTATTGTAGCAATAATAACAAATTATTATGTAATCACCTGCAGTTATAAATGTTTCTGTGCTAGGACCAAGATTATAATTATCATGCATGTAAAGACCACAAAACCAACATGGGTGTTGCTGCTAGAAAAATAGTAGCAGATATAAATGTTTCAATTACAGTATGAAGCTAAAGCTAATAGATAGTTCAAAACCCTGTATACTTATATAGAGTTACCTTGTACACATAGACATTTTAAATATTTGTATCCTTTTAGAACTGAAAGGAAAATACAAACTTAAACCAGAATATGTATTAATGTAATATATAAAAAGAAACTTATAATAAAGCGAATTACCTTCAGACAGAGGATCAAGTGTGTGTATCATTAACTGAAAGATACTATTTCTCATAAGGCTGTTATGCAGGGATGCAGAGCTACCACCTCTCTGTAGTCTTGGCTTTGTCTGTAAAAAAAGGTTATAAAAGTTAAGAAAATATAAAGTTGCAAATATCTAGCACAATGCACCCAATTGTCTATTCTCGCTTTTATTCGCGGAGATAAGGCAATTAATCAGTTGGGACTGTTAAGGCTCACTGCTTCACAGTTTAAAAAATAACAACATACTAAAGAACATATAGACACTGTGAAAAGATCAAATCAATGGAAAGTACATTGCCCGGATTTAATGCAAAGGGAACACTCATTACAGCATCAACAATCATGAAAACTAAGTGGAAATTCTATTACACTCTACGCGTTTCGTGGATTCAACCACTCTTCAGGAGTAGCAGAATAGGATGGTTACACTACAATAAAAAGAGAGATATATATATGTTGTATGGAGAACCAGAACGTATGATTACAGCGTACAGCATCTATTAATGGTTACAGCAAGTAATAAAGTACCGGCGGTAGTGTTTTTACCCTCTTGTGTTGTGGACCTGCTGCGCATTTATCCAACCGCCCCAGTGGTATATCGGCCCGAGTAGAGGAGGAGGCGAAGGACACTCTCAAATGGGGAGCAGGAATAAGCCCGGTGAGACATTTCATCACACTGAGTATGACGTTCCTGTGATGGAAACGTACTTGGTCAGGAATTAATTTTTACGTAACATATTGGCACAATATGGGGAGAGAGCCGGGACAGATGCATACACCAGGGGAATTGGACACTGAGTGCAATGAGGAGAAAGTTTTTTGAGTAGTAGGTGAGTGAGTGTGGAAATTATTATACCGTAAACAGCAAAGGGCAGTGTGATGTGAAAGTGCGGCGGAGACGCAGGGACCCCAGGGGGTAACGGCACGTCGATCCATGCGCGCATAGGAACATGCCCGGGGCAAATGCATCACCTACCCCCGCGCCTTCAGTCATATCATTTTATTGGATGTAAGTGAATAATGTAAGAATGTATGTGTTAATGAGGTACTAAGTGATGGCGGCCAAATACAGGGGCCATTATAAGGGGTATACTTGTTAAATGTGTCCAATGTGGGATTATTGAGTTGTGAACATGTGAAACATCTATATTGTGTATGTGTTGTGTGCCCTCCACACACACATAAACATCAGGGAAAGACACATCTAAAGATAAATAAATAATCAATAAATAAGTAATTAAAAAACTAAAAAGAAAAATGTGGGTAGAAAAATGTGTGGGAGTGTAAAAAAGAGAAGAAGAAATTGCCAGTTGCAAAAATCCCAAAATTTTTTCATTCAAAAAACTTCAGTAGATAGATAAGTGAATACAAAAAGAAATAAATAGATAAATACAATAAATAATAAATAAATAAATAAATAAATAAAAATAAAAGCAAGCGCTGATATTGTGGATAGACAACAGTAATAATTACATCGTTGGGCCATGCACAGGATAGTGCCAGAGTCCAAAGAGTAACAGAGAAAATCATATATAGATATTATACAAAACACAGAGATGAAAAAGGGGAAAAACCCAAAAAAGCCAAAGTGTGTCTACCCCTGGGTGATACAAAAAACGGAGCTCACAGAATAGGTTTAAAAGTGCACCCAATATAAATGCCTTACATGTATTCAAATGTAGAGACGATCACAAAACATAAAAAACGTTCTCCAGCGCACTTTCACATCATCACGGCCCTTTGCTGTTATACGGTTATATATTTCACACACTCACTCACACTACATACTCAAAAAAACTTTCTCCTCAGCACTACATGGTCAAAAATTCCCTGGATGTATGCTGTCGGCTCTCTCCCATATTGTGCACATATATGTTAGTAAAAGTAATTCCTGACCATAGTAAGTTTCCATCACAGGAATCTTCGATATCAGTGTGATGAAGTGCTCCCGCATTATTCCCTGCTCCCCATTGAGGGTCCTTCGCTCCTCGCTCTACTCGGGCGACCGAATACCACTGGTGCGGGTTGGATTAAATGCGCAACAGGTCCAGCAACACAAGAGTTAAACACTACCTCCTGTATTATTACTTGCGTACATTAATAGATGCTGTACGCTTATCATACGTATTATGTTCTCCTACATACAGTTATATATCTCTCTTTTTATTGTAGTGTAACCATCCTATCCTGATACTCCTGAGAGTGGTTTAATCACGAAACGCGTAGAGTGTAATAGGATTCCACTATGTTGTTCATGATTGTTGATGCTGTAATGATGGTTTACCTTTGCATTAAATCCAGGGCAATTACTTCCCTTGATTTTGATCTTTTTCAGTGTCTATATGTTATTTAATTATGTTGTTATTTTTTAAACTTTGACCATAGAGCCAGTAACAGTCCCATGATTACTTGCCTTATCTCGCGAATAAAAGCGGAGAATAGACAATTGGGTGCGGTGACTTGTGCTAGATATTTTCATTGTATTAAGGGATGATGGCTTTAATTTGACTACTTTACCAATTGTATTGGGGCAACAATATTTTTTCGCAAATATAAAAGTTGCGTAAGAAATATTGTAAGCATTAAAATATCTATTTGCACGCAGTTTTTGGACAATTTGTAGATAACGACCTATGACAGCTCGATTGTGACAAAAGTGCGAAAACCGATAAGAAGACGTGCATTTGCGTTCTGCTGTGCAGTCTGCTGCAAACCGGAAGGTGCTTAGTCACAAGTTAGTTTCGTTTATTGTCGTTTAACAGGCGGTTAAAACGACCGTGTAAACAAGCCCTAAAGCTGGCGGCCTCAGTAACTTCCTTCCAACCCCTCCATCCGGATTCCAATCTTATCATTCCACTGAAATAGCCATTACTAAGGTTGCAATGATCTGGACTTAGTTAAAATGCACAAAGAACGACAAGAATTGGGTTTTAAGGACAGGACTTTTCAATGCGTAAGGGCAATAAATTATTTTATTAATGGAGGATCGCCAGGAAATATAGTGGCGATCCTCAAAAACATAAAAAGAAAATCAATCCATGATATTGCAAATAAACAAAAAAACATTACTTGTCTTCAAAATTCTTCTCAACATGTTTGCCCGAATAAGGGCTTCTTCAGGATTTAAAACAAGTATGAGTCTAGGGTTCCAAACCTGGGTCAGTCAGCAAACCGACGGAGGGTTTGTCCCTGTGGGTTTTCACAACACCGTCAGTATCAAAGAGTTTGGCAGTTGGTCCGGAGCATCAGATTTAGTCCATGTGGGTTCCCTACGGTATCAGACCTCAAATGGCCAACCAAGGGCCGTGGAGCACCAATGGAGAGGAGGAAGAACCCAGTGGTCGGACCGTGTTTACAGGTAAGATCAAGGTTGCCAATGCATCCAAAAAGATCCGTGCCGAAAGAGCCCCTCCAGGTACCAAGGTGACAAGATGACTTGCTTAGTTCCAAGGCCAAAGGCAACTTTTCCCTGCTTCATTTCGCTGGATCTCTCCTCTACCTTTGACACTGTAGATCACCCTTTTCTTCTACAGAACTTGCACTTCATCTGTATTTGAGACTCTGCATTTTCTACCTGACTGACCGATCTTTCCAAACTTCTTTCAATGGCTCCTCTTCTTCTCACACCCCCCTCCCCGTTGATGTCCCACAAGGCTCAGTTCTTGGCCCAGTCCTATTCTTCCTTTACACCTCCTCTTTTGGCAAACTCATCTCATCCTTTGGCCTGAAATACCATTTGTATGCTGATGACACACAAATCTACCTCTCCACCCCGGCTTTCACTCCCTCTGTCCTGGACAACATCTCTCAGTGTCTATTGGCCATCTCTTCATGGATGGCTGACAGATTTCTGAAACTTAACCTGAGTAAAACAGAACTCATCATCTTTCCCCCTTCACCTTCCAAGCCTCCCCATAATATCTCACTTACAGTAAATAACACCGGCATCTCCCCTATTCCTCAAGCATGCTGCCTTGTGTCATCTTTGCGTTCTCCTTTACTCCCCACATACATAACATCGCTAGATCCTGCCACTTCCATGTCCGCAACATCTCTAAGATATGCCCCTTCCTGTCCCCAGAGACAACCAAAATCCTGGTACACGCTCTCATCATTTCTCGTCTGTAGACATCATGCTCTTTGGTCTTCCTCTATCTAGACTGTCACCCTTTCAGTCCATCATGAATGGTACTGCTAGACTCATTTACTCCTCTAACTCTATTGCCCAGAGAATGACATAGACAGCTTATTCCCATACATTCTTATGAAGCTGTTTTTCTCAAAGACAAACCATATTTCTATTTCTGAGAACAGGTATTTACTAAAAACATATTTATAATGTGGTTGAATGTCCCAGTTTCAAAAGGATCATGGGGATCACTAGAGGACAAATAAAAGGCATACACAAAGCCAGTATTCTCATAAACAGCTTAGAGCTGGCACACTAAATCTAAGAGGGGGTATGGGCAATTTGTCTTAGTATGCAACCATATCATAAAGAGCTCAGCTTTAATGCTAACAGAAACACATCAAAACAGTTTAACAAAAGAAAATTATAATACAAGGCATTGCCCTTTTTTTTTGGTCTGTCATCATTTCAGTGCCTAAAATTCTGCAGAATAGTTATAGACTGTTGCAACAAACATGACCTCAACATTCGAAAAAAAAGTAAACAAAAAAGAGAAGGGAAAAGATTATTTGAAGGACCTGACAAAAATAATTATGTACACATCATTTATGCAGCACCAGCTCCCTTTAAAATACAAAGTACTAAGGTGTTTTCAATTTATTTTATATAATACAATTTACAAACTTCTAACCTAAAGTTTGTGAGATTTTATTATGCGTGGAAAACCAAAAAGGTAGAGGGTTGGTGGCTACAAAATTACAATGCACTAAATGTTCTCACTGGAGCTTTGTTAAGCTGGGCATAGACGGGCAGATCGCGCACCCCTGGTCGTATTGACCAGCAATCTGCCACATGTCGGATCGCACGGTGATCCGACATGCTGGTAAATTCCCGGCCGATCCCATTAGTTTGGCAGTCCCCATCTAAAGTAATGGGCGGCACACAAAGGGTGCTCGGCTGATTCTAGGCACTAGCGGCCGCGCGTGATGACGTGATCACGCCCGGTCGGTCGGCTTAGCAGTCGACAGGAAAACGACCCATCTCTGCCCAGCTTCATCCATTGGATTAATACTGCTGTGTTCATACTTAAGCACTACTTCGGATAAAATTGTTCATCTAGTTCAGCAGAGGAGCAGAGAAAAAGGTCCAATACTATACCTATGTATGTTTTTTTTAAAGGATTGAACCCCACAGTGTGTTTTAACAGTTTAACATCATCAGGAGATAGCCTCAAGATTAAAGGCAATTACATCAAATGTCAGTTCTTCTGACAGTGTCTACACAATTGTGCAATTGTGGTTCATATTTCTTTGCCTAAAAATGGCTTTGTCCATAACAATGGATGTCCTCATGGCACTGGGTGAGTACTACAAAATGTTTTGGAAAGCGACCTTAACCTACACACTTGACGTATTATTATGCATATTTAAAGTAATACTGACCTTAGTGGGAGATGTAATTGTCTCTGTCCATGTCTGAAAAAAAGGGCAATATTAAAATACATGTCAGCACAAAAGAATATACCATATCTTTATGCAGCGCATATGTGAAATGCAAACAACATATCCTGATCTTCACTAGGCTCCTAACCTCTTTTTGTGGCTCTTCCAGGTTGAAGTGGTGTCAGCCTGTGCCTGCCTATAGAAAACCTCACACCATATATGTCAACCATCCAGTTTTGGCCGGGAAAGTCATGTTATTTGTGTGACTTTCCCAGCCAATTCCCAATTGCACAAAATCCCAGGATTTTAAAATCGGTAGGAGGGAGGGGGCATCATAAGTTCCTATGTTGCTTATGCAGACGATGTGTGGGGTGGGACATTACTAGGGAGAGTAACGCCCTCTCCCTCCTAAGTCAGACAGGAACTGAATAGGAGGGGACTTTGGTCTTCCGATAATAATCTGGAACGCAGAAGATTCTGTCCAAAAGTGGTGTCACATCACGTATTCCCAACCAGTAATAGTGACAGCCATGCCTCACAAACTCCACAACATAGATGGTAACTGTATTTTAGTCCAACATGGAGACAGGAACTGGGAGTGCTGTTAACACTTCCTGAGAAAAAACAGGCAGCTAGACATAAGACAGCTTGAAATTCTGACACTGTATAGTGTACTATCACAGATCCTATATAACAAAAGGGAAGCATATAAGGATGTAAATGTAAGAATTGACATACACAGGACATTGAGACACACTTGTGAATGATTCAGAGCATACTGTCAACCCTCCTGTTTTGGGCGGCAAAGTAAAGTTTTTATGTGACTTTTATCCCGGCTCCCACCCGGTTGTGCAGATGATGTGCAGGGTGGGAAGTTAGTAGTAATGCCTCCTCACTTCTAAGTTAGCCAGCTACTAAAAAGGAGGGAGGAGAGGTAAACCTCCCGATGCTGGAAGTGATGTTGGTGACATTACTTCCTGTATTTGGAATGCGGAAGCACTTCGTAGTTCCGAATACCAGAAGTGACGTCACTTCCTGACACTTTTCCCTTATTGAGAAAGGGAAACGTTAACAGGTATGATTCAGACACTTCTCATTCTTCCTTCTTGTCCATTTAGATGTCTGTTTATGAAGTTAAGAATTCATGGGTGAATCTGTATTATATATTTATTTTTTAAGAGGCCAGAAATCCAGATGAGTACAGCAAAAAAGAATACCAAAAATAATAAATTTTTAACTTGTGGTTTTATTTTTTAATTGGTACAAAATGTATTGTGTGTAAGGTAAGGTGTTTTTACAAATTTTTCAAATGGAGTAATATTTCTGACAATGCTTCCTAATAGGTACATAAACCATTCAATGTAATGGCCAACATTGTGGGCATAGTCTGTACTATTACAGTATAGTACTCATGTGCCAAACTATTCCTTCAGAAACAAATAATACTTGTGTGGTTAATATACTAATTAAACACACAAATTAGTTTGGTGTGTAAATGTTATATACACAGATGCTCACATGTATACTGTATGTAATGTAAGTATATATAAAATAATGTAATGTATATATATTCAGAAGCTTGTGATTTTTCAAAAATACAAGTTCACCTAGATTTATTTAATACAGTGGTTATAGTGTTGATACGTATTTCTGTAAGGGAGATCCCACATACGACAAGCACATGCCTAAGGATTTGAGTAGCTCAAAAGGGCTTGTAAGAATAGCAATCCCTAAGGCCAATTAAGCTATTAAGATGTCCAAATAAAGACTGCTTTTTGGTATCAGTGCAGTTCATACATAACATTCTGTATTGTGTATTTACTGGAGAATTGTGACTACAATAAATAAAATTTCAGTTTATCAATGTGTTTTGTTTGGTGGTGGTGGTATTGATAAACCAAGGACTACAGAATGATATCTTTCAAATTCTAAAAAAATATACTTTCTAAGTCACAAATATTCAAATATATATATATATATATATATATATGTATATATTGTACAGAGCTCCATGGATGGGTCCTGAATGTTATATATGTGTCACCCATTTTTGGGCTGGGTCACCTTTAAGGTAACCCCTAGGATGCTGGAGAGTGGTGGGTTTGGCTGCATAGCAGCAATTAAATGAGGTCAGGTGATCTCATCAGGGTAAGACCCATGGTCTGGTGGATAAACACTTGTGTAAAGACAAGCTTGATTGCTTCCCCTGGGAAATACACAGACTGTTATTCTGGTACTCGTCTACAAGACATCTTAAGCCGCCTCTTTGATTCTGGGGTTCCAAAAGACTGTTATTTGTGAATGGCTGGCATTAAGCTGGGCATACATGTGCCAATTCCTGCACGATCCGATGCCGTGCATGCTCCCGCATCCCTTAAGGATCGGGTCGTGCAAGAATTGGAGGCTGCAACTGACGAGGATTGGGCTGAAATCAGCCGTCCTGTCCTGTCCGACAGGATGGTAAATATTAGCCCGATCCCATTTGTTCGGCTGGGGATGGCTGCCCCCAGCCGAACTAATGAGCTACAGATGAAGAGTGCTGGCCGATTCTCGGCACTAGCAGGCGTGCATGATGATGTCATCACGCTGCTCCTAGTGCAAGGAATCGCATAAGGATCGAATCGTACCGTCTATTCCCAGCTTTAAGCCTGATTTTTGGTTCATTCAATATAGCATTGTTGGGAAACTTTGTTGAACTCTGGTGTGGTGAACCCCCTGGATACCCCAAGTTCACAATATATATATATACAGTATATTGTCCTATGCCACAACTAAAGTTATGTATGTTGAAGTGTATTGCAATTTAGAATAAAGTGAACTTTATTGAACACTACTTTGGAATTTAATTTACAATGAGTGCCACCACACCGCACAACGTTACAGCCACACACACCTTTTAGTCATCTTAGTGTGAATGGGCCCTCAAGAGAAATGTCATTTGTCATAGTTTCCAATAAACATAGCAAATACATAAGGACATATTAAGTGACATAAAACTTTTAAATATATGTTATCTAGTTTGGAGTGGAAAACAATTCCATCATTATATTTCCATCACTAGTAGAGCAATACCCCAGTGACGGTACTTTGCCTATTAATAATGTAGATGTGCAGTAGACATCAAGATTTCATACACAGCTTTCCCTGCCTCTGTCCCACTTTTATTTATTTCTATTTTTTAATTTTTAATTTTATCTCTTATTTTTCCTCTGAAACCCCTGTGTCAGGGATGAAATAAGACAATTGTAACATGGCATATTTTACAGTTGTTTTGGATTTAAATACACAAATCATGGGATAACTGAAAATTCTATTGTCAAGGCGGGTGACACCGATGATATGAGGGTCAGAAGCTGGGGAATCAAAGGCTTTGTTCCCACTTAGGCGAATAATTGCCTGGTGCTCACGATTTGTAATCGCCTGTGGAATTGCCGTCAACCACCTACACTACACCTACCTACACATCCATTCATTCTCTATGGAGGCGATTTTATTTTATAATAGGGGCGTTTTTTTAAAAATCGCAGGTGAAAATGGCCTGGTTCCATACACATCGGGAAGAGAGGGGCAGCGGGGAAAGGGCTGCAGATGTCTCTCTCTACAGCTGTGTTTGTGTGTGGGGAAGCTGAAGCATAAGTGCAGCTCCCACACACAGGCAGAGATAGATGGAAGAGATTGCATGATCTGCATCTATCTTTTAGCTCTTTATTGCTTATATCAGCAGACCTCTGCTGATATAAACAATGCAGTACATGGCTCCTCCACCTAATCTTCTTGCCGGGAGAGCTGGCGTGGAGCCAAGACGTGGCCGCTGGGGTCGCATATCCGGACCATAAGACGCAGGCACTCCCCCCCCCCCAATTTCTTGGGGGAAAAGTGCGTCTTATGGTCTGAAAAATATGGTAGATATTAGAAAGAAAGCAACAGGAACTTTAAGTACAATATATACATCTATATAAGATGGCCTTTGAGCAGTTGTCTGTTCTTTCTATCTATAAATGTAAGTGGAGTTTTCGGCAGAGGCAACATTAAATATAACTTCTAAATTATAGCGGAATTAAAATGCTTCTGGGATGCATTACCTTGGAGCACAGGGAAAATACAACTGCTTGTTTCTTCTCTGTAATTAGACATGCTTACCAAAACATAGAGAATAACTTTAAAACTAAGGCAGATATTGCTCACCTCTTTTAATCCTGCAGTTTCATTCACATCAGCATGTCGAACATTCATGGCTACTCCTTCATGCTCTTGTGGTGTCCTCGACTCTTCTTGAAGAACCAGGATATTTGGCTGCTCCCTGTGTTCCTGTAGCAAACAGTATATGAAAAAAGTTTCTAAAGTTTATAGACAATCACTAGTGGTGGTCATAGATATTTCTTACACAGATCGAAACTGTGCTTGTCCTTGGTTCATTGGTGACATTGCTTTCAGAGCATACATTCATAGAAGGGCCAAATATACATTCTAAATTCACTGTCCATTTCTACCAAGTTGAGGTCACTGATAATGCTGAGCACGAATATTCAAATAACACATTTATATTACAAATATCACCACTAAGAGAATTTGCAAAGATCTCAAATATAGTAATCTTCGTAATCTCGAGTATTTGGGATGCTGGGGAAAGTACCATGCATTACGTACACAATATTTGCATGTACAAATGCTGACATTCGCAATGAATTTGCAAAGAATTACTTCTATGCTTCTTACGTGATTTCACATTTTCAGCTGCAATTTCACATTCTGCCACTAGAAGTCGCCGTGACAACACACATTGCAAAAAATCGCTTCACAGGTGCCGTGCTCCCAAACTATAATTAAAGGGGTTTTCGAAAATTCGAAAATTGCCTATGCTGCTCATCACTAGTTACTGACCATTTGTCACCAGTCCTTTCCTCCCAGTGCAAAAAGTCATCAATTTTGTCACAACATTTCTCACACCAATGACTTATATGCTCAAATGTATACTACCTGAAAAATTTGATTGTGGCATAGATGTATGTCTTTCCGAATGTAGATATCCTAGCAGCTAATCCATATTTCATGGAACAATGACGATATAAGTCCAGGTGTTTATTGCAGTGACTGTACAACGAATGCATTATAGCCTGTTTTCTATATATGATGCAGATGCAGAAAAACATGCTGACGTGGTCTTATGATGCATTGGCTAAAAATACATTTCTTCACCTTGCCTCGTGTTAAAATGGACAAACTATAATATAGAGAAACTCATGATGCTTGTGCATTGCAATAATAGACAATATTACTTGTTTTTGGTTTTCTGTTGTCAGTCCAGAAAGGCTGGAATCCTCTTCATGAACAGTAGCCTTACTAGTATAAGTAATAATACATTAGCACTACATGTATGAACAAAATTACATATAATGGTCAAATCAAAAGAGGTGACATACCGTGTTTCCCCAAAAATAAGGCAGTGTCTTATATACATTTTTGTTCCCAAAGATGCCCTACGTCTTATTTTTTGGGGATGTCTCTTTTTTTCCATGAAAAAGAATACATCACTGGGGTATCAGGGTGGGGGATCACCTAAAATGACACAGGGAGGATTAGAGAGGGGAATCAAAATGGCACAGGAGACTCAGAGGGGGGATTACCATTTTATCCTCCTGTGTAATTTTGATTGTCCCCTCTGATCCCCCAGCCAAGAGTTATAGTACCGTATCTTCGGGGGTGCCTTATTTTCGGGGGGATGCCTTATATTTCAGCGTGAGGCAAAAATGTAAGGGTGCCTTTTTCAGAGGATGCCTTATTTTTGGGGAAATAGGGTAGACCTAGGCCTAAGTTAGTAAAAGGTGCCTGTGTGCTTCATATATTACTGTTTACAGAAGAATGTTTAAACAACCCTTAAGCTGGCCATAGACGGTTAGATTTGGGGCCGATTTTGTCACAGATCGACCACCATACATGCCCACCTTAACATGCCCAGAAATCGATCTGCAAAATTACGGACATGTCTTTAAATTGTAGATTGATCTTATTTCTTTGGATGGGCACAAAGGGGTGCGCGGCCGATTCTCGGCACAACCGGCCGTGCGTGATGACGTCATCATGCGCAGTTGATCTGCACCAAAATCGGCATATAATCTAAACATCTATGCCCAGCTTTAGACATGTTTTAAAAATTAAATCAAAGCAGGGGAACAAGATCTCTACTGTTCATTAACCTTCTGGGTGTTCAGCCCGAGTTAATTCGGGCTAAATAAAGTTGCTGAAATTGATCAGCCCGAATTAACTCGGGCTGCTGTTCCCTGCAGCCAGATGGCTTGCAGGCAGCCCAGAGACTTCCTGCTCCTCTCTCCCCCGATGTCTGATGTTCTGCAGGTAATCCGCCGGCAAGAGTGCCAGTGCGCGACATTGTTCCCGGCGCGGTGTATCAGAGGCATTGTCAGTATTGATTGATTTAGAAAATGAATTCTAGTTTGAGCAGATTTTTGTGTTTTCTAATAAATTTGATCACTAAATGTGATTTTTTAAAAATACTTTCAAGATGTCTACTAGACCCGTGTTTGGACATATATTAGTCAGTTACAGGCCTACAAAGTTTTTTTTTCAATGATAAACAGCGTAACGCTTTTGGTACAGAAATCTGGACCTCGGCGAAACGCTCAGGAGGGTAAAGTAACTGCAAGGTGTAAGGTTAAGAAAAAATATCCATATGTAATAAGATCTTGGTATAGTGTATATGGTGGCTTTACAAGTACAAACATGTATAAACTCTCCATGAAATGTGAAAAAGTGTTCTATTTCAACCTGCTTTAATTTTTTTTTAAAGAATGTTGTTTTTTCATCAAAAACCATTGACAATTTATTTTAAGGATGGTCATGTTTGCTTTGTTTCACTATGTGCCCTTTTGGCATCTAAGTGCTTTAATTTACATTGCCTGTTCCAGAGTGATGAGCGCATCAGGGTAAGAAGAGAGACACCCATCATCCCTAGTGCCTACTGTACAAACCTGTGGGGGGGGGGGGGGGGGGGGGGGGGGGGGGGGATCTGGGGTTGCTGCAGTTGGTCGGGCCTAGGTTCAGCAACAGTATGAGCTCCAAGAATAAGGTCAGCTGACTACCTGACTATACTGAATGACCAGGTTATTCCATTAATGGATTTTTTCTTGCCTGATGGTACAGGCATTTTCCAAGATGACAATGCCAGGATACATCGGGCTCAAATTGTGGAAGACTGGTGGGAGCATGAGACATCATTGTCACACATGGATTGGCCACCACAGAGTCCAGACCTTAACCCCATTGAGAATCTTTGGGATGTGCGGGAGAAGGCTTTGCGCAGTGGTCAGACTGTACCAACATCTATGCAAGATCTTGGTGAAAAATTAATGCAACACTGGATGAAAATAAATCTTGTGACATTGCAGAAGCTTATCGTAACAATGCCACAGGGAATGCACGCTGTTTTGGTGGAGACTTTTTTTTGGGCCAGGCAGTATATATTAATCCAGTTCATTTGTCACTGTATCTTTAAACTTGTACTTTTATTCACAAATGTGACACAATAAACCATTTTTTTGCACTGAAACATGTAACTGAAGGAAGCAAAATATCATGTTAATGTAAACTGTTGATCATTATTTTATTTAAATTTGTCATGCCGTTCCTCAACAGTGAAGGGGCGCATGCTTAAAGCACAGGGCCAGTTCCCCATACCCACCTAACAGTAGCAGTGGTTTGTGAAAATGAGACTTATTTACATCTAGACTTTAATAACACAGTCTCTGCAGGCAGTCCTGTGTCCCTATAGACAATTATGTTTACAAACATGTGGACACCTAACTGCCCACATAACGTGGGAAGTGGTGGGGGTCTGGTTAGTGATTAGAACGTTAATTAAGAAAGTTTCTGTGTGTGTTGTATTTCTAGGGCTTAACATGAATCCTTTCTTGTAATGGGTAAGAGGTCTGTGTGACCTCTATGCACATTGCATAGGGTGGGTTTGAAAAGTGATTAGAGCAGAGAGAAGAAAATACACCCCCCTGTATACTGTAAATAGGCACCTTATGTTTAGAGAGGTCTTCTACCATTTGTTTCTACAAAATATATTAAACTCTATAAAAAAAATGTAGCTGACTTATTGACCTGACCTTGCCCTGAGCTTCATAGGTGGAAGAGGCAGTATTGATTGTGTTCCCTGCATATTACACATTTTCTAGCTCTGTGTGCTGTAATTACAGACATTGCAATCATTTGCATACTAAATTCATTTCCTATCCTCAGGCTCCATGGAATGACATAGCTTTAAAAGCAAAAGCTTATTACCGAACTTACGTGGTACTGCTGTGCTATAAAAAAGGATCTCAAGAGCATAAAATTGTTTGTCTGCATTTAGTATAGGCAGGCTTAAATGTTATTATAACTCCTGCAACAACCATTCCCAAATTATTGCTTTCCTATTCTATAAGCATGGACTCAAATATTTATAAAAAAAAAATGGCTTACTGCAAATTATGTTACTACTAAGTGAATGCTTAGAAATACCTATTTCATAATCTGTAATTTTTTTTACGTACATAGGACAGTTTTATTTTTCCTATTTCACATGCAGGATCCAAATTTTGTGTTACTACTGCTTTTCACAATGCATGCTCTAAAACTCTAGTAATACTACACTGGATGAAAAAGTGAAAAACAAAATTAGCAGACTCCCCTAATTATCTTTAACTCTGTTCACTATGATTTTTGTAGCAAAAACTACTTTTGCAACCCCCTTTTACTAACTGTTTGGATTTTTTGATTGCTGTCTAATATTAATGACAGCTCTCCATGCATGGAGGATACAACTACATTTTTGAGATACACCGTAATTGCCACAATGCAAGCTCACAAACTGGCTGAAAGCAATGCACTAGCCCTGGGGTTTCTTAAGTGGTTGTTAAGGCAGTTTTATTATTTTTAGATTTGGATCCTCCAATGCAGACAACTTTTGTGGCAACTGCCAATGTATAGTATTTTATGGATCATAAGATGCTCCTCTGTATAGGACACACCCTATACAGAAGGGCATCTCATCCCGGCAAGAATACTGGGGACACTACTGCTCTGATGGCCGGCGCTCTGTAGTTCACCGATAGAGTAAGTGTTAAAGGAAACGGGGAAGCTGTAGGAGGCATTTTTCATACATTGCGCGGGGAAGCTGTCAGAGGCTTTTTGCATGGATACCCCCCCCCCCACCCCGAAAAGTGTGTTTTATAGTGCAAAAAATACAGTAATTGAATCTGGTGAGATTATTTTATTTCCTGTTGTGTCTCTTGGGGATAAAGTGAAGTCCACTCAGTCTTCCCAGAGGAAATCTCCACAGCAGGGCACATGTAGGAATTAGAGATGGTCGAATTTTTTTTCAAAATCATCACCAAACATGCTGGAGATGTAGAGAAGGGTTGTGGGTATACTCCAAAAAACAAAGCATGTCTCTAACACAAATAGTTTTTTCACAAATTAAGTTCAAAGTCAAGTAAAAATTTCGACTTTGAACTTAATTTATGCAAAAACTACATGTGCTAGAGCAATTTTTTTCAAATGTTCCTCCAACTCCAACTACATATTCTGCAATTTTGGTGATGATACCATTTTCAGGGGCTTTGCAATGAGCTCACAAAGTTAGACAGTCGAAAGATTCGGCCATCTCTAGTAGGAATTAAAGCCTGGTATCAATCCTCCCTCAAAGTATCTTAAGGCTAAGTTTACACTGTCTCTTGCAAAGTTTTTTTTTGGTCTTTTAAGTGACCAGAAAACAACCTTGCTTTAGGTTTAAAATGTCACAATAAAGACACTCCTGTGGACACAGTTAAAATAGCCAGAAAATTCAGACAACTGATGAAAGTTAACATGTTGTATGATCTCTGGCGAGCACAGCACCCGAGTGAACGTCAGTTTAAGTTCTACTCAAACCCTCATAAGATACACACGAGAATAAATTACTGGATGGGAAATTTAGAAACAGTTAAGGGAATAATTAAGACCAAAATCGGTCAAATCACATGGTCAGACCACGCGCCGACGAAACCAATGGAGATTTAATGACGATTTAATAAGAGATAAAGGAAGTAGATTACATATAGAAAAAACACTAAAAGAATATTTCACGAT
>CM070032.1:110705953-110719799 GCA_036250615.1 Ptychadena robeensis | reverse complement strand
GTGCAAGTAGTAGGGGTTGCTTTTCAGGTGTGCCCTGGCTCATTTTTGCCATAGGACTCTGGTCCTCTTACAAATGCATAATAATGTTAACATGTCCCAAATGGGTCCTTAACGCCAAATGTAAGGTAGGCCTAACACTGCTAAAAGGACAGTTGCCTATTTATTGCCTATCCTATGTCACAAACAGTAGCATTGTTCTAAATTCGAACGCAAGCATTTGGTGTGAACACCTAAAGTTGCTCTTGTTAACAATAAAACATTAAGACACTGTAAGACCAGCAAGGGCTTACTATAAGTCATAAAGATTGCTTATCTGATATTTATGGCTGTATATGGAAAGTACATTACCTAGACAAGCTGAACCACTTAGTGTTAATGAGCGCACAAGTGTTGGCCCATAGAGGAAATAGTTATTTTTATAACAAATCTATTTTCTTTTTTTAGCTTTGGTGAAGCTGTGTTGGAAGTTTTTGGGTGAACAACAGTCCCTATTGTAATATGTTTATGAAATGATAGATCTTAGTCTATATTTATCAGAAGCAGACAGGTATTAATAGTAGGATTCTTTCTAAAGACTTCCAATCAGCTAGGCTCAGTTGTGGCACAATGTGCAGTAATAGCTTAAATATTCTATATTAAACATAACCCCATGCCATTTTTATTGTACCAGGCTTTTGGCAAGCAATTTTTTTCATCTAGGGAGATAGTTTTGTTTAAAGACAAGTCTTACAAGCTAATAAACCATATTACATTGACTAGAAGCGCCATCCTACATGAGCATCTTATATGAGCAGATATCATATATGAGCAGAAGAAAATTACCTTTTCAAAATTAACCTTTTCAAATATACACACATGAGTGCATAACAGAGATCACTTATGTGTATTAGAATATATGAGGTAATAACTTACATTTCACAGTATTGCAGTTTAGGTGCTTTATCAATATTTTGAAGACGATCTAATCATTGGAATCAATAACTGCCCACCTGGTGCGATCGACGACAAGTGATCAAAATCAAACATTAAATGGATCAAGCAATGATTGGACATGTTGGTTACTTTCATTCAATAGATTACATGTACACCGTGTGGCGTTACAAACAAATGATGTTCGATTGGTGATCGATATTTGGTTGTGCAATATGATCGAATCGACAATTAAATTGCAAAATAATAGACCCATCTTTGGCTACCTTTATCCAATTAGGGGAATGCTAAAGCCCCCCATACACGGGTTGATATCTGTTTGATAGATGAATGAATTGATGAATGAAGAATTGAGGCACACCACTTTGCGCAATTGGATGGATACTTTGGAAGGGGACCCTGGTTTTACGGACATATTCATGGAAAAGAAAGTTAGGGTAAATCTCCTGGATTCCAGTAAAACCTGATAGTGGATATCAGGGAAACATGACAGGGAATCTCTAATTTTAAGCCAGCTATACACCTTTAGATCACTCCATACAATTTCCATTAGATCTACCAACAACTATGTAGTGCCGGGTCCTCCCTGACCTCCCTGATGGTCCTCATATTACATGGTTTTGGTAGAAGAAAAAGTTTATTGTACAGAAATTGTATGGTCAAATTGTAAGGTGTATGGGGGCCCTAATACTACAAAAGTTTTTTAGGGATTAAAAGCAAAGCATGGAAGAAGAGAAGTAGTAACTGCCTTTATCTTTTTTTTGTGAACGAGCCATTGAACTCACTCAGTAAATTGGTACTTTTCTCCCACATCTTTCACTTTCTACAAAAGCTAGCATGTGTCGATTCCATGAACGATCGATCACCATCACCCACAGGGAATTGGATGGGCGATCGATCGCCCAATCAAGTCTGTGCCTACCACCTTTGGCCAACGATTCCTGGACGATTCCGTGCCCGATCGATCGCTTCACAAATGGCAACTCCCCTTGATGTGTGCTGAATCGATCAGAAAAGACCAACAGGTTGGTTCTCTGGCCGATCCGATTCAGGGGGCCATGTCGATCGGGCAAAGTGGGCTGCACTCAATTCTTAGCCGATCGATCGGCGTGTACGTGCCCGGTGATCGATCGGCCAGGAATCGTGTGCGGAATCAACCCGTGTATGGCTACCTAAAGATACATTTAATTTCCAAATTAACCCGAGCAGACATCCATGGGAGACCTAAAATAGCCAGTGTAATAGTTTTCCCCAGTGTCCGTTCATTCATACATCCCTCTGGGAAGACCACTAGCAGCATAGAATAAGTATTTCAAAGTCAAACCTGTCCTTTACTTATGTGTTAATTAGATTGCAGCTGTATGGGAAGAGACGTAATCTCTACCTCAAATGATACATCTAATCAGCCCACTTTGGAGCAGACCCTTCAAGAGACCTGTTAGGTGCTGAAATTAGTCAAGTAGTGCGTTCAACAGACATGACTTTCACCATGACAACACTTACATCATCTCATCGTGTGTTCAAAGGCCCTGTGAGAGTTGCTTGTGAGATCAGGAATTAACTGAACACTATATTATTTGATTTTCCATTTGTTTTTGGTTCTCAGTGTCTACAACTGCATTGTATTTACAACTGTTATATCAACATGTGAAATCAAGAAACAATAACCAATCAAAATCCATATTTGTGGAAAAAAAGGTGTTTGAAATGCATAATAACATATACAGTGGGTAGGAAAAGTATTCAGACCCCCATTTGCTAAAATCTTTTAAGTTCTTTTTTTTCTCGTGAATGTTCACTCAGCACCCCATATTGACAGAAACACACAGAATTGTAGACATTTTTGCAGATTTATCAAAAAAGAAAAACTGAAATATTACATGGTCCTAAGTATTAACCTCCCTAGCGCACCGCCTGTACCACACCGTTTTTAACAGTGTGGTACAGGCAATGGCAGCAGTGTACGAGGTACACTGCCTGCCATTTCCTCCCTCCCCCCTCCCCTCTCCATACAGCCAGTGTCATTCATGACACAAGCTGGGAGGGCTGGAAAGCAGAAGCCCCACCATTAACATGGAGGTCTATGGCACTGCTCACCCTCGTCCCCTTCTGCGTCACCGCGACGCGATCAGAGCCCCCGGCTGGAAGCAGCATCGCCGTAGCTTTCCGGGGATATGCGGCTTTCATGGGACCCCAGCTCATCCAGAGTTTGTTCTTCACACAAACTCTGGACGAGATGGGCTCGTTATGAACGCTAAGAAGGTTAAGACCCTTTGCTGTGACACTCATATATATTACTCAGGTGTGGTCCATGTCTTCATCCTTCAGATGGTTCTACACCTTCATTTGAGTCCAGCTGTGTTTGATTATACTGTTTGGACTTGATTAGGAAAACCACACACCTGTCTATATAAGTCCTTACCGCTCACAGTTCATGTCAGAGCAAATGAGAGTCATGAGGTCAAAGGAACTGCCTGAAGAGCTCAGAGACAGAATTGTGGCAAGGCACAGATCTGGCCAAGGTTACAAAACAATGTCTGCAGCACTTTAGGTTCCTAAGAGCACAGTGGCCTCCATAATCCTTAAATGGAAGACGTTTGGGATGACCAGAACCCTTCCTAGAGCTGGCAGTCCAGCCAAACTGAACGGGGGAGAAGAGCCTTGGTGAGAGAGGTAAAGAAGAAATCAAAGTGGCTGAGCTCTATAGATGCAGTTGGGAGATGGGAGAAAGTTGTAGAAAGTCAACCATCACTGCAGCCCTCCACCAGTCGGGGCTTTATGGCAAAGTGGCCCGAAGGAAGCCTTTACTCAGTTTAAGTTACATGAAAGCCCTATGGAGTTTGCTAGCAAACACCTGAAGGACTCCATGATGGTGAGAAATAAGATTCTCTGGTCTGATGAGACCAAGATAGAACTTTTTGGCCTTGAAAAATGTCTGAATACTTTCCGTACCCACTGTAAGTAGGGTATTTATTAACAAAGAGAATATAATAGCACAGTTTTTGTTAAGGCAACATTTTATGCAAGAGTTCTGCTTGGTTATTTAAAGTGGCCCTTCATGTAAAAAAAAGGTACTTTATAATAAAAATCTGTTTTAATGTTGTGTAATCTTTAACTTCTTAGAATAATTAAGAAATTATTATTGAAGAGGTGCCACCGCTAGATCATGCTTTGGCTGCTTTGGACAGCATTGGTGGTGTTTCCTTCCACCAGCTGCCACAAGTTTCATGTGTTCTGTGGGGAAGGAGGCACCAGCAAAAGGAATCCCCAAAATACAGGGGATAAATGAATCTAACACAACTTGAAAAGTTTAAAAGAAATAGGTCAAGTTGTTTTTTATGAGATCACACCCAATGGGAGGTTAACTCCAGGTGTAGAGCGAAGATCAGTACCCCCCACATACAAGGTTAGATTTTCCCATTTGATCGACTTAAAAATCGATCTGTTTGAAAATGGATTCTTTTTTTGGGATCGAAATCGAATTGGATCCAAAAATTTTATCGAAATGGAACATAAACTTGATCAAGCAAGGATCAGACATGTTGGTAAGTTTCAGTCAACCGTTAAAGTATCTAAAGAGTTTCGAGGTTTTTTTATAAATTGAGCATGCGCACAGGCTAATGAAGGAAAACAATCAATTTGGAATCTATTACGTCATGTGGTGGTAAAAACAATAGAGCTACACTTGGGGTTAACACTCTGGGGCGTAAGTGGAAAACATATACAGCATTTTTCAGACTATAATACACACCGGATCATAAGACACACCCAAAGTTTTGAAGAGAAAATTAGGGAGAAGAAAAACAGAGACAGCTATTTAGATATCAAGTGAGTAATAGCGATTAGTGTCCGCAAAGGAGACAGTTCGGCCGCAAACATAACATGTTTGCTTTTCTTCCCCTGGCGACGTCAGTGACGTAACGTTCCGATAGAGAAACCAGGAATTCTGCTTTCCAGGTTTTATCGATTCAAATTACCAATGAACAGGCATGGAATTTGAAATTTGGAATTTTTTAAAAGTCCGATCCACCGTTTCGCGGTTGGACCTGACCAAAGTTCGGCTATCACTACAAGTGAGTATACAGAATTTTCCAGCAAGTAGGCATGACTGGACCATGCACGCTATATTCCTCCAGCCAAAATGTCAGTGTTCAGGAGGGAGATCTCCGCTGCAGCAGAGAAACTTTACCATGTGTTTACACACTGGCAGTACTCATTCTCTGAACACACTGACCAACTTATGGAGAGACACATTTTACATTCTGGCACTGAACAACTTACCCATAAGCAGCTATTTACATATAGGAGGAGATATGAGTCTTTGTCTAAAAAATGTGTCTCTCCATAAGTTGGTCAGTGTGTTCAGAGAATGGCTACTGCTAGTGCTAATGCAGATAAGATCTGTTTTTGGCAGTGGCTTGTTGACTTAGCTGGAGGGAATGGAACACATTTCTGCCCCTGGGATGCATTGTTATTGCTCCTAGGATGGTTGGGACTGATAGAAGAAAAACAATTTTCTTTTTACATATTTGGGACTATAAGATGAAGGGACATTTTCCATTGATGGGTACAGTAAGTTTCCTACAAATATCGGTTACTAGACACACAGGCACACAGGTTTCCAGAAGTTCAGGGGAGCAGTACCTACTTCACTCTGCACACAGGCTAATACTGATGGCTCATCGTTCTCCCTATGGGATCCTGAGGTGTGCTGGCATGGCTTAGATACCTACACATGCGCCAAGCTCGGGTTCCTACAAATTGACACAATTATCCCCTGATGAAGCACAAGCGAAACGTACGTTGGGGTCAAGTTGGAAATACCTGATACCGTATGGAGACACTGTTTTGCTGTGTTCTGCCTAACGATTATTGGCACCAAAGAGATCAACAATTTGTCTGCAACCTATGTGGTTTCTGAACTACCTATATGGACATGGAAATACTGGAATTTTGTTACCTTATTAATCATAGTTAAATTTTTATTTTGTGTGGCCTATAAAGTCCCCTTGTCTCTACAAGGCCTCTTCCACCTGCTAAGGTTCTATTTTCTATGAGTTTGTGATGTTGGCCTTTCTGGAGTAATGCGGTATTTTTGTATATATAAATATCAGTTACTGATGTCTGAGGACAGAAATGCGCCTCAGTACAGCCACTTTTCATAATTTACATATCACATTAAATACCAGTACATAAAAAATCCAATAATTATAATGTTTTGATTTTGAACGTTTGAAGATTTCGTAGCTGGGATCAAAACAGACAATAATACTGTAACACAGTCCTGAATAATGTGTCCGGATCCCCTGTCATTATTACATTGCCTATTGTGGTAGACTGGCTTTGTCTACACAAGGGGATGTGTGTTTTGGAACAAGAGTGGGAACATTTATGCCCTGACTCAGTTGTTTGTTGCATAAACCTCAAAATGACATGACACTAGATGTGCCATTTAAAAATGTAACACATTGTAAAGTGATGGTATTTTACAGTGTGCTATCAGTGTGTAAAAGACATATCTCTATCATAAATGTTATTATGACAGAGAAAGTGCTGATGGCACCCCAACAGATTTCACCTATTTGGACCTTTAGTGTAGTCACAATATACACTACTTTATGCTTGGGTACAATGGAAAGGTCACAGTGTTATTTTCGGTTTAATCTCCAAAGGCTGCACTGGGTGTGTTGTTGCTTTCTTCTTATAGATTGCACAGAATGTTACATTTTACACTTTTCTGTTTCACAGCTACACATCTATTTTAGGAATCTTCACACAAGAATTTTGTGAATTCTCTGCAGATCGCTAAAACCAGTCATTCTGCCTAAAATCCGCACATGGATCATACTTTTTTTTAACAATTTGCAGGATAAACGCATTAAAAGGGTTACAGCTAACATAGCAGAATGGCAGAATGTGATTACAGAAATAATTCACACCGACAAAGTGTCAAGCTGTGACATGTATTACGCTTTGAAAAATTTAACTATGTGTCACTCTTTTTCTATGTATAGCTCAAATTAAACTGTTCAGATGGTTCAGCAAGGATTTAGGTGTTATGGTGTTGTACAGAGGATACTCAGAAGTAAGCCACAGTCAGGAAAACAATAAGCTTAAGTCTTAGGTGGATGTCCAGGGGAATAGCGAGGAAAGCCTTGATGTTTACTTACACTAACTACTTGTAAACATCAGGTATGGTCATTGTACCATATAGTCTTGTTAGATGCCACTGAGCTGTAGTGGTGCTTGTAGATCCCAACTGGGAGTCAAGGTCCCTAAAATGTATAATGATCAATAGCTGTTTTTTATTTACTACAACCTATAGCTTGGCATAAATCATACCTGCCAAGCATCCCGTTTTGGCCAAATCCTGATTTCAATAAATCACAGTTTTTTCTTAGGCGGCGATACTCTACCTCCTAAATTTCCACCACACTTGTGCAGATGATGTGCGGGGTGGGATGTTAGGAGGCAGAGTTACGCCCCCTCCCTCCAAAGTTAGCCAGTCTTAACCTCCTGATGCCAGAAGTGATGTCCATGACATCACTTCCTGTATTTGGCACGCAGATGTTCCAAATACCGGAAGTGATGCCAAGGACGCCATTTCCTGTATTTTTCCCCTTGTCAGTGATAGAAAACTTGACAGGTATGGCATAAATGCTGTAGCAATTAGTGTCTTACTAAAGGTAATTGTATGCAGCTAATGCTGCACAGTACTGTTCTACATATTTCAAAGTGTTGAGGGTAATGTCTTAACTGGTCCCAATAACCAATATTACTGATGTCCCTAATAGTGATAAGCAGCACAGGCAATATTCGTGTTCGCAAAATTTTCGCACATTTTTCAACTAATATTCACAATAAATTCATAAATTTGTGATCTCCAGTCATTATTTATTACCTTCTTTTAGCAAATTGGCACTTGTAGATACGCATATTGCGAACACAATGCACTGTTGTTCCAGGTACTGATGAAAAAAATCCTAAATATTTAAGATTATGAAGATACAGCACTATATTTGAGAACTTTGCAAATTCATGAAGTACCAATAAAATAATAAATATAACATAATAAAAATTCACGATTAGAATATTCACGATCAACTCTAACGACATTTCACACTAGCTTCTCTGCCAAGAATGGCAAGCTGCCTCTGTGTAAGAATGTCCCTCTTTTAGGCCTTTAATTAAAGCTGGACAATGTTTAAAAGAAACATGGCGCATTGAAGTTAGCTGCTATTTCCAGCATTATCACTTTGCACGCTATCTGATTTGTCAAAGAGAGAAAAGCTTTTACTGAAATCTATCATTCTTACTTATATCAGAAATACCAGAGTTTACAATGATGGTGAATGGGGAGCTCCCTGCTATGCTGATAATGGTTTTCATGGCATAAAAGTAGTTGTGAGCGAAAAAAGGCCAAGAGATTATGGAACACTGCTGCTAAGTAGTTATGGACAAACATCAACTGTCCCGCAAATACCTGTTTATGGTGAACAGCATTCCCTTATGACAGGTGAAATTCTGAAACCTTGTAGTGTCATGCCAAAGGGGGTCAACGGCTAAACTTCCCCCCAAAAATATCTATTTTTGTTATGTTTTTTTTTCAGTCTAATGGCCAGAAATCACATTTAAAAGAGAAGCAAATGTGGGGTCCATCCTCAAAAGTATACCAGACCCCCTGCTGCCATAGGATCTCTCATGCCTGGAGAAAGGGGGCCATGAGGCCTAGTGGGACAGAGGGTCTTTCTAGGCTTGCCAAAAGGGGTCTGCTATGTTTTGGAAGGACCCTACCTTGTTTGTGTCCCCCCTCCAGGCATAACAGACACTATGCCAGCAGGGGCTCTCTCCCCTTTTCCAGAACATACCAGACCCTATACTAATAGGGGATCTAGTATGCTTTAGAGGGGGGGGCCCACATTTTTTTCATTAATGTAATTTATTGGATGGGCAGGTGGACCGAATGGGGAAAATACCTAATTGGCTGTACTGTACCATCTGTGGGGTCAAACTTTGGGAGGTGGGAGGTGGATCAAACATTGGAAGCATTCTCCCAGTCGGAGCATCCTGCACAGGCCTATTGGAAAGCAAGATCAAAGTATTGCTGTGTGTTGAAAGGACTAGGCTGTCCTGCATCACCAATAACTAGAACAATGAGTGAATCTGGCAATAGGTTACCTGCTCCCTTATGTAGGCAAGTTTCCAGTCCTATCTACTAAATTAAAAAAGGACTCCTTCATACTCCTTACAAGTTTATACTACAGGAAAAATAGCAGTACATCATTTAACACTTGAAAGGGGAAATCTCCATAGGGTTGTGAAGGATATTGATATGAACCAAGCTTGAAATAAACTGTTGTACATATTATTATTTTAAATAATCTCAGGATATCTTTTCAAAATGTTCTGTGTTGTTTGATACAGCAAGATCAGCTGCACACCTTCAGATCTGTAAAGTCCATAGATCAGGCATTGACATACACACACAAAGTGAGAATATCTGACAATAGTACTTCGCAGAAACAAAGCAAGGGATCGATAAACACATACATTTGGGTAAACCACATACATTTATCTAAAAAGACAGAGAGTTCAGTGCACTTAAACGTATTAGGTATAAATATGAATATTAGACTAAAAATGTGATTGCTTTCTATAAACAATACCTCCATTTTCTATAAACTAACTTTTATGTGAAGTTTCATTGTCAACATGAAGTGCTATTCTTGTGGTGTGTTTAGGTAGTTTAATTGCTTTTTTCAATACTATCTGTTTATCTAAATGTTGCAAAACTATTTCGATATAACTAAAACAAACCAACCTTTCCATCAGAATTAGCTGATGATACCTTAACAACCTTGTTCCTTGTTAGATTCCTCTTCACAAAGCTTTCCACCTGGACATTGAACTTCATAAACGTCACATAAGTTAAATATGTCGAGAGCAGCAGAAGGCTTTCCCACCAATGGATCATATTGTCCAAGAAAAACGATATGAGCATAATCAATCCCACGATATAAAATGTCACATCTCGAAACAGTGGCCACCAGGTTAGATTTAATACCTCCTTTGAAAATAAAGCACACATGCCAATCACGAAAAGAATATTGAATACTGCTGATCCAACAATGGTCCCAATACCAACATTGCTATGTGATATAAATACTCCTATCAACGATGTAAACAGTTCTGGTGCAGATCCTCCAGCAGCCATAAAAGTTGCCCCTGCCACATCATCAGAAATCATCAGTTTCTCGGTGATGACTGTCAGCGAAGGAACGAAAAATTCATCACAAACTACAGCTAATGCTATGAACATATATATCATTCCAAATATATGGAGTACAACAGCCCCCCTTTTCCTGTCTTCTAAGGAGAAAATGTCTTGGGGGTATTCACCTTTGGAAAGTGATTTATTTTCCCCTGCCTTGTAGTTCATAGATATAGTAGATCCTGGGGTGTCATTTTGATTTTGTTCTGCAAAGTCCATCAGATTTCGTTGATGCCGCTGCAGTAGAGTATGGCTGTTTGTAGCACTGGACACTTCACTGTTGTAAAGTTCTGTCTTTATAAAGGCACCAACTGCGGAGGACAAAGTGCTTATGGCTGTTATGCTGAGGAAAAGACCCAGTATTCGGATAAGTCTTAGTTTCTTATGAACAAATGGATGTTTGTGGCTGTGATGAGACAAAGTTTTTCCGAAGCAGCAGCTTGTAATGATGTCACCAGCAGATCTTGCATGAAGACCCATTTTGAATTCTTTTGGATATAGGATGTTGCCAATTACAAAACTTGCAAAGCCAAATGGACGATCATGCTTTTTCTTAACTATTGTTGCATTAGGATCTCATTAGGAGGCCCAGTAGCAGTAGAAGGTTCGTCATCCATGCTTTAGAAAAAACAAAACACAGAATTAACATGTGAATATACATACACAATCCTTTTAGACAAATACATACTTCATTCCAACAATCTGTAACACACAAAATAAACCTAAATATCAGTTTGCAAGGCTCTTCAAACTCCTTATCTCCTTCTGAGCTGGGTCCACCATCCAATGAAAGGTCAAACAAATCACAACTCAAGAAACCACTTCTGGAGTAAACCAATAGTTTTTTTGGCACACAAGGAAATATGTTGGTGGGGAGCAGAGGAAAGAAAAATATATGTGATACAATATGGTTTAGCCTGGACCCATAAAAAGCAGAATGTGCACATGTCTTTAGATTCACCAACAACTAGGTAGCGCAAGGGCATCCCTCATTGGATATACATAGTTTAATTCGATATTTTAGAATGGTGATAGCAACTAGTTAGAATATAATACAGTATCAGCATGAAATGAGAACATGAGGAACTGTGCTGTAATCATAAATGAGTACAGAAGGGAGTATGCCACATGAAAAGAACCCATAAAGTGGTGGAAAGGGAGCAGTTAGCCCTCTGGCCCTCTTACATTTAGTCCCTGTGGGAAAACAGAAACGTTTTGTTAAGGTGCCCACACACGTTTAGATCTGCCGGTCAGATCGACAGCTCCCTGCTGTGAGTGATGACATCATCACGCAGGGCCGGGAGTGCGGAGAATAGGGCCACGCCATTACTTTGAAAGTAATGGGATTGGCTGAGAATTTACTAGCATGTCAGATCACCTTGTGATCCGACATGTGGCAGATTCCTGGTTTATCTCACCAGATGGGGCCACCCAATTTTTGGCAAAGCGATCGCCGGCCGATTGGCAGGAGCGCATGTGGCGGTCGATCAGCGTAAAAACGGGTCACAATCGGGCCATGTATGGCTACCTTCAAGGTCTCTTAGACCATCTCTTAGATTTTGAAATGTTTATATTCACCCAGTGTATTCCAGATATTCTTTGGGCAACATTTATCCTAGTAACAATAATGTGAGGTAACCCATTCTATATCTCCGACATTGTCCAACATCTGTTAATAAATGGAGGCCTTCACTGTTACATTCATTCAGTAAAAGAGTCAACATTTCACTGACTGAGCTGTCAGTTTTTTACAGTGCTATAATTGACTATTGTTAAATTGCTGATCATATCTGTTACTTGTCAAGATAAGGGTAATATAGCTAATAGAAGAGCTTTAGAAGGAAACATACAACAAGTTTAACCCCACTGGAGGTCCAAATTAGACAAAAGCAGCATGAAAAATTTAACCACGCAGGCGGTCTACTGAGATCCAGATTTCTGTACCACAAGAGGTATATAGGTTAATTAACTCACAAAGTCAGACAGTAGAAATTTCAAAATGAAATGCCATCATCACCAGTAAAAATTAGTAAAATGTCCACAAGATAGCGCTGTTTGTAAACATTTCACTAGGATTACCAGGATTTATTACATTTCACCTCGAGCTGGACTTGGGAATACTGCCTAGGAGGTTAAGGACCATTTCACACTACATTGGGCCATTCTGGGTGGAAGCGGACTCGCTAGCGGTAACACTAACCGTGTCTGTTACCGGTGATAAACCAGTAATTTTCTGTGCTATATGATTTACCCTTTACTAGGGTATGGGGCACTTGCAGTGCGCCTACAAAACTGTGTGCGGCAGGGTGTTTTCAGTAACGCGCGGCATTGTGCATTACCGGAAAGTGCAGCACTATTGTAAAACCTGTGTACTTTGTGTTATCGCTAGCCACACTGTGTCACAGTACTGTACCAAAGCAGCTAGCATAAAAGGACCCATAGGCTTTGAAGGCAGAAATGCCCCATACATGTGAAACATGCAATTTAGAAGAAGTGGTGGACTTTTAGGTTAATTTACAAACTTGTATGAAAATTCAACGATATTTGGTAGGATTTGTGAAAAAATGTTAGATACTTTCTTCACAAGTGATTGTGCTATTTTTCTGACCTACATTTGACCTACAAAGCTGTCCAAGCCATTGACCTGTATGGACATAGAGAGAAGCCCTGTGTATACAGGCTATCTAACCTTTTTTCTGTTTGGACTTTAATGACAAATCATTGTACTTCATTTTTTTTTGTCAGATGATTGACTGTGAACATAAGCTTTGCAATGTAAGTAAAAAATAATACTTGAATTCGAACATGGTATGAGGTTACAAGATGGGGAAAAGGCTCAGATGTCCTTACAGAATTGCTTTGTGTTTTAGGATAACATGACATGTCCCGATATCTGAGCTAATGAGTGCAATGTGAGTTTCCAATAAACATGGAATTTTAAACCCAGATATTTTTAGCGCAGTGCAGGGAATACTTCATCAGTAGCTCTAAGCAACATAGTAATTATTTGTAAACTGATATAAATTACACAGAAGAAATACAACGTTGAGATTGCGTCTATTTGTGGAAAAAAATGGCTATGGGTATATATTGATTTTACAATGACACCCTGTTAAAGAGGACCTGTAAAGAACATGAATAAGTAGCCAAGCAGGTTTACACAGAAGATAAAGCTGCACACACTGGCATTCTGGAATTGTAACTCTTATTAAACAATGCCATTGTAATCAACACTCACATTAGAATGGAGAACATTCTGTCACTGTTTAGTCAGTAGCTTCCCTGAAATGCCGATTACGGGGATATTACAGTGAATCATATGAAGAATCAGGTCAGCTACTGCAAGAATAATCTTAGATGTTCCAGAGGGATGGCAAAATGTCATGAGAAGGAACATCTAAGTATTGGCACGTCATACAGTGCATTCCCTTATGTAATTTATAATAATGTGTAAGGTAAAGGAGACTTTTCTTAAATGGATACAAACAATCAAAACAAAGACATTTACAAAGAGATTCTTTCTATATAGGGATAGACAAAATTGTGGAAAAAACCACAATTATCACGAATACAGAAAACCAATAGGACTTTATTATTCATCATAGATACACCTCAACTATGAGAGACAGAATGGGGGGGGGGGGG
>CM070032.1:110668411-110703952 GCA_036250615.1 Ptychadena robeensis | reverse complement strand
AACTAAAAACTACTTCCAAAAATATTCAGCTTTGATATTAACCTCCCTAGCGCACCGCCCGTATCGCGCCGTTTACAACAACGCGATACGGGCGATCAAGGCAGTGTACAGAGTACACTGCCTGCCGTTTCCGGCATCTCGCCGGAGCTCTACGCGCAGCTGTTGTCATTACTGACAACAGCTGCATGAGATGGGAAGCCGGCGCTCCTCCATTAACATGGAGGTCTATGACGTCGCCCCCAGCCCCCTTCCGCGCCACCGTGACGTGATCGGGGCGGTGCCGCCAACCCGGAAATGCTGCAGAGATGAAGACAATCACTGCAGCTTTCCGGGGAGGCATAGGGTCTCCCCGCTGCCTGCTTTCCCGGCGGTTGAGGTGAGCCTGAAGCTCGGACGAGCTAGGCTCGTCTCAACCGCTAGGGAGGTTAATGAGTTTTTTGGGTTCATTGAGAACATGGTTGTTGTTCAATAATAAAATTATTCCTCAAAAATACCACTTGCCTAATAATTCTGCACTCCCTGTATATACACACAGGAAACATGTAGACACACACTCTACTTTCTTATGTGATAGTGTAGGAGAGGGTATGGGGCACTGTGTGCAGTCAGAAGAGAGGGGCAGCATTGAGAGCCAATAGGCTGCAGTTCTTTCCTCGTGCCATAGGTTCGCCATCACTGCTCTATACCATGCTAGTTCATAACTCTATTTTGAATGTGGGCACAAAACTTCCATAATAATTCAGCAGCAGTTAAAGTGATAGAGGCTACTTTGCAGTGCTACGGCTCCCGCAGCATTAGCCATTTTATTCACAAAATCTGCTTTGGTACATATTTTCAATTGTGAAGATGCCCAATAATTACACACAATAGCTCCAATCAGCACAGGGTCACAGTTTAAAGAAAGAGTTTTTCAAGTTGGTAAGTTGACTGATTCTAGCTGGCTCATACAAACCATTCACAGGATCTGCTGAGGTTTTGTGGCCTGTTTACGATGTTATTTTCCATATGAATGGGAGGTTGCCTGCCCAGCTGAACAGCTGCATGCTTACATAGTCAAAAAAACATGAAAAAATAAATGTTCTTTCACAAACTCTACCATTCCAGGTGAAGTCAACAGAATTGTCAGGGAATCTATTGGTGGGGAACTGTTGCAAAGTCTACCCAATATTTCCATTAGACATGTCATGTAATATGAGGGACTTTCTAATGTAATATGAGGACCCTATACTACATAGTTGTTGGTAGATCTAAAGGATATCTGACAGAAAGATCTAAAGGTGTATGGCCAACTTATGACTGCTGGGGGGGCTATATCAAACTATAGTTTAACCAAAAGTAAACATGAACAAATTCCAATGCACACTGCACCTATCTTATTTTAATTGGAAAAGAAACAATGCTAAAGCAGTTACAGACATACAGATATGGACCAGATCGATGGTCGATTTGAGCGCCGTGCGCGCTCACGGCCGACTATCTGGCCCATATCATATGCGGCCATCAATCCCACTCGAAAACAGCCATATTGGACATGACAGTTAAATTCGGCCGATGTCCGTTGCTTTACATGAAAACTGCGGGGTGTCCATGTAAAGCATCGGCTGAGCTGGAGAGACAACAGAGCTGTCTCCCCAGCTCCACCTATATCTGACAGGGACCATCGGATGGCTTGAATGTCGAGGCGTTTGTACCCTACTTTAGTGTGAGCCTAGCTTGGCTGGTGAGATGTTTAATATCTGGTTGGGTGCAAGTAGCTATAATGTCTGCAGTGAATCTTTGTTCATGGTACTGGGTGACAAATGCTGCTGTGCAAAATAAGAAATATATGGGGGAAAGGGGGCTACCAAATATTTATCAATACTATAACCAAAAATGGTAGCCCCCTCTTCCACATATACCTATTATACTTTTGTATTACAAGGCATCATACTTATTGTGCTAACACATATATAATAGTAGGTCACAACCTTTCTTATAGCAGGGCCAATGCAACCCCCAGATCTCAAATGTCATTTGTTATGCACCCTAAAATCTTCAGGGTTAGTAACTTTCACCTGAGACCACCTGCAGTTCAAATTTCCACCTTAAGCTACAAAAAACATTTACAATCATATTCCAGCTGTCAAAAACTGCTTTTCTCTTGTCAGATTGTGCTACCTTTGGGTTAGTAATTTACCACTGAGAATCTCACCTTCCTTATTTCACACCCCTAGCTGAAACCTTTCATCGTTCTAATATTGCTTCCCTGTGGTTATTCAGTTGTCATATGTTATATGCACTTAGCAATAAAAACCTGAAACAATTCTAGTCAAGTAGTTTTTACAGCTGTTTCTATTGGGAAAAAACCCTTACAATACCATATATGGCCCCTGGGTTACAGTTTAGGGTTCCTGCTCTATCTAGTATCATGTTAATTTTACAATCAGAGGTAATATCGTTATCAACAAATTTATACTTACTATATAATGCTGAAACTTTACAAAACAGATAGCTAAAGCAGTCACTATATCTAAGAACTGCTAAGCACCAGTGTATTATATTTTCGTTTTGCTCTTAGATATACTTGCCTTATTTTTTCGCACCATGAGACACACTTTCCCCCCCTAATCAATAAGCTTAGCCATGAGGCAGAGGAGCTGTCAGATGAAAGATCCGCCCATGTGAGGTGGGGGCTCAAACTGCCCAGCTTGCACACAGCTCTGCCATCAGAGGGTCAGAGACAGTTTCCTTGTGTCCTTAACTCCTGCTCTGCCTGTCAGAGCATGGAGCTCTGGCCAGCAGAATGGCAGAAAGCCAAAATATTTTTGCCAATCAGGCGCTGCGCTGCATAGGTGCATCCTATAGAAGTGTCTTTTTGTCCAAAAATATGGTAACCTCCTGGGTGTTTCACTTATTTTAAAAAATTGCACAATTCCATGCCCTCCCTCCACCCTTCTTTACATGTAAAAATGAGAGAAAAAGGACACTATTGCCTCCTCCGGACAGGTACATAAGCCCCAGTGTAACTCAGGGTGAGTATTGTTACTTACCAAGCTACACTCCGGCTAAACGCCCAGGAGGTTAAAGCCTATTCCATTTCAGAAACTGAGGAAATGTTTGTGGTGTAGAACTAGAACTATTTTAAACCCAATACCAGCTAAAAACATTCCAAATAGTGTCAGATTTGTATTAGGCTCTTTGGTCCTGCAGGGGAGATGTTTCCTTGTTTTCTTGCAGTATTAATCAGAAATACTGTTCTCCCAGTGCAGTCTATAGGGTTTGGCTTTCAGTTTACCACATCATTTATCTATTATCTATATCTATTACGAGCACATCATTTAATTCAAAAACCTTTTTGATCCTTAGATGACAGCTAGTCATTTCTGTCCCTGCCACTATACCTCAACTTTGTGTAGAGGAACCCATCCAGGTCCTGCTCTCACCACTGTTCATCTGTTTAACATATTCCCAAAATTGTAGGGTTGGGCATCTCAAATACCACTTTTTACAAAATAGGGCTAATGATAGAAACAGAAAACACATGTCTGTTTACATTTCCAAACTAAAATTAATACTACTAACAGAAACCTAAAAACAGAATTCTAGTTTAAACACTATAGCTTGATTTAGACTTTAAGCTGGTATATTTCAAATCTACTATTTAATACACATCCTCTACATATAAAATCTGCTTACAAGCATATAAGACAAAACATAATATATTGTAGTTGACTAGTCTTGGGACCTGTATTAGTTTTTTCAAGTAACCTTTTAGTTTTAGTAAAGGTAGATAAACGCACTTCATATTATTTTTTATACATATTATTTGACAAATTGGCCATATAACAGGTTCTTTGACTGAGGGGGGCATGGAGCAAAATAGGTGAGCATAAAGGCCCCCATACACGCATGGATTTTTCGTTTGATTCTGGAATGATCAATTGCCTTTGTGAATCGAATGCAGCCCACCTGGAACAATCTATCCCGCTCCAATAAAAATCGATTGAACAGGGATCCATCCTGTCGGTAAATTCTGGTTGATCGTTCATCAATTTCATTGGTACCGGCCGTTTCAAGGAAGCGTAATCGCGCTGTACTGGAGCTGTCCCCATATCGAGCTTCAGAACTTCTGCGGCTGGCAGCCAGTCCATTGTATTGGATGGAGACCCGCGGTCCCCATTCAATGTAATGTATTTCAACCAAGGTTTTCCAACATGTGAAACCGTGGATGCTCTGCACTGAGAATCACAGAGACTTAGGCTAAGTTTATACTGGCGATTTCCAAGCTGCTAGCAGCTCGGAAACCGCCAGTGCGCTCCCGCAGCAGTGGGATAAACGACATCCTGCAAAACAGTGCAGGCGATTACAGGATGTCTAATTAAGGACCCCATAGAGGTCCTATGGCACAGAAGCCGGAAAACCGACCGGCGGACGCCTCAGGTCGGCCACACTAAATGATCGTTTACCTGGCGGTAAAAAACTGCCAGTGTAAACTTACCCTTAAGGTGGGTTTACAGGTGTAGATTTTTTTGTTCAATCAACGAAGAAAGAACGATTTTTTGGTTGATTGAACAGAAATCTAGAATGGACATTTTTTTCTATGGATAATTTCTATTCGACCTTGTGTTTTCATTCGATATCGGGTTGGATGACAGAACGTTTAGATTTTTTCTTCAATCAACTGCCAATTTGATTCTTGTTTGATGTCGTTGTCTAACATCGAACAAAAATCGAATTGCTAGTTGATTGAAGAAAAAATCTAAACGTGTAAACCCACCTTTAGTGATGACATCCCAGGATCCAAACAAAGCTAATTACTGAAAATACAAACAGCGCCATGTAGAAATCATTGCAGGACACACTGAAATTACCACCCTCTCTGTAACAAATAATATCAGTAAACTGTAGTAAACTTTCTCAAATCAGTCAAATATACACACAATGACACAAGCATTTACACTCAATCAGGCTTACATAACTAAATGGCCCCATAAAAAATCTGTTTACTATAACTATTTACTATACTATAACTACCCCGAAAATAAGGCATCCCCCCGAAAATAAGGCACCCCGAAGATACGGTACTGTAACTCTGGACAGGGGGGATCAGAGGGGACAAACAGATTGACACAGGAGGAGTAGAAGGCGTTACTAAAATAATAATCCCCCCCCCCCATTGAGTCTCCTGTGCTATTTTGATTCCCCCCTGGGTCATTTTCAGTGACCCCCCCACCCTGATACCCCAGTGCTGTATTCTTGGAAAAATAAGACACCCCCCGAAAATAAGACGTAGGGCATCTTTGGGAGAAACAATGAATATAAGACTGTTCCAAGTTAAATTATCAACCAAGGCTCTGTCTGTATGGAATTTGTATGTTCTTTGCACGTTTGGGTAGAGGCCCTCATCCCAAAGATATACTGGTAGGTGGTTACTTGGCTTCCCCAAAATACATTGTCCTTAGACATTGCTAGGGAACATCTGGCTGCAGAGGTATATACTGTTTAGAAGTCATGTGAAGTATTAGGATGTATCCTTATATTAGTCATGTGCATTGCTGAACATTAAGAACACTTGCGCAAAAATATATGGCTAGTGTACTGCATTATTAGTAAGTGTATGTCTCCACTGGGTTATTGGCTCCGTCGGTTCCCCCAGTACGTCAACCTCCAGCCGGTGGATCGGCATAAGGAAGTAAGAACAGCCGCTGCCCGAAACAGGTAATGTGTATCGGCTCCGTCGGGTACCCACCAAGGAATGCAGGGGGACCTAACAGAGCCAATAACGTAGTGGAGACATATCCTAACACTTTCCAGATATAATTATTTTTTCCACAAGACAAAGATGGTTGGTAAGATAAGAGAAAAAAACAAAAATAAAAACATCTGTTTAAAAATGATCTAGTCTGTACCTAGCAACCAAACGATGTATTTGTTTCTATAACACCATCATTTATGACATGCATACTATTAATAGAAACATAATATTTTTTGTCTTCAGTATTGATGCATATGTGTAACCAGACACGGCGTAAACCAGCTCGTTTCCAAGGTTGAACTTTTGAACAAATGTGACCATGAGTGTATCTGGGTGATTATGTTGGCTTAGAAAACCTCATCTTATATAACATATAATGAGCCTAAGCATCTATATGATGAGCAGATATTCACTGTTACCAGTTCATTTAACCTTCATCAGTTTTGTAAAGGCAGATTATATTATATATAATTTTTTCAGCTGTATATGCCATTTGCTGCCTGTTATGTAATATGGCATATTAACATGCTTTCCAGCAAATCAGAACAAAGAACAGTGGTGATTTGCAATGTTTACAAAAAAAAAAAAAAAAAAAAAAATTATGTCTATTTTACCCATACCTATAGTTTGCTTTTACTGTGATGAAAGATTATGTTGGCTACTATGAATGTGGCGCAGTTAACCTTTGCACAATCATTAGTTTATTCCAGGTGCCATATTGTTTACTTCATATATCCATGAAATTAACATTATATAACATAAATGTCCTCTTTCTATGCTATACACAGTGCTGTTTAAGTATAGTATAGGAAATACATAGCCTATAATGCACTAGATTTATTTTTAGTATTTCTATTAGGAAACTGCATGAATTTGTGATTACTTAGTGGTTCCCAAACCCGGGGCGGGCCCCCCAGGGGGGTCGTAGAGGTATTCCAGGGAGGGCGCAGCTAGGGGCTGATGGAGGGACAAGCAGGAAGCTAACCATAGAATTAGTTCCAGACAGTAAGTAGAGTGCATGTAATATGTGTGTGTGTGTTTGTCTCTATGTGAATTATTCAGGTCTCTGCATGAGTGTAGAGTGTGTCTCTTTGTGAATGATTAATGTTTCTGCATGATAAGTGTGTATGTACGATACAAGTCTCGGCATGAATGGTGTAAAAATCTAATAATGTTGTATGAGCTGTATTTCAAATAAGGTTCGAGGGCCATTTCACACTGGTACTAGTACACGATACAGCACCAACTAAAGCCACCCTCAATCTGAAACTGTGCCGTTTGAATGGGGGTGGGGACTCGATAATGTTCCTATCTAGAAAAAGGGGGAAAGTTTGGGAACCACTGCTTTTACTATAACAATAATTTATAGTACCATCATTGGTCTATGAGTGCTATGGCTTCCATAATGCTAAACACCAAATTACATTTCTAAAACATAAGAATGTAATTCCCTCACATCTACTGATCTATGTGTGCCAGCATCCCATCAATTGTATACATATAACAAACCCTCAGAATTTGGAGAGTAATGAGGGGTGCCACTACACCCCCCATCGATCATCCCCCCTATGTGGAGACTAGAGACTCCACATATTTATTATACATTTGCATTGATCTTATGTCATGGTAATAAAAAACTATCTATCTTATATCAGAGTTGAATAATTGGTGCCTTTAAAGTCCCGTGGAGTCTCTAGGGGGGGATGATCGATAGGGGGTATAGTGGCGCCCTCCATTACTCTCCAAATTCGGAGGGTTTGTTATACAGTATATAATAAACTGCAAAGGATATAGCTTTATATTTAATGACTGTAATGCAATAAGAAGGGGTATTGAATATGCGTCATTCACAGTAAAATTCATATTATTATTATTAGTAGTAGTAGTATTCTATTAGTAAAATTGTGCTTATGCTATATTTCTGCCACCAAATTTATAATAATTTTTTTATGTTAACTGGAACATCATCAAAGCTTTTTTAATCTATATGTTTTCATTGGCAGACTTTTGACATGCCATGATGGGCAATCTCTGATCTCACGTGTACTGCAGAACACAGAACAGTAAGCTACTTATTGACTGCAATCTGTTTAATCTTCATCTGTTTAACTTTTAGCTTGCACAAAGCTTCTCACCCATGAGGGCATAGTTTCACTACATCTATACACGTTTGCCTCTACTGATGAGCAGAAAGGTTTCATGCTGGCATCATTTCAATAATATTCTGGTTAGAAAATATGTATATGCCTCATACAAGCTTAGTGTCATATATTCATATGCTTGGCCAGTACTGGGAAGTTCAAGGGTAAAAAATATTACACGCTAAGGGATTAAATGATTATTAATTCACTCCAGATCAGATATTCCTTGTGCATCCAGGAAAATCCAGCAATACAAACTTTACATGTGCAAGACACACATTATACTAGATATAACAAACACTTCTATACACCAGTTACTGGTTTCTTTATAAATTAAAAAAAAACCTGACATTTTCAGTAAATAGACTGCTTACTGTAAAGCCTGAAATACAGTTTTGCTAAACTGATTTGTAAATAACTCCAAGATATTTTGACACAAATTCAGTACCAGCTGTTTTTTGCAGGTATAGTACAACTCTGGCCTTTCTGTTTACATATTTGTAAGTGTACAAATGTGTGTTGTGTGCTTGTAAGTTTCCAAGTTTTTAAACAACAATAAACAGGAATATATATATATATATATATAGATCAGAATAGGGCTTAAGCCCATGGTGCATATTTATCCATAACTCAGTCCTTTAAAAGTTAATTTTATTAGCTGATGTGAATGTAATGAGCTCATCTCAGCATTTGTAACAGTGATACTAAGAAATATTATAAAGAAAGAAAAGACTCACCAGTTAGAGATGGCTGTCAGATGATGCTGATGATTGGTAAACCTAGAGTGAATAGGTGTGCCAGTGCTGTGTGCTGATCATCCTCTCCTACTCAGGCACTGTTATTATTGTCAGGAGCTTCAGGGCAGACCTGTCAGTGGCTTAGCAGAGGAAAAAGGGTGCATCAGAGACAATATCATACACAGGGAACCCTATACCACACCCTCTCTGCTCTTGTGTTTTCAGCATAGGAGTCTGAATGCTTTACCCTGATTATAGATGATCCACACACCTCCCTCTGTGCCAAACACTCCCCTCTGTGACTTGCTGCACTGCATATGGACACAACTCGAACTGCTCATCCTCCCTTGCCACATGTTTGTTCCCTTACCTGCTGCAGCTAATGCACATGACAGAAAGCAGGCACCATATGCCTGTATATAACAACTGATACCTGCATTCTAATGCCTGGCTTCATTTAGTATTCAGAGATTATATGGACATCAGCAGCTTTACAAACAGATCAGATCCTTTGAATCAGGCTGTGTCTGCCTTTTTTGTCATTGCAACTCAAGGTCAAAGCCTGTGTTAGATCTGTGCATTCTTTTTCTGAATCTATATGTAAATAACAATGCCTGGGATGCTGATTCTCTGATTTGTGTATCTGATATACCAGTTTTGTAGTAATGAGAGCCCCCCTTGCATACCCCATCTTACGCCACCACAGGGATGGTCGCTTACCACAGCCAGCCATTCACCCGTCATCCTCCCTGGCATGCTGAAGTTACCTTGCTGTGTGCTTGGTCCTTTCCAGCCTATTCTGTCTCTGTACAGCAGGTTACATAAATACTAGTGCGACTGACTGCTAGCTGTGTGCAAGCGTATCACCAAGTAATAGCTCATGATATCTCTGGTCAGTGTGATTTTTTCAGGCTACAGGCTAAGAATACTGTAACAGAGATGATAATAGATCAGTTACCATAGCTACAAAGGCGGCATATTTGAGTACCATTTTATATGTAGACACACTAAATCATCATTTCAAATGTGCATGTGAGAAAAAAGTGGAGTGGCTTTTACTTTGATTTTAGAAAGCGCTTATATGCATGCTTTTTATGTTTATAGGCCTTTTGGGGGCATTAGTCAAAATTGTGACGTTAACTCTTTCCATTATCTGATGAAGTAGTGGAAGAACTGTTGTTTTTCTTACTTTACTATCTTTGCTTTTTTATAAACGAATTTACTATTTATTCTTTAACATTTTTGACATTAAAGGTCCTTGCTGAGGGACCACTCCTATTTAAACACTAATACAAACAGGCACCTCCATCTAAACAATGTGAGCGGTGTGTACAGGTGTGTTCCTTTTCTTCTTCTCCTTCTGCCTCCTGCAATGCCGCCTAACAACCCCCATCAGCTGCTTGCGGTCTGCAGATCTGCATGGGTAGGGCACGTCGGCAGCATACCCTGCCCAGTCAACATTTGGCCCAAAGCAAGAACTTGCTTAGGGCTCCTGAAAGGCCAGAAACAGCACTGCATGAAAATGCCACAAGGAGGTAAGGGTAAATTAAAGGGGTCGAAAAATCAACATTATATATAGACAGTTATACTTTTAGCATCTTAAAAACAAAAAGTATCTACTAAGTGTCCAAGTGATTCCAAATGCTGCCAATTGAACAGTAGTTCACAGTTCATTTAACTAAACACTTAACCAAGCCACTTAAATCAGAAATTAAAAAGACACCCTGTTATCAGATCAGGGGCTTGTCTAGGATTCCTCAGGTTCTGGAGTACCTCTGGAAACTACTCATAAATATGTGCAGCATACCAAAAACTACCCATAGTGTGAGCAGAGCAAAATAATACACACTATTTCTCCCATAGATACCCCACATGCCATTCATCATCCACTCCCACATTACAATACAGTTAGGGCTACCAGACTATGGTGTAGAATCCCCATATACCATAACACACACACTACATTACATTACAGAGCCCACATGTTGTGACCCAACATTACAATGCAACAATGCAGATCATGGCGTTCTATAACTCCTCTCCCTCCATTAAAGTACCCCTGCATTTGCATGGAGCCTGACACAGACACATAACACCTCCACCCTCAGCTAATTACATTATGGACTCCTACATAACATTCTCCTTCCCCCACCTACCATATTATTGCAGCCCACCCGCTTAGACTTGAGAACCATATTTAAGCTGATTAAAATTGGTATGCCCAATCACAGTGACTGTACCTGGGTGATTTCCCCAGAGACATCAGCTGAACAGCATCTCCTCAGTTACAGAACCTTCTAGATTGTCGTACATAACAAAAGAGGGAGTCCCATATGTAAACAAGTATTTATAGGGCCTGAGGTCTGCCAACATCCCAATTAAAATTAAAGTTCAATGCCACCAGTGTTTGCACCAAGAAACCTCTACAGTCCTTTGGAGGGAATGTAATAGGACCTTAAGGCAGACAGACCATATATTTAAAAACATGTAGCATCTATAGTTTACAGGAGATTTCTGGTAAATCTATTAAAATAAGGTAGGGGGTGCCCTAAAATTTTTTACTTTCCCAGTGTTCTGTCGATTTGAGCTCCCCTGTCGAGGTGTTGCATAGAATGACCGGGGGGGGGGGGGGGGGGGGGGGGGGGGGGGGGGGGTATATCTGACAAGATGAGCTTTCCTGTCAAGATGTGCTCCCCATGTAAGCACACAATTACTAACAGGGGGAGCCCTGAACCCTATGGGCTAGAAACCCCAAATATGGCATGGTTAAAGCTAAAGACCATCCCAAAATCCTACTAAATTGTGTTGATTACAGAGAATTGGGCTTGCAGGAAATACTCTTACTTTAACCTTCCTAGCGCACCGCCCGTATCGGTACGGGCCATCGAGGCAGTGTACACAGTACACTGACTGTCATTTCCGGCATCTCGCCGGAGCTCTACACGCAGCTGTTGTCATTACTGACAACCGCTGTGTGAGAGGGAAAGCCGGCGCTCCTCCACTAACATGTGGCGCGACACTGTGACGCGATCGGGGCGGTGCCGCAAACCCGTAAATGCTGCAGCGATGAAGACAATCGCTGCAGCTTTCCGGGGAGGCATAGGGTCTCCCCGCCGCCGGCTTCCCCTGCGGTTGAGAGGACCCTGTTCAGCGAACGAACAGGGTTCGTCTCAACTGCTAGGGAGGTTAATGTGGCCAAAATTAAGGCAAATCGCTCCACAGAAACCTCATGGTCTAACAGCTCAAAGTCATGAAAGCTTCAAAGTGTGCTTAATCCGTACCCAGGCCTAGTCCCCATTAAAGCCTATGGGTAAAGAAGGTGAGTTTGACTGCAAGTTTTAAAGTAGCCCAGGCCTTGGGCTACATGCCCACCGAGTTTTGGGCCCCTGTAGATCCAGGGGATCTACTGTTCCCAATGCATTTCTATAGGAAAATGGGCCCACTTTTGCCCCGCGCATCTCCTGAACCAAAAGGCCCCAAAATACTAAACTACCTTTATAAGCAGGGTCTTCAACTCTACACCTGTAAATATTTGGGTTCTTCAGAACTGAGCTACAGAATGTTTGAACTGCTGTGGCTCCCCGTCCATAAGGGCTAGGGACTAACTTTTTGCATGCGAATAGATTTAATTTTTCAGCAAAATGTGCCCAACTTTGGGATCACTTATGGCCCAGTTCCTGAAGGGGACTATAGCCCCTTGGGAAAATTTTCATTTCCCCCCCCCCCCCCCATTCATCTTTATGGGAAAAGTGACCCACTTTGTTTTGTAAACAAATTCTCTGTGCATACTGCCAAAACAAAAATATCCAAATTTACACACTATTATTTTCAATCGCAAAAGAACAAGGTTAGCAACTTTCTCAAGGTTATTCGCCACTGGAGAAAATTCAACTAAAGGCCCTTACACACGTACCGAGTGGGGGTCAGATCAGCTCTGGAAAGCAGTGTGAAGACATCGGCCTGCACCATTCATGTCAAGTATATGTCAGAACATTTGTCTTGTCTACTTCAAAAAGACTAAATACATTACAGTAAATCAGTTAATGGACGTGATCTGGCACGATTTCCCACTAGGGGACCCCATAGGGTGCGGCGCGCTTTTAAAAAACGTGGTAGGGTAGTGTTCAAAATTGTGCCCTAAATCTACACACGATCGCTTAAGAAACTCTGAATTATACTTAATAGGTGGCGGACGCAGCGGCGCGATTAGAAGCGCGTCCATCCACGGCCGATCACTCTAGAGGAATCAAGCCCTTAGATTGGAAAGGGTTGCAGATACCGGGTGGTACAAATACAACACCCAGACTATGCAATCCTCAGCAGTCTGTGTGAAGTGCACTTGAGGCTGTAATCCTGTGTGTCAGTGCCAGGATTCAAGGGCTTTTTGTCACTTAATCCTGATGTCTATTCTCCCCAAATCCTCAATTTAACCCCTCACTGAAGCCTTAAATAAAACTTTAACATGCCATTTTCAAATGTCAAATCCATGAAGCTCTGCAATCGCATTTTAATGTAATATTATTAGTTGTATTTACTAAACATTAAACAAACATTTTCCTATGTAAATGTAAGTATTACATGCTGAAAGCTCCAAACTAAAATTTTTGGGCTGGAGGACACAGCCATTATTCAGCCATTTCCGCTGTCCCCTATCATAACATTTCTTGGATTTTCAATCCTGAAGAGTCATGTGGGCCTGGCAAGGGACACTCACTACCCCCGAATGACATCCACCTTTCAAGGCTTTTTAAAAAAATATATTTATTATGTACAAGAGCTGGCTGGCTGCTTTGCATGACATTTGGGTAGCCCCTGAGGTAATATCTGCCTACACTGCATAAAATAGCACAAAGATTGTATCAATGGGTAAAAATAAGGTACTGTATGTAATATATATATTTAAAATTTTTATTGTTGATAGATCATTTTGACTTGGTCCTGTAAGATACTTGCCCAGCCAGCGATCCCGCATTGGTGGCCCCAGGGATTGCAGACATTCTTAGCTCATGTATCATGGTGGAAGCAGGTCTCCTTGGTCTGCCCACACTGCTTTTCATCCAAATGGCACCCCGGGGTCCCTGCCGTCCTGCTCTACACATTGCAGGTATGTCTCGCTGCCCCCTGGTGGTGGGTGCAGTTCTGGCTGACATCCCCTGCAGCCCCTTGGACATGTTTTGCACAGGTGAAAGTCCAGGTGAAAGTGTTAAGTGTGAATTCCTACAGCTCCAACCAGCTGCAGGATATTTACCAGCTAGTCGTCCACCAATCCCATGGCACTAGGTGGCATGATATGATTGGGAAGGCTCCCCATTTAATGGACATCATTGCCATTATAGCCTCTGTATAGCAGTGTGTTTGGGTGTGCGTCTGTGCTTCCTCTTGTACTACAACCTGCCAGTCTGAACGTGTCCTTACCACCAACAGTGACACAGCCTGATTGCCTGGACCCTCCTTGCCCGGACCCTGAATTGTTTGACCACGTCTCTTGCCTTGTCCTTTTGTACCACGCTTCCTTGGACTGATTCTCGTATATGACCTTTTGCCTTGTTTTGGACTACCTCAATAAAGACTGTTGAATGGGCTTCTGCTATTGGTTGTCATTGTGTGCCCAGGCGCATTACAGGTCAGTTTAGAATTAGTGCACAAACCAAAAAAGTGTGGGCACTGAATTGAATGATGTCTATGCCATGTCTTTGCAAGATGGACAAGTCTTAAAAGTATAGCAAGTTGCACAATCTAGAAATCAATACTCAAATATATCAATATATAAAAAAAATTTATTCTGTAAAAATTTAGGCTAGGGCAAATTGAGTAATAGCAGTATAAATTATAAATGTTTTTTTATTGTTGTACTGCAAAGCACTTAATTTATGTTGCCACTAGTTAAAAGCCACAGGATTTTAAGTTCTTCTTTCAGTGCAGTAATGAAAGTTCAAAGGTCGAAATTTTGTAAAAACATTATGTGAAAAACCATTTTGATCAATGCTTACCCAGTGAATCAGGTTCCATTACATTCAATGTTCAGTGTCTGAAACATTCTTTGAATTTGATGTAACTTAAGAATTCTTTTGTTAGCTCTAACTTTAGAACAAGATTGTAGGAGGACCAGTGACATCCTGTAATTGCTTTGATGTGCCATCTTGACAGGTTTGCTGTGCCATTCTATATAGGCAATTTAATCTCATTTCAGTCCCAGTAGTCTCTCTTCTAAAGGAAAAAAGCATGATGTGTCTAAATGATGAGAGAACTGTGCTCTGCTGGCCTGATGCGCTTTGACTTACACTTTTAAAAAAAACACAATTCTACTTGTAGGAATGGAAAAAATATATTCTGTGATTGGTAGCTCAAATTACAAGTCACTTTTTGTCTTTTAAGAAAATCGACTGTCGTAGAATCAAAGACTTGATGTACATGGTGATAAACTAAACATGACAACAAAGAGATTGGCTTTCCTTTGCTTGATGGTGGTAACTATTCGCACACAAACATTTTGAAAAATGTGTATTATATGATATTACATAACCAAAGTATATCTAGCAGGAATGCATTTAAAAAAAAGAGAAAACAACCAGGATACCAGGACAACCAGGACTTTAGTGAAAATTGGTTTCTAAAAGGTTTTGATAGGAAGCTAAAGGTTTCAAGGGTGATTACCTCCTTGACTTCCTAGCTCAGGGGTGGGAAAACTAATGCCTGGGGTCGGATCCAGCATGTTTAGCTTTCTTTTCCGACCCTCTGCTTGTTGTCTGGAATGGGCGCACATAATGCCAAGAGGTGTCCAAACATTGCCTTGAGGACGACTCAGTGTCGTGATCATGTGCTGACACTGTGGGTCTCATCCTCATGGTGACAACAGACCGCCTCTAGGAATTATCTCTGCTCATTGCAATAAATTAACATTTTGTTTAAGTGCAGGAAATGTTAAAAGATGTCCCTGTTACATGTCGCCTAACACACATCACCGCCATCATTAGGGCGTGTCGCCACTTGAGCGATCACCTGCGGTGGTTTTGATCACAGGCGCTCACGCCCGATCGTCCATAGACATGAATGGACACAATTAAAACTGTTCCTCATTTTAACTGCGCCCATTCACTCTCTATGACTGCAGGTGGTGTGGTGCGATTAGAGTTCTCACACGATTCCAAAGTGGGGACAAGTCCTTAGTGATGCCCGCACACCTATGGCCATTACAGGCTTTTGGTCCGGTCCCTTTATCAAATTTAAGAAGCCAGTGTGACCCACAAGTCAAAAAGTTTGTCCACCCCTGTCCTAGCTGCTCACACCGGTTCCTTCTGTTCAGTTGCTGAAGACAGCAGTGACATGTATGTTGATCAGAGTGAACTGCTTTGTTTCACTGAGATTAACAAACAAGGCATTCTCCTTCTCATTTAAAGGTGCATCTAGGTAGTTTAGATAACCAACCCCATTATAACACCTTTTACCTCCCTAGCGCACTGCTGAGGTCCAGATTTCTGTTCCAAAAGCGCACCATAGACTTCAATGGTAAATTTTTCTTTATGTTGTAGGCCTGTAACTTCCCAAAATATGTCCGTATAAGGGTCTAATAGACATCCTGACTATAATAATGTTTGAAACACACAATTATTATATTTATAATTATAAAATGTATCATTTGAATGCTAAAATCTCTTGAATAGTTATTTGGTATGAAAGATTTCAAAACAGTATTTATGTTTGTTTATAATAACATTTTTATTACAATTGGAAATGTGTTTTGTTTTACTTTGAATTGTATTGGATACAGTTATCACTGTATCCAATACAATGGCATTTGGCACCCTGAAAGGGTTAACTTTAAAGAGCACATCTGGGAATGACAATGGGGCTCATATTCCAGGTGTGCTCCTTGAAGATAGCCCAATTTGCATATGAATGTCCCGGGGGGAGCGCGGGGGGCCGCAGGACATTCATAAGCAAATTGGGCTGGGAGAGGGGTGACATGCCGGCTTTACCGGCATAAATAGCGCATATTTGTGCGCATTGCAAATGAATCCACGCAATAGGCACAGTGCTCGTACTGGCTAAGATCACAGAATGAGAAGCTTTAAGCTGGTTCGCGAATCTTTGCGAATCATTGTGAACAGCCACGTGTGATGCAAGTCAATAGAATACAGTTGAATCGAATTTTACAAAATCTGAATGTTCCTTAATATATTTGCAAGATTATGCAAATTTGAATATACCATATGCCGCTCAACACTAATGTAACGGCAAGATACAGGCACAAAATGTTCTATTGGCTTGCACTCAGCATTGTACAGCAACCCATACGTATTGCTGTACTGTATAGATGTGCTTGTTTCTTATAATTTAACAAAACTAGGAATCCTAATTTATTAAAATGCTTACGTTTTAGATGTTTATTCATCTAAGCTTTCCTAATATATCCTAATATATTTAACTATTGCCATACCAAAATATAACATCACCCAGAGTTGGAAGGGGTAAAACCTCAAACAATTTGGCTATATACTACAGATCTTCTATAGTATTCTATACTAAAGATCTTCCTTATGCCCCCATGTAGTGTAGTTTAATTTTAACTTGCATTTACATATTTTAAATGTGTAAAAAATATAAGTGTACTGGTTTAAAGATAGAAAAAGATGGCAACTACAAAGGTTATAAATAAAGTAAAATCATGAAACGCTACAGAAGAAAAAAAAGCAACTATCCTTTTATACATTTTTAATAAGACTAAGCGATGTGGAAGAAATGCCCCGTCCAATGTACCTAACAAAGTAATAATTTATGTGCCCACTCAATAAAACATGACTGAACTTGAATCAGAAACTTAGGTCAGTAAAAAGCAAAATTTCTTAAGTATACGGGTGACTGTTCTGGTTCTTTCTGACAGTATACAGTATACTTTATTACCACAAGCTACAGTATATCCTTCTAATAGAACAAAACATTTTCTGTAGCATGTAACTCTCAACTGAACCGTCAGTCTGCAGTCTACCATTTTTCTAGTAGTTCCATACCTAGTTTTTGAGCTTTCCATTAAAGTCTAAATAATGCACATTCTTTTCAAGAGAGTCCCAATACGGTTATAATGTCATCACATATTGGAATGTGCATATACTGCCACAGGCATTGACCCTCACAAGGGTCAGCAAAAAAGATTTTGGTGAATAGTCAAGTCAATCCCAAGATGTGTTTCGTTGCTAGTAACTTCAGGGAGTACTTGACTGATATGTAAACTGATCCTAAATTGAAACAACAAAATAAGGGATATAATTCATCTATATAATAGTGATCCAATAAATGTAAGGATATATGCAATGATTACTCGCGTAGAATATGCATACAGTTACATCAAATGTAACAAGAAAAGAGTAAAACCATCAGGGATTCCAGTGAGGAACGGACACCCAACAATTATAGACCTCCATGCCAAAGGAGAGAAGCTGCCAACTATATAGATAAAAAATTACAACTGTAGTTTGGAATGCCCATCTCATTTATTTAAATACAGAAGGTTGAACTAGGTATTATGCATTAAGGAAGGCTTAAACGTGCAGGAGTATGCATGGGAAGCTTGCCATTTTTTAGATACCCATGATGCACCCCACCACAATGCCACCATGGGCAAACACCCATGTTGCCCATGTCTAAAGCCGCTACTGTTTGGAATTCAAGTTTTACACAATCGTGCTACAGTGGAATAAAGGAATATTGCAGAAAGTGTAACACCGAGGATTTTAACTATGTCGATAGCCAGTCAGCATTTCTAATTCTGTCTACTCTTCCAAGGTTGACAACAATTAAATTTATTTATTCAATAATGAGGGAAGTGAATGGAGTGAATAAGGATATTGCTCAATCCAGAAAGGTAAAGCAAGTTTTTTTTCTGTATCACATTGGTAATTTGGCACTCAATAAAGGGATGGAATCAAACTCAGATCTATTTTTCATCAGGAAAATTATTTGTTCTCTGGCATATAAACCATAGAGGTTGCTCTATGTGGTTCTTTGTAAGAGAGCATAAGTACTCTGAAATATATATTACAATGGGATAACACATTAGATAATGTCTGAAAGAGAATTCTAGGCGCCAGGGTAAAAATCCACTTCAAGACATCAAATTTAAAACTTATTTATGTTTTTCATAGTGACTTGTTTTATCCAATATTATCATGCTCTAGAAATGTGATCTTCATTTTAATCAAACACTAGCGCAGCCTGTACCAAATCTAGGATACTTGAAAAGGACTGCTGATCTGAACACTTTTACCATGTGTTTCAGTCAGTTTGACTGCTTCTGTACTTTTTCAATGCTCAGTTAAACTATATAGACTTAGGCCCTGGTGCCTCATCTGTGGTTCTTGAGTCACAGCAGAAGCATTCTGGTTTTTCTTGCTTTGGTGTTCAGTTAGGGACAGATAAAAAAAAACATTTTATTGACCTTATATCTACTACCTAAATTATTTATTTGCTCTAAGCCCAATGAATGCCTCATGTCTTTGAATGCCTCATTTAGCACCATTTCTGTAGAATCTCTGCAATCTTTCACAATTCTATATACAGGGCATATAAGTAGTATGCAGCTACGCATGAGGACCAAAAACGGCTATGCACAGCACTAGTATTGTTACTCTGTGCATTTGCATAGTAACAATTGGGAGGTATGCTGTATTCCCGGTCTGGGCGCCCACAGCTAATGGGGGAAGCCGAGATGTCATATAATGATGATGAATAAAAACTACTGAAGAAAATAGGGATGGAGGACTATATTATACAGTTTATTATATAGTTTTTAAACTAATCTACCTTTGTGCCTTTAAAGCCCCATGCTCTTCACTGTATCCTTAAAGTGGAGGGTTGTTTAAACCCCACACTTTAGGCTCAGTGCTCTACTTCCGAATAAAAACTACTGTCGGGTGTAGAGCGGAAACATCTGTAGCACACAGCATGCCATCTGCCGCCTCCTCCTCGATGTGTCAGAAAGAAGCCAAAGATGTGATCTGTACATTGACAGCCACATGCTCACTAGGGACATCTTGTGGCTGAAATTGGTATTGTAGGGGATTAAAGCTTGAACACAGCAAATAGCTGTACAAACAACCTGAAGTTCATGAATACACTTTTATAAAAGTGGGAAGGTAGTTACTCTCAGTTGTAAATTACTAATGAAATAAAAGATTAGACTAGACTTGTAGGTATGTTGGCAATCTGGGGGTTGAAGCATATGTAAAGCCCACCATACACCTTCCAATTACTCCGTACAATTTCCAGACCCACAACTATGTAGTGCCGGGTCTTCCCTGATAGAACACATAGTGATTGGTAGGTTTAGAAAGGTCCTCATATTACATGGTTTTGGTAGAACTGGGTGGGCCTGGCCTCCCATGGCCCGTCCATTGAGGCCGACCCTGTGAGGAAGGCTGCACTTATTAATGACATGCTACATATGGGGTGCATACTAAACACCATCTTCTGGTACTCATCTGAGTAGTTTCCTAAAACAGTTATGTGCACCTCTGACTATATACATATCTGTTTGCTGTACCATTACAGACAGTGAACGTTACATTAATCTCTTATATCAAGTAAGCTGACAACCATTGAACTTGAGACATCTCCTTTGACCCACGGCAATTCAGCTTCTCTTACCTACATTGATATATGACAGATACACAGTACACAGATAACAGGTAATCTGATTTCCTATATGTGCATGTGACTAGAATATGACAGAGCTAGGTACTCCCTTATATTATGGTTATTTCATCTTCCGCAAAAGTATACAGAAAACACCTTTCGATTCAACATTCAACACACTTTTAAAAAAATTTATAGACTCAAATTAAGTTCTTACCACTAAAAATGAGTAAGTCATTGAGAAATTCATTGAATCTGAATCTTACTTATTTACCATACATTTTCTTGATATTTCCTAACCAACAGTCAACAATATGGAGTGTGCATCATAAAAAGCAAGTATCAAAATGTACAAACAATACAGCAAGTACAAAATGCAAAAGGTGTAAAATATTGCTCCTTCTTCCCTGAGTCCATTGGGGCTTTAAAAGTCTACATTGCATGCCTCCTAATTTATCGAGTAAAAGTTACCATTTGCACCTGTACCATTGATTAACAGGCAAAGATTAAAATGAACATAACAATAAATTACAATAATAATTGTAAATATGAATGTAGCCATTACAACGCAACCCAAACAATTATGGGTGCATTTACCTCCCTAGCACCCTGCTGAGGTCCAGATTTCTGTACCAAAAGCACACCATTGACTTTAATGGAAATTTTTTATGTTGTAGGCCTGTAACTTTCCAAAATATGTCCGTACAAGGGTCTAGTAGACATCCTGACTATAATAATGTTTGAAACACACAATTATGTAAAAAAAAATAAAAAAAAAAATACATTAAAGGTATAATTTGAATTATAAAATCTCTAAAATACGTATTTTGTATGAAATAATTAAAAATGCCATGTACTTATATTTGTTTATTGTTTATTTGTGTTTTGTTTTTTACTTTGAATTGTATAAGATAAAGTTATCACTGTTTCCAGTACAATTCCCTTTGGCACCCTCTCTCCCCTGGTGTGATGGACCTGGTAACATCACACCAGGGATGAGAGGGTTAACTTCAAAGAGGCACATCTGGGGAATCACACTGAAAACAGATTCCTCCATAGAAAACAGTTTTCATGTGATTTACTTTTAAATCTCCGGCCGCTGCCCCGATGTGATGTCACTCCTGCACAGCCTCTTCAGTAGATCGGAGCCACCGGAGCTGCGTGGATCAGTGCGTTTGCGATGCCAGGGCTCCGATCTCCACCGGACGGACCAGGCTGTCCAGTGCAGAACAGGTCAGCACTGGACGGCCATGGGATCGGCAGGAACGCCAGGGGGGTTAACGCACCCAAAAGAGAATGCATTGGGCGTTTAAAAAAAGGGTATGAGTTTGAAATGCGATAATCAATATTAAGAAAGGAAATAGACGCATCAGAAATGTACCCTGTAATGCATCATTAAGATAAGGACCACACTATGCGTTTGGATGCACCGACATCAGCACATCCAATGAGCATAAGCCCCCCCACAGACACAGATCTGGGTCTATGATGGCTGCATCCAAACCCATAGTGGAGTCAAAGCCTACAAAGCTATATATCTTTGTTTATTTTGTTCGGATACAATAAAAATTATCATCATATTTTTAACATGGATTGACACCTTATTGTTTAACACATACATTATTTAACACATTATTCCACATAGAACAATCCATCATTGTAAAAAATATATATGATGCTTACACATGTCGACAAATATATATAAAATATACCATATTTTTCAGACTATAAGATGCACGAGACCATAAGACGCATCCAGTTTTAAGGGCAGGAAAACCAGAAAAGAAAGATTGATTAAGTTTTCACATCAATTGGGTAATGCAATTAATTCAATGAATGCGATATTTAATTCAGCCAGTAGGTGTCACTAGCAGCAGTACATTCTAAGCAGAAAACATCATTCTCCACAGTGATCGGCAGGAGGGGGGCCGGGCTGTCTCCTACTCTCCTCTGCTCTCCCCTGCCGATGTTGCAGTTACTGTGTCCATGGGAGCTACAGAGTGATTGCAGTTTCCACGGACACGGAGAAAGGGAAAGATGCCAGTTCATCTAGCTCTCTATTCATTGCCTATGGCAGCAGGGCTCTAAGCTCTGCTGGCATAGGCAAATACACAGTTCAGATAGGAAAGACGGACACCGGCCGGCATCTCACATCTGACAGCTCCTCCAGCTCCCCGGCTTATCTTGGTGTCGGGAGAGCTGGCGGTAAGCCAAGGTGCGACCACCGGCGGCTGCGGACCATAAGACGCAGGCACAATTTTGGGGGTGAAAAAGTGCCTCTTATAGTTACAAAAATACGGTATATAAAATATGTTTTATAAGTGTGTAGACATAGGTACTTACATACTCAAAATCTGTATATAGTTAAGTGGTGATATGTCACTCATCAAAAAGGTACAGCCAGAAGGTAATAGAATGGACTGGAGGTATGCCCACCGCAAATAGTGTTGAGCTTCAATATTCGAATTGCGAATATATTCGGCGAATATTAACTATTCAAGAATTTGCAAATTTTGCGAATATATATTCTGCATTGGGAAAATAAATAGCATATGTGACCATAAATTTTGAAGGTAATTGTGAGGCAATTATGATTGCGAATATGTTTTCGCAATGTGCTTGCCATTGCGAATATTCACTCATATTGAACCGAATATTAGTAGAATTATTTGCGCAATATCGCAAATTTGAATATTGCCTATGCCGATCATCACTAACCGCAAATTCCCCCTTCTCAGCCCAAAATCTCATGGAGTCCAAACACTGAGGATCTCCAGGCAGATGGATCCCCCAATGTAAGGGAAAGTTTACTCTGAATCTCAGATTTTAAATATTTACAAAGCCATGGAAAGTTAAATACTGCAATCAATAGGCAAACTTTTCAGAACCACTACAACCAAGTACTCAAGCAATTAAAGCTTGTTGGAGTAATTAAAGCTGCTTTTTTTTAAATGTCCAAATGTAAAGATGAAGTCCATATGCACGCCCAAGCAGAAAGAATCAATTCAGTCTGATTGGTTTTTACAGACATCTGTGGTGACTTCATTATATCTTGTAACAGTTTGGTCAAGCCACACATCAGATGTCTTCTTTCGCACTGCCAGATTCACTTTCAGAACAGTCAACAACAGAGCAGGACCATACTGAAAACAGTGTTCATATATAATTTTTGTACTTGAAATGTAAACCAGATTGAGCAGTTAAATTTGCTAATTTTATTGGGTTCCAGTAAAGAGAAATATCCATACTATGCCCAGCGCTATAGCTCGTGTACACAGTTCAGTATGAAGATCTTACATTGCTGTGAGCCACTGTAGTCTCAAGCTGGTATCTCTATCATTGCCAGAGTCAGTTTTGTGATTACATTTATTACATTTAGTACCCAATCTGGACACTTAAATGGGAATAAATTATTAGTGTATACTGCGGCTTTTATGCCTGACAGCTGATTCTGTATTTTAATGCATTACAGTACACCAAAAGTATTGCTCCGGCAAGCTTTATTAGGTTATATATAGAACCTGTTGTATTTACTTTTAGATGCTTCTCATTCTGTTCCGTCCAAATGATTACCAAGTTAAAAACTGCAGTACCAAATATACAAAAACATTGAAGTTTTTTAATTCAACTTAATACATTTGAATATATACAGTATATATAAATATATAAATTTAATATGATAAATCAATTGATATAATCACTATAAATTATTATTGCATACATTTTGGATGTGACAAGGTCCTATCCTTTTAATGTGTAAAAATATTCAATCATAGAGAATTACATTTTTTTTGTAGATTTGATACAGCATTTATTAACTTGATTTTGAAATTGAAACTGCAGTATTCCACTGGCTATTACTTGATTGTTCTTTAACCTTCCTGGCGGTGAGTTTTCAACGACTTATTACGGGCAGAGTATACAGTGCTCTGTTGTGTTTCCCCGCCCTTCCTCCTCCCCTCTACACACTTGGGGAGGGAAACCAACACCACTTCCTTAACATGGAGGTCAAGGGTCACCGATGACATAGAAGAGACGGTGCCAGAAGCAGTCAGTGAGTCCCTTAAGATTTAAAAAAGGCAGCGGGCTTGCTGAGTATAGGTGAATATCCGCGAGTGTAGCTTGGGGTGGATTTGTTTTAAACAAACTTACCCCAAGCTGCAATTGCGGCAACTAGCAGGGAACAATCACTGATTGTGTATTTTATACAATAAAAACTCCTGGTATGTTGTCTGTAAAATGTTTGTATACAAAAACTTTGTATTCACTTCTGTCCGAATAACTCAAGCACCACCTGAGGAAGCGGGGAGCCACAAAAAGCGATTGCTTCAGTGACTCATATACTACATGCTCAATGACTCAATACTAGATGTAACATCTTTAAATAATGTACTGTATTTTGTAAATGATCAGGCTTGTTTCAAATAAAATCAAATATGAATTACTGTTAACATCTCTGTATGCCCAAAAAGTCCCCTAGTATATATTTTTTGTGCAATGTATAGATTGAGATGTTGTCATTGCCACCTATGATTGTTACAGGCTAGTTATCATTGATGAAAATAATTTTATAAATGATTATACGGTTTTTCTTTATGAGTACTCAACCATAGAGCAGAGCTATCAAAAAACTACTAATGGGAGGGTCATTACCCAGAAGTGGCGATCTCTATCTGGGGTAAGGAGCAGGGATTGCCCTGTGAGAGTATTTCCTCCCCATACGAACTGATTAGAGATGGTGGAAATAATTCGATTCAACTTGAATTTCAAAAATTTTTACTTTGTCGTATGAACTTCAGCTATAATAGAAGAAATCAGTGTAAATAGTAGCAGAGTGCTTTGCAACCAGTGCTGAAATTGCAAACAGGGATGTCACCATAAATAATCCCCAGAAACCAGGTTACACATGGAGCGGTGATGCTGAAGCAAGAATATACAGTTGTATATGAAAAGGGAATTGCAATATATTTATTGATATTATCATATATAGTATAAGAAGCAGTTGTTTGATAACCGAATGACCGCAGCAATCGCGCACATTAATAGATCGTTCAGGGATTGAACTAAAACTTGACCCGTGTATGGCCAGCTTAAGTTTTAATACACCATTAAAAAAAATTTCCCTTTCCCTTTTAGTCAGGGGTAGGCAAATGTATTCGACCAAAGAGCCAAATTCACTCATTTAGAAGGAATGGGAATGTTGTCACTCACTGTGAGAAGGAATGGTAATGTTGTCACTCACTGTCCGAGGAATGGCAATGTTGTCACTCACTGTCAGAAGGAATGGCAATGTTGTCACTCACTGTCAGAAGGAATGGCAATGTTATCACTCACTGTCTTTCTTTTTATTGATATAATCATTTATAATATAAGAAGCAGTTGTTTGATCACCAAATGATCGCCGCAATCAGTAATCGATCGTCCGGGAATTGAATTAAAACTTGACCCGTGCATGGCCAGCTTAAGTTTTAATAAACCATTAATTTTTTTTCCCCTTCCCCTTTCCTCTAAGTCAGGGGTAGGCAAACGTATTCGACCAAAGAGCCAAATTCACTCACTGTCAGCAGGAATGGGAATGTTGTCACTCACTGTCAGAAGGAATGGCAATGTTATCACTTACTGTCAGAAGGAATGGCAATGTTGTCACTCACTGTCAGAAGGAATGGCAATGTTGTCGCTCACGGTCAGAAGGAATGGCAATGTTATCACTCACTGTCAGAATGAATAGCAATGTTGTCACTCACTGTCAGAAGGATTGGCAATGTTATCACTCACTGTCAGTAAGAATGGCAATGTTGTCACTCACTGTTAGAAGGAATGGGAATGTTGAAGTGGAAATTTCGATTTAATAAAAAAATTTGCGTCGATTTTAGACGTTTTCGACTATGCAAATTTTCGACTAAATGTTAAACAAAAAATTTGCACTGAAAATTTTTCGACCATCCCTAGTACTGATATGAGAGTTAAATAAAAAATCAAGCTAATTTCCTCTATTGTAGGTATTGCCAAATAAGGTATTGTGTAGAAGAGTTGTGGGAACAAAAAAGTATTGTTGTAGCGCATGTAGTTTTTGTATAAATTAATTTAAAAGTTAGGTTGAAATTTTGGAACAGTCAAACCAGTAGTACAACCTAAGAGTTAGGGAACAAAGGAAACAATAGGTGGGGGGTTGTAGTTGTAGAATCCTCTATGACAGTGGTTCCCACTGTCCCCCAACTGGGGGGCGCAAAGGTATTCCAGGGGGGCACTGGCCCTCATTCTTAACCTGTGTTTGAATAGGGAGGGAGACTCGATAATGTTCCTAAATAGAAAAGAGGGGCTCTACAAGGAAAGTTTGGGAACCACTCCCTATGACAAGGTGGCGGTGAGGGTTGGACAGAACAGAAAAGGGAAGGGAACCAGAACAGAAAAGGGAAGGGAACCAGAGGATGTAAATGCCTTCTTTCTTTTTAAAACCGCACTACCTCCAGGTCCACTGGGTTGAAATGAGGAACTGTTGTACCCCAATGTATGCCAATCTGGGGTTGATGGTAGTGTGACTGTTTTTGGGGGTACGTCTTGTCAATGAATCTCCCACACATTTTGGTTCTGTTCATTAACACAATGCATTTTAAAGAAACAACTTTTCAGTGGGTTGAACAAAAAGATTGCATAGAAATTTAAAGAACGAAAGTTTTTTTTTTAACACAATCACTTAATTTCAGGAGCTCAGAAGTAATTGGAAAAATTTAACAACTGAAAATTAAATGTTTCATTAGAAGATTTCCTAATGAAATCTCTTGGGTGGCAATGACAGCCTAAAATCTTAAACTTGCTATCACTAGATGCTGGGTTTTCTTTTGAATGCTCTGCCAGGCCTTTACTGCCGCAGCTTTCAGTTGCTGTTTATTTGTAGGCCTTTCTGCCTTAAGTTGAGACTTTAACAAGTGAACTGGGTTCAAATCAGGGGACTGACGTGACCATTCCATTTAAGAATATTCCATTTCTTTGCCTTAATAAATTCCTGAGTTGCTTTGGATCAGGGCAGCCGTCAGAAATCATGGGGCCCGGTACAGCAAAAATGTCCGGGCCCCATGGAAGGACTTGTTGAGCGGGGAGGGGGGGGGGGTGTTAGCACAAAAATCACCCGACCTCCCCGCCATATATACCCAAATCAACCGCCGGCGTCGGGAGGTTTGCAGCCCAGACTGCCGGCAGCGCATCACACACAGTAGAGGCAGAGGCACAGTGAGCAGAGGCTGCTGTACCTATCAGTCATCGTCGGGCCCCCCTAGTCCCCTCTGTCCCCCCCTGATGGCGGCCCTGCTTTGAATGTATGTTTTGGGTCATTGTCCATCTGTATTATAAAACACCTCCCCATCAAAGTGACTCCATTTAGTTGAATCTGGGCAGACAGTAGAACTCTGATCACCACAGAATTCATTCAGCTGCTTCTATCTTGTTTCACATAGCATCATGAACTCACACAAAATTATGTCTCAGGGGTAGTTTGATGACTGATATAAGGGCAATTATTATTCTGATTTACTAATAATTTAGAAGCATCGTGTACTCCCGCTGACAACAGTTAATCCCTCAAACACTGTGATAGACTAAGACTGTGAATAATAAAAACCTGGGCATTACCTTTATCTTCTCCACATAGTACGTCTTTACATTTATATATAAATACCACTTCATGTTTCTTTATTAATGTAGTGTAATATTTTCAATATAAATAAAGCTGAATATAATTAACTCTTGTGAATGAATTGCTTTACGTTTGTCTATAAAGGACACAATGAAGCAGATTATTCTGTACCCAATATTTTATACTAGAGGACCCTGATAATCTTAAACTAACCCTGATTACTGGGTCCAGGATGAACCCTACTGGCCTTACACCTTTAGATCTCTCTGTCAGATATCCTTTAGATCTACCAACAACTATGTAGTGCTGGGTCCTCTGCGATTGCACACAGGTAGACTTGAAGGTTTAGAAAGTCCCTCATATTACATGGTTTTGGTAAAACAAAAGGAGATCTAAAGAGAATTCTAAAGGTGTATGGGGACTGATAGTTTTTTTTTTGGAACTGCAGTGCTGTGTATTGGATTAATGTTGTAATATTAAAAAAAGCTTATTTTAGGGGTATCAGCTTTTATCAGTTGTACACATTAGTTACACACATGCGGTATACACATAGGGTGTTACCCCAAGCTGATTTGCACTCCAATGTGTTTCCTAGAAAAAAGGATTATACCAGTTTTGAACAAGCCCAGTTGGTATGAATACATTGTTAGAACTGTAGCCCCATCTACTGGAGGAGATATACCTGACAATTTTGGGTTTAAATTGTAAGATAGTGACATAGTATAATCATATGATAATCATATCAACAAGCAATAAAATGCATATCCTTAATAGACAGATCCTTAATTTGCCTCCACATTAGCAGGTAAGAAACGTATTTTGTTTAAGTATTTATGGCATCTAAATAAAAAAATCTATTAATACAATGTAAAGTAATTTTTTTGTTTCTTGATTTATTCATCTGATGATCTGAATGTATAATGCCATGATTTCAGTTTTAAAATTTTTGACAAATACATGTGTATCCAGCCAGTGAGCTAATTCCATCAAACTTCAGGGAGGCATTCTGTAGTTCATCAGGGACTTTCAATTTTAACTTATATCATGATACAAAATATATTTGTAAATAATGTAATAACAGATTCATTTTTAACAGAGACTTGCCTAATGCCTAATAATATTTGACAACGGGATCTTTAATATATAATAAATACATATGGTTGATTTGTTGGAACATGATATGTAAAATAATGGTAATTTTTTTCTTTAATTTGTTTCCAACTGCAACTTTAATGGTGAGATGTGTAATTGCCCATGCATGGTAACATAAACAGTTGCCAACCCAATCCATCCCATGTGAGTGCCAGTTTGAATCCTTATGTTTTTTTATATTGGTGACTGCATTAAGGCAAATAAACTATGAAGGTCTCCACATGCCTTTTTTCAATGCAAATATCACCTTTTCTTTCAAAAAAGACTAACAATATTGCCATTGCCTAAACATCATGATTGTACAGTTTATATTGAGCTTTATCAAACACTGGTTGTTTCGGCTTTAAATATTAATAAATAATAAAGTCAGTTAAGTAGTCAGTATAAAAATATGGTGACATTTAAAAGAACAAACATTTTTATGGCTTTCCATTTTATGAGACTAGTCTTGGGGATAATGGAATGCCTGCAAATGAAATAAAGAGCTTCATGCGGTACTTGGCTTTCCCCCAGCACTGTATTATCACTTCTATAGCAGCAGAGGTCACTCTACACATCCGAAAAGCTCATTTATCAAATTTATTGGAAGCACATTTAAAGAACAAATACAAGCCCTTAAATGAAATTTAATAAAGTGCTAAGTGCAAGTGTACTTATATATAAAGCCATCTTATAATAGCTCTAGTTTGTGTCCAACATTCTTAGGATTCAGATCACATCAGACTCAAAAACACATTTTCCAACATCATTTTTAATAGTTTCCTACACTGGACTGAATGTGGAAAACTGTAAAATTAGACTGTCTGTTGTTCACTTTGTAAAAAAGTGAATCATAATAAAAGGAAAAACTAATCTAAAGAAATAATAAAAGTGATTTAAATTCCCCAAATTTTTTTAAAATAAAGATTATAATGAGGAGAAGTAGAAGCCCTCCACTGAGCTTAAAACAGTAAAGCCTTCTTAGAAAACAAACAAAAACCCATCCTTTTACATCACATAGACTAGTCAACACAAAGACTATTAAAAATTTTAGGATAGTCTGTGGTGATGGTCTTCTCTTCTGAACTAGAGGATTCTGTGTCAGATCTAGCATTTATCTGTAATTAGACATATTGCAGTGTAACAACATCAGCAAGGACAGTCACTGTCCCTTTAAATACATTGTCCCATAAGATTCCAGACAGGAGTCCAGACAGGCAGTATGGAGGAGTCAGTCCAGATGAGACAGAAGCAACTGGGCTAGAGAGCTGTGTGTAGGCCTGTTACCTTCCACTGTTTAAACTGGGCAGCCTGTAGACTCAATAACACACACTCCTTGGATAAGACCCAGTTGTATGCAAACCGGTACATATTGGCATCATCCCAGATACCCAATTCAAGGGGGTTGCCTTATCCGCGGGTAGAGATGGTTGAATTTTTTTTTTTTAAATGTGTTAGAATTGTCTTTTTTTAATAAATGGAATGTGTTCCTCTATGTCCTGGATATTCACAGTATAATTTTATCACACAATGGCTAAATAGGAACAAGAATTATGCAATTGGACAGATGCACTTTGTTTTGGGCTACACTCTGAATGGCCCAAACACATAATCAAAGCTAAAGCTTAAATGGCTGATTCATCCTGGACGAAACTCGAGACCGTACTGCCCAAAATGTGACACGACTCATCCAACTTTTACTCACTATTTATGGACCTGCCTAGCCATAGCTAAATTCTGGAAGGAAGTGACAGACTATATTGACTCTATTTTAAAGACTACAATTCCAAGAGACCCATTGCTTTATCTCTTTAGTTATGTTTCACCAGATCTTAGACTGCAGATAACAAGACACCATGCCTGGTTACACGTGTGTCTACTGACAGCCCAACATGCTATAATGACAGAGTGGATTCAAACAAATCCTCCAACTCTCCAGCAAGTCATCTCCCAACTTTCAATCCTAACTCTAACCTAAAGAGCGCAATAACATAATGACATTGCTAGGTGTCTGAAGTATACTATTGGCAACCGGTACTACACCCTCTGGCCTAGGACACCGAATTGGTAAAACTTGCAGCAATTTTACTTGAGCTAAATGTTCTCCCCCATTGCTGTTTGCTTATTGTTCTTATTTGGCATAAATGAACTACACTGCCCTAAAGCTCCATACTAGAATAGAACTAAGTTTATACATGCGTTCTCAATGTTTAGAGGCTAGCTCAATCTTTTTTCTTTCTGTCACATTTAGATATAACTTTAAATAGCAGCATTTTCGTCTTAAAGGACTTTTACGCCGCTACCGATATCATTACTGCCGAAATGTGTAATATATCAGCATTATTTATGGGGTTTTTTTAATTGTTATTCCCTCTTTTTAGAGGGTTGTTTGTACATTCGTTTTAGCCCCCTAAAAAACTGGAGGGCATAGAAATTAGAACATAATCTCAACACAATACATTGCATGTAAAGTATTGCATGAATACCACAAGGAAGGTGCTTCTAAAGTATGCCCTATTCTGAATCCTTTTTAGGTATCTTTTCTAGATGGGCTATTTTTATATGGCACTATTATTGTCGGGCTAAATTCATGTGTGTGTGGCTGCCCATAGACTGAACATGGGGACTGTGTTTACAACCTCTGTACACAGCAATGTGGTTGTTGTCACAGTGAGAAGCATCTGCCCTCTCCCCAGCCATATAAAATCAGCCCAATTGAGAGCTGGTCTATTGAGCTATGTTTAACATATTGTGATAGGGTGTCCCATTATTTGCATGGGAAAGTGCTTGACAGTGCATATATTGCACCTAGGTTTAGGTACTTTTTGCAATAGAGGTTCCAGGGAAACAGTGTGTTTGGTTTGTTATATGGTTCAGAGTGAGAGACGTAGTTTAGGTCCCTGGAGCCAGCCAAGGAAAGAGAAGGGAGGGTCCCTTGGCCACCAGGTCCAGGTCTGGGATTTGCTCACACAGGTGTCAGGTGTGATTAAAGAGTAGTTAGTTGCTGGCTGACTGGGGGTGTGTGTAGAGAAACTTTCACAAGCTTGCTGGAGACAAGCTGAAAGGCATGGACTGAGCACTCAAGGTACTGTGAGTACAAAACTGTATTGCTGCTATTCTGTGCTGTACTATATAGGGAGTTAGCTACCTGAGCGGGGTAGGTAGTCGCCCAGCCGGGCTGCGCATCTTGTTTGGAGTTTTGTTTTGTTTTGCCTTTGTTTATCTGGCTGACAATAAAGCCCACAGGCTGATGCCTGAGTTTGTGTTCAAGGACAGTGTTTCTGCCTCATACTTCTGAACCACGATCCCTGCAGCCCACAAGCAATTCCCCAACTTGCCACAATATATGGAGTGAATTCTGATGGCGTACTGCCTGTCTTAATGATTGATCTGTTGTTATTCCACTAGGTATTCCTGTTGATAGAATATCAATGAACTCATAGTGTACTTCTTATAGTGAGATGTTGTACCTGATCCAGCATTTCCATATTTTTATGCACTCTTCAAGGCTTAAAAGTTGCAATTACTTCCAACATCATAACTGTAATTGCCGTTTATCAGTGGGCCAATTCTTAATGGGACCTCTGAATCATAAATCTTGAGTGTAAAGGGATTTTTCCTCTATGTTTCAGAACTTCTCTCCAGACATCATGTCTCTGGATTAAGTGATGGTCTATTCCTCCATGTATTTTTATCTTGCTTTGCATTTGGGAATTCCTTGTCCTTGTGTTGTTCAGATAGAAGATTAAACGGGCACTCCAGTACGATCCAAATGTCAATTTTATTGAAATGTTTAAAACTTCCAGATCAAATCAAGATATGATATAACAGAAATTATTATGACTTAGAAGTTTTCATCATTTCAATAAAGTGACATTTGGATTCTACTGGACTGACGTTTTCATCTGTTTGTGTTTATGAGCTTTGGGCCGAGACTATTTTGGAACCTTGTGAGATTATGCTTTTATATGTTTCTTGTGTTGTTTGGAATCCTCATGCTTCTACAGTCAAATGGAAGCAGTTTTGAGTCATTAAAATCTTTATTTGCCAACATTTGAGGATCAGCAGATGAAGCTGCTTTAATACATCTTTCTTGGATAACATTTGAGGTAAGCAATATAAACTAAGAAAGATAATTATTAGTTGCGCACAAGCTTCAGCAGTGATATCCCAGTTACAGTGATTTCAGTAACCAGAAGGGCCCTCAGTGGGTGTATGGGGCCTGAGCAAAGATTGCAGAGTACAATATGGTCACTATGAGGGATGCGTGTTTAAGTTGTGTGTGTGCAGCTCTCAAAATGGAGTGTGGCCCCTGTAACAGACAAATGAAAACAAGGACAGAGGTGCACAACCTAGTACAATAAAGTAAGGAACTGTAAATAATTAAATAACATGGAATAAAACAAAAGAACAGACAAGATACTTACATTAAAGGAGGTTTATAAGGATTGATCTCTCAGGGCCATACGTTTTCCAGGATGACCTCACTTCCTGGTTGGGGATGAGATCACTTCCTGCTTACAGATGCAGGAGGGCTCAACAGGAACAATGGGATGCATTTCGAGCAGAGGCTCTTTTTCAACCAGTTAAAGTGCAGAGAATCGTCCAGGCAACCTTTGTGTGCCGGCCAATTACTTTGGCTTTGGCGATCCAATATGGGCCAGATTCCTGGCTAATCTTGTAAGATGGGCACACATGATTTTCAGCTGGCTATTTAGTGAAAACACTCAAGGTGGTCGATCGGCTGAATAATTGGGCAGCAATCTGCCCGTCTATGCCTAGCTTAACTATTTAAAATTTTCGTTAGTTCTAAGAAACTCAAAAAAGGAGACACTGCAAAATACGCATCATTCCATCACTATACATAATGAATGTCCAATAAATCAAGGGAATATCCAATATCAAGGGAAAGCAAAATAGAGAAAAGAAAACGACATATATAATAAAAGAGATTTGTGACTTCACCAAGAAGATACAACCAAATAGGTCACCAACCCATGCTAAGATCTTCCATATAATGCTAAATGTTTGAAGGGAAGATTTGGAAAAGGATGTGTGCTGTCTATAGAAGAAGGCTGGTCAAGGCATAAAATAGCACTTTCTGAAGACACATCACTATATCCATCCTCATAAAAACCTCAGAACAGTCAAGTCTCTTAGGATGGAGAGAATTTTGCCCACCCAAGTTTTACGACAAAGATTAAAAGAAGTTATTCTACAAGCTATTCAGATTTTATTGGAAGTCCAAAAGAAATTCTTCTTCTTTCTTTCTCTTCTTAAAGAGAAGGTTTAAGCGTTTTTGTCACATAATGAATAATGACCAAGAAAATCCCCCTTTGAAAATTTATTCTTTTAATCTTTTATATGCAGTTTGTTTGGCATATGCCGCTTAAAGTTAAAACGATTTTTGCCGTATGAAAGAGAATCCCGGCTGAACAGCAGAGCCGAATTACAGGGGGGCTCAACAACATCACATAAAATGAAAGTTTAACTTTTGAAATTGATAAATCCTAATTATAAACACAGCTACAAAGGTATCCTAGGCCAGTTACTGTTAGCAGTGTCAGCTATAAAAAAATGTGTGTTAACAGAACATTGTTAATACATTCTATTGTAATAATGCCCTAAGCTGGGAATAGACGGTACGATTTATACTTTATTCTTTATCTGATTCTCTGCACTAGGAGCGACGTGATGACGTCATCACGCCCGCCCGCTAGTGCCGAGAATCGGACGGAACTCTTAATGTGCAGCTCATTACTTCGGCTGGGGGCAGCCGTCCCCAGCCGAACTAATGGGATCAGGCTAAAATTTAATGTCCTGTCGGCTAACTGTGCAATCCAACAGGACGGCTGATTTTAGCCCAATCCTTGTCAATTGCAGCATCCAATTCCTGCACGACCCGATCCTTAAGGGATGCGGCAGTGCGCACAGCATCGCATAGGCGGTCGGATCTTGCAGGAATTGGAACGTATATGCCCAGCTCTACTCAGTTTGCTAAACTATGTCAAGGGCAGTTTCCTGAAAAGGCATACTTTTGCCTTTCATAGACTCATCTGTCACCAGATCTTAACATTAAAGAACCGTTATAAGTAGGTCTGAGGAGGTAAATGCATATGCACATGGTAATTTTTTGTTTTGGATTTATAAACCTTTAAATCACTCCATACAATTTCATTTAGATCTACCAACAACCATGTCGTATAGTGGCCTCCCTTGAGGCATAGAAAATGAGACAAACTCCCATTATCTCCATCCCACAGAGGACCAGAAGTTTGTCTTCAGAGAACCAAAATTGTGATACTCACCTATTATATACTCTATTCTCCAACCTATTAGACTGTAAGCCCGATCGGGCAGGGGCCTCAACTCCTCCTGTGTCATAACCTGTACCTGGTAAAAACATATAGTTGAGGGCTTTTCCATTACTTTAATGCCTTTTCACCATAACCTTAATGGTTGTTTCTCTGGTATAAACAAAGCACAATCAAGCCATCTTAAAACAGAAGGTATTTACACGGCCCAATCCAGCACAAATCC
>CM070032.1:110658033-110668311 GCA_036250615.1 Ptychadena robeensis | reverse complement strand
GCTATGCACTGCTCGAGTTGAGGGCTTTTTGATTCCTTTCACCCCTTCTCACCATAACCTACACGGGTACTTCTCTTGGTATAAACATAGAAATCTGGAAGGCTAGAAGAAGGCTCAAGGGTTAAGCCAGTGGGTGTGGAACTCAGTTCCACCCTTCACTCAGGCCAATAGATCAACTAGCTTTTGCATAAGAGATAAAGTAGCTCTACAGTGGACATGACATGACATGACAAAATTGAGGGCTAGCCACTTTCCACAGAAGCTGTACTTATAATATAGTGTCTAACCTCAAGAGTGCTCAAGAGAAGGTGTACATCCGTTACACAAATATCTGGTGGTACCCATGGTGGAGAGTTTTTTTGCGAAGTATAATATGCCTGACTTGTAAAAGCAAAGATTATCAGATATACCTTGAGAGAGGTAAAAAGAGCTGTGTTTAGTAAAGATGTCCACAAACCAAGAAGATTAAAAAGTTTCTGCAAGAAAACTAAAGCCGGCCATAGACGTGCCGATTCCCAGCCATAGTTTCCCAGTGATATACCAGCATGCACACTCCCGCCGAACGCATAATGATCGATCGCCTGAAACTACAGGTGTGTCCACCTTGAGGTTTCAACCCAAAAAGCCGGCAGGTCGGATCGCACAGTGTTCTGTCCTGCTGGAACTTTTTGTGGCCGATGCTGTTGTAGGCAGTTAACTTGGAGGGAGAGTCTCCTTCCCCTCCAAGTTAATTGGCTACAATCTGACAAGAATCCCTGTGTTAGTGGCGCACACAGGATTCCCGTCAGTTCTGTTGCCGACTCCTCACAGCGTGGTGACGTCAATGCTCTGTAATGAGTCTGCTACAAGCCGGCCATAGATCGAGGTGTCTATGGCCAGCTTAAGAGATTTTTTCTAGGTCTTGCCAAAGACACTGTTAAAGAGCCCAATATAAGAGTCAAAGTCAAACATTATTTCATTCCAGAGGCCTTCAGAAAGTTTGTATTTGAGGAAATTAACAAATGCTGTAGTGTGTGACTGTGCAAAAGCATGACAGAACAACATGAAGTAACTCATGCAATCCTACTTGGAGCTAAATCCTACAAAGACATAAACATAAATAAATCCACAGCCTTTTAACCTCACTGGTGCTATAGGTATTCCTTATTTTCTGATTCAAAAGAGGTATGGGAAATATTAACAGATTGCCATGTAATCCGTAACACAGGCACCTCCCTAGCGCCATCACTGATGCTGGGAAGGAGGATCCATTAAGAAGTGCCAAGGATGCCATCACTGGAGGATGGTACAGGTATGTCTGGAGCAGGTAAGCTTCCCTGACTGTAGCTTGAGGTTGATGATATTGGTAATTAAAATCTACCCTAAACTACACCTAGGGTTACAGCTAAGGAGTTTCTAGAGATGGTTGTGAAATGTCAACTAACTGATTTTTTAGCTTATTGCAAAGTCCCTTAACCCGTTGTTAAGGTATTCCTTCTGACACCAACTGTTAACTATTTCTGACACCAATACCAAAACCGTTACCGCGATCACGTCACCGACTTACAGACCCCTTGGTTAGAATCCCCCCCCCCCCTCATGAATATTTCTCTCTCCGGCCGGAAGTCAATGAGACACAGCAACCTAAGCTTGCATCCCAAAAAACTCTGATTTATTGTGACACACACAGATCTTATATACTGTTAAAATTGGAGGGACATTTCTAGTTTAACCAGGATTGGACAGATATTTACAATACATGAAAGACAGTTGGTTTGGCAGGAAATGACTTCAAAGTGACATCAATCAAATTAGAGAATACATGCGAAGTCTGTAAGTCTTGTTGTATGCTAATGTCTATTGTCATGTGTTTGAAGTTTCTGAGTGATTGATGTGTGAATATTTACGTCACTTAGCAATGCCCCAGTTTCTTGTGTAATCTATGTGTAAACAACTATATGTGTAGATGTGAGTTGAATTTGTCTGTTATGTAAATAAATGTGTTAATGATATTACCAGAGACCAAATTCCATTGTGCTAATTGATTATGCAAGGTGGACAATCTTGTTTGAGATGAGATGAGATGGTCTGAGATTGTGGTCAAATAATATTTTTTACAAAGGCCTATTTCTATATACTAACACCCGTTATCCTCACTAAAATTGCTGGCGATGTAGAGAAGGGTGGTAGGAATATTTTAAAGAACGTATTGCTCTAGCACATGTATTTTTTTTACAGTTCAAGGTCAAGTTAAAATTTTTGAAATTAAAATTTTACCTTGACTTGGGGACAAGACAGTACTTTCCAAGTCATGATTTCATTTCTAAAAACGTATACATGTACTGATTTGTAGCGGCTCTGGAAAGTTACGATTCAGTATTTCACTATATTTATAGAAATGCTTCCAAATTCTCAGGAGATATTTTATGTGGATCATTTCCTTGTTCATTATCCACTGATTTGTCAGTGCTTTTATTTTCCAGTGATCTTTCTTACCTATAAAAAAAGATCCCTAATCTTCGGATTTAGAGAAGGATTCATGAGCTTGCCAAGTTTCTCTAAAAATGGCAGGGCAAGAACTGTTTGCATGATTATTGCTCAAAATCTAGCTACTGTGCAGAGGAGAGGGTGGGCAAGTGATTTCAAATTGGCAAGACAGCAAAGGTCCCCATACACCTTTAGATCTCCTTTTGTTTTACCAAAACCATGTTACATGAGGGACTTTCTAAAGCATCAAGTCTACATGTGTTCAATTGCAGAGGACCCTACACTACACAGTTGTTTGTAGATCTAAAGGATATCTGACAGATAGATCTAAAAGTGTATGGCCAGCTTTACAGCTATGTTTGTAAGTAAATAAACCTTCTTTGCCAGAAATGATTTTCTGCAATTACAAGTAAGTAAGTAGTTAAAGAAGTGTTTTTCAGTTGATTCCAATAATACGTTTGAAAAGTAATTTGAACATTTTTTTGTTTTTAATAGCTAAATGTAACTCAATATGCTTTGCGCATTTCCGGTGGTAGGATGTCCATGAGACAACTATTTGGCTTTCCTGTGAAATTAGAATGGAAAATGCTGAATATGTTATTCGCTGCCCTGTGTTTCATTACATACCTACATTGGAAGAAGAATATGTGGTCATTGCTACAAGTACAGTGCATCTGGAAAGAATTCACAGTGCATCACTTTTTCCACATTTTGTTATGTTATAGCTTTATTTCAAAATGGATTCAATTGTTTTTTCCCTCAATTCTACACACAACACCTCATAATGACTCAAGTTTACTTGAGATTATGGCAAATGGATTAAAAATGTAAAAATAGCACATGTACATAAGTATCTACAACCTTTGCCGTGAAGCACCTGAAAGGCACCTGAAAGACTCTCTGACTATAAGAAACAAAATTCTCTGGTCTGATGAGACATCCCTGCTCATCACCAGACCATCCCTACAGTAAAGCATAATGATGGCAGCATCATGCTGTGGTGGTGGTTCAGAGGCAGAAACTGGGAGACTAGTCAGGATAAAGGGAAAGATGACTACAGCAATGTACAGAGACATTCTGGATGAAAACCTGCTCCAGGGCAGACCAGAGCAACAACCCTAAGCACACAGCCAATCGATCAAAGTAGTGGCTTCAGGACATCTCTGTGAATATCCTTGAGAGGCCCAGCCACAGTCCAGACTTAGGACCAGAATCAGATTGAACATCTCTGGAGAGATCTTAAAATGTCTGTGCACCGAAGCTTCTCATCCAACCTGATGGAGTTAGAGAGGTGCTACAGAGAGGAATGGGTGAAACTGACCCAGTATAGGTGTGCCAAGCTTGTGGCATCATATTTAAAAATAGGCTGTAATTGCTGCCAAAGGTGCATCAACAAAGTATTGAGCAAAGGCTGTAACTACTGAATAAACATGTGATTTCTTAATTTTCTTTATTAAAAGAAAACCAAAAAATACATTTGCCAAAACCTCAATGTGTAGAATTCTGAGGAAATAAATGCATGTAATCCATTTTAGAATAAGGCTGTAACATAACAAAATGTAGAAAGTGATGTGCTGTGAAAACCTTCCAGGTGTATATTGCAGTGCTGTATAATTGGGCATGAATCGCTGATCACATCTTTTTGGTCTGTTTGTGTCCTCTGTATCATGTGTGGAGACAATGTTAATCCTGTAATAATAATTAAATTGTCCCTGTTAAATTAATTTATATTAAAGCGGTTGTAAACTCCTATTAAAAAAAACACATTCATTACATAGACATATTACTCACCTGTCAGCAGTTTATATCAGGGAAAACTGCTACACAAAAAAAACATACTAACTATCCTCACTTTGTCATTCCTGTAGCCAACATGTTTAGTACTGGGGAACAGAAGCCACTTCCGCCCATTCAGTTCGCCAGTACAAGAGCACCCTTTCCCAGCAGGGACAGTCCACATCTGCTGAAATTGTTTGTAAATTTTGTTTCTCTGAGGTTTCCTTGAATAAGATTGCTTTGTTTATTTCCTGGCAGGGCGACATACATTGATGACTAGACCCTTTCTCCCCAGCCTTACTGTCCCCGCCCTACCCCTTTCACTCATGAAATGTAATTTTGATTTTGACATTTGCATAACTGAAAATCCAGCACCCTACTGGTATCCACCCTTAATACTAGCTATCTATGTTGGATGATTTTAATATCTTGATATCATGATAGATACTAATGTCTTTACTACAAGGATAACTATAGACCACCAGAAATGTAAATTAGACCATGGGAACTTGGGACTTTTAATTTTTCACTTTCTCTGTTTGGTCTTTGGTCTGTTTTGCTTATATAGGGAGGGGAACTGGGGCATCCTTTAAATCATTAGTGGATATCTATAGTATATATGTCTGATCTCTTTGCTTGTTAACAAAGACCACTAGAGAAATAATTTAATGTTCTATGAATTAAGCAAGTAAAAATAATAACTATTGCAATCGCAACTCAAACTTCTTATTAAAATGCACAATAGCTTTCTTGGGGAGCATTTTAACATGCAATGTACGACCTTTAATTCCTAACTTTATACCTCAGTGCATAATGTAAAAATCTCCAAGAGACATTCCATTTTTACAACAGACTTAATATTTCTAACAGACAAATTACTTAAATTAACATTCAGGCTACCATGGGGAGAAGAACCCAAACGATACCCATAATTAGCTTCTGCAATTAAATAGACTACAGAGCATTTTACTGAACCACTCATTAGAATCTTAACAATAATAAATCTTTTAGGGCCTTATTAAATGTATGCCTTTTTCCCTATAGTGCTTTCATTAAAAAATATGGAAATGTATCACATTGTCAAAGAGCTTTAATGCACCATTGTACGCATATGCTGGTACAGTGTTTCAATGGCACCATCATGCATTGTGTATTAGGTGCTTTACATGCAGGGCAGTAAGGGCTTGTTCCCACTAGAAGCGGAAGCCCGCGGTGCGGCTACATCCGCGCCCATTCATTTCAATGGCGCTGGTCCCCTGTCTGCGGAATCGCGCGTACGGCCGCCTAAAAACTCGGTCGACTGAGTTTTTAGGCGGCCGTCCGCGCGATTCCGCGGCCACCCAGCACTGACCGCGGCCATAGGGATGAATGGCCGCCGCTAAAAACCGCATGAGATGCGGTTCTTAGCGGCGGCGGTCCTTAGCGGCGGCAGCCGCGCCGCGGGCTACCGCTCAAGTGGAAACTAAGCCTAAGATGTCAGCACCGTGCAGCTGTCAAATGAGAATTTTGATTTGTGTTTTTTTAAATGTTGGTTGTAGTGTACTCTGCATAGCATAACAACAATTATATATATATACAGTGGCTTGCAAAATTATCCACATTTTGTCACATTACAGCCACAAACATGAATAAATTTTATTGGAATTCCATGTAAAAGGACCAATACAAAGTTGGTGTAACGTGAGAAGTGGAACGAAAATCATACATGATTCAAAAATTTTTTTTCAGAGAAGTAACTGCAAAGGGGGGCGGTGTGCGTAATTATTCAGCCCCCTTTGGTCTGAGTGCAGTTAGTTGCCATAGGACATTGGCCCGAGAGTGGCTATGAATAAATAGTGAGGGCACCTGTGGTAATCTAATGTCCGTACAAAATACCGCTGCTCCCGGTGACGGGCCTCAGGGTTGTCAATCGACTATTGGGAGCAAACAACACCATGAAGTCCAAAAGAACACACCCAGACAGGTCAGGGAAAGTTATGAGGAAATGTAAAGCAGGCTTATGTACAAAAGATTCCAAAAGCTTGAACATCCACGGAGCACTGTCAAGCGAATCATCAGCAATGGAAGGAATGGCACAACTTGTAGTAAAACCTACCAAGACAAGGCCGTCCACCTAAACTCACAGGTGAAAAGGGAGCGCTGATCAGAAATGCAGTCAAGAGGCCATGGTGAGGACGAGCTGCAGAGATCTACAGCTCAGGTGGGGGAATCTGTCCATAGGGCAACTATTAGACGTTCACTGCACAAAGTTGGCCTTTATAGAAGAGTGGCAAGAAGGAAGCCATTGTTAACAGAAAAGCATAAGAAGTTCCGTTTGCAGTTTGCCACAAGCCATGTGGGCTACACAGCAAACATGTAGAAGAAGGTCCTTGCTCACACTAGAAGTTGGAAGCCACCTTCCAACCACGCAGATCTGCAAAGTCCTTGCAGTAAAGGAAAAGAATTTGAGTTACATGACCAGAAAAAACCTGCTTATACTTTAAACTTTAACCTGTTCCATATGACACCAGAAGAAAAGACTAACAGGTTCTGCAAAAAGCAACTTTTGATAGAAGAGATTGATGGTTGACTAGTGTGTATATGGATGTTTTCAGATTACAGTCATTCAGAACCAAACTCAACTAATGACGCATGTAAAAGGAACGAGCTGTATAATGACAAAGGAAATACTTTATACAAACTGACTGGTATATTTTTGCTTTGATGTCAAATATTTGTTTTTATTTAGATGGTTTATCATACAGGGTATGAAGGCATGGTTCATATTGCTTAGCAGAACTATTACACAGTAGTTTTTGTTTTTTAAACCCCCTGTACCCGATTGTACTTTTTTTACCTCCCTTTAGCTGACCAAGTTGAGTAGCAAATGTGAAAGTAAGAGGGTTGAACAATCCATTTGCCACTGACATGGGTGCTCAGTAATGACCCCAACTTCTACTCATTTAAGTAAAAACATTATCTCCCCTGGCAGTCCCATTATTTCAAATTTTGGTTAACTAAAGTGGTACAGGAAATATAAAGAGATTACCAAAGGAAATCAGGGAGGTGGATCCAGTGAGAAGTAGGCAGGACCCCAATGGTAGAGGTCAGCAATCAGCAGTGTGGCTCGCCATATGGGTAATCTAACTCAAGCCACATTATGGAACACCTCTAAGGGAGTTAACTGCTGAAGAAGGTTAATAGCAGTTACACTTTGTCACTCATATAAATTCTAAATCTGTTTTAAGCATTTGTGTTAAACACCACCAAACAGGTTGAGAATGCTGTCCATGGCTACATTTCACCTCTATAGATACAATGGAATGAGTGTATCCATACTAAAACAGGATGTGTCCTACTGGTTAGATCAGTGGTGTGCAACTGAGTTGATATGGAGGGCCACAAGTGCGGCCTCGTCATCACTAAAGGGCCGCACATAACATTTTCAATCTATACTGACTACTATACTGAGGAAAAAAATACAGCAGGCCTAGCTAGAAGACATTATGTTAAATTTTTAAAAAATGTTTTTAACATTTTGTATTTGGGAACACTGTAGCATGGTAATGCACATTTTGTGTCATGTATATCATCAAAGGTTATGTGCTTTAAAGCCATTGATTGTATCAATGGGGCACATAAACTCAGCAGAGCATTAATAGTTAGGTTTCAAGGGGCCTGAAGTGGAAGACTGAGGGGGGCTGCCACAGAACACCCAAAGGGCCGCATGTGGCCCCCGGGCCGCAGGTTGGGCACCTAGGAGTTAGATCAAGGCAAGTACACATACAGCCTAAGAATAAGAAAACTAATGCATGCACTTCCATCTAAGGACTAGAAATATTTTTGTATTTGGATTTAAATACACTTCATGGCTTACATGTTACAGGATTTCATGTTTCCTACTGCCATACAGTAAATGCATGTAAAGACTAGGACTTTAATACAGGAGTATATCAACATTAAAACATATATATTTCCAATATGTCTCAAATGTTTCCTAGATTGAAGCCCAACTATTGTTTTAATAATGGTTTCTGATTTTCTGCTGCCAAGTTCTTTACTGTTCAGCCTGCCTGGCACCGAACAGCCTCATACCTGAAATTCACATCCATACATAGTTCAGAATGTGCTGATTGGAAAGGAGCATAACATTATTGAGCCCCCTCTTCCTAGAGAAACAGAGAAACACAGAATACACAGAATACCCCCCCCCCCAGAATACCTTTGCGCCTCCAACCGTGGATGCCTTTCTTCAAGCAGGATCAACCTATCCCGCTTGAAGACAGGTCTGTGAAGCAGGTAACGAACATGTTCGTAAATCCTGCTTGAAAGTCATTCCTTACCAGGGTCCCTTTCCAAAAGATTGACTGGGAATCGACAGGCGCCTGAGCACAGCGTGGTGACGTGGCGCTCGAACGGGTCATCTGTCAAGCGCCATTTGGGACGTGGATGGGGACCTGTAGTGTTGTTAGCCTATCCTAACGTTTTAGATCAGATCGGGCTTAAATTTGGTACTAAACAAAGAAACATTTATTGTATTGTATTTGTTGTTTAATAAAAGTTATTTTGGAAACAAAATTTGATACAATCTTGTTTATTTCTATCTATCTCTATTTCTCTATCTTTAATCATTTACAACATTCTTCATTAAAACATCCTTCTTTGTTCAACTTGTGAGACTATAAAACGTTGTCACCAAATTTCTCAGTTTGTGTTAACAGGCCATATGGCCTCGGCTCATGAAAACATCAGCTTGAGCGTGACACCAGTGCAATGTACAACGTAACACCTGCTTGATCACATCAGTTATTGCAATTGAAGCACACAGCCAGATGTCTCCAGTGCTAAATAGCTTCTCTTAAACCATCCACTTGTGTATATACTATTGGAATACCTTTCTGCATTAAGGCAATATTTCGATAAGACTTTACTATATGTGTAATTGTGTGTTGGTAGAACATTACATTGCTTACTTTATCTGTGAGCATGTAAAAAAATACAGGAAAGATAACCCCTTACATAGTTAAGCTTTACCTTTTGTTATTCTAAGATATCTGTATTATGTAACACTAATGCTGGCCATACACATGCCGATAAACGGCCGGATTTTAATCTGACCGACTGGCGTGCGCGCTCTCGCCGTCGGTCAGGTTAAAATCCGGCCGTTTATCGCCATGTGCCCACATGGGGCGACAGATCCCTGTCGCCCCACTTCTCGGCCGGCCAGAGATCCGACATGTCGGGAAATCTCTGGCCGATGGGAGCCGATGCCATAAGCAGCAATGAAGACGGCGTCTCCATCGCTGCTTATGGCCGGCACACAAAGGGTGCCTGGCCGATTGTGGGGCCCCAGAATGCAATGGGAGGCTAACGTGATGACGTCATCACGTTAGCCTCCCGGAGCGATATCGGAGGGCGATATCGCTCCAGCTCGGCATGTGTATGGCCGGCATTAGATGGCGAAAACAGGATTCAAAGGCTCTTACCATCTAAGAAACAGTGACAACTATGGACTAGACAAAAAAATACTTTTGTTAATTTTGATCACTTTTTTCACAATTATTTTATCTGCTTTCTTGAAGTTTTAACATTGCCCTTAAATGTAAGTTAAGGATTTTGCAGTTTCTATAGTTACACATGGTGTAATAAGTATTACAGTGAGTGCAAGAGAATTAAACAATTCATATGGCATGAGATCTACTGATAAAGTGTCTTTTATTATAATTGCTTTAATGAAACTGCTACTTAAAAAGCTACTAAAATTAACCATAGGCCCACCTTATCAATCTTTACAGATTGGACCTTCTACAGAGCTTAGAGCAAACCTATCATTGTATGATATTGTCAGCAAAGATTGCTGACCTAGTCATGGTCATGCCTGATTGCTGGTTTGGTCATCATACTTGAATACATTCAGAATCAGACTGAGCATTCCACTGAGGTGTTCACCATATTGCAACACAATGTATTCTTAAATTACCCTATTTCAGGTGTGTAAGTCAACATTCACACTTGCACTTTCATATGCATTCACAATTGGGCTTGTATATACAGATG
>CM070032.1:110598741-110621409 GCA_036250615.1 Ptychadena robeensis | reverse complement strand
GAGTAAGACAACATGCATAAAGAGGATGATGTGGTCAAAATACTCATTTGTATAGTATAGTGCAGGTAGCACATCTCGACAGGACCCTAACTTTTAGCCCCAAAGCCCTCACTCTACCCCCAGAACCCCTCACCCTAAACCCCCAAAAACCCTCACCTTAACTCCTCACCTCAAATCCCCAAATCCTCCACACAGAATGATTCACCTTAACCCCAAAACCCCTCAGCCTAACCCTAACTGGAGCTTCCAACCCATGTGTTTTTCATGGCTGTGCTCTTCTTATGCTATAGGACATCTATTCTGTAATGACCTATAGTTTAACTGCATCCCAATAAGGTCAACAAGAGGTTATTTCTGATGTTGAATGAATGGTGAAATAAACATTCAAATTCTACCAAGGGATGTAAACTAATGAGCACAATTGTACCTATACTGCTGATAATAATGAGCGTCAAATTCATTTGTTTACCACTTCTTTGAAGCTGTGTATATAGTTGCACAACCACACCTTTACAATTCTTAAACCGATACGTTGATGCATACTATTTTCTTTATGTGTTAATGTGTATGCCTTCATTTTTTTTAAATGTAAAAGACCTCAAGATTGATATTTTTTATTGGTATGCACATAACATACTGTACTAATTTACTGAAGTTTAGAGTTTAAAGGAATATCCTAGTATTTCATGGTCACTTATATTCTCTTTGAAATAAAGTGTTTTGCAATCATTTAAAAAGCACAGTTAAAAGAAGATAAACATGGAGTAAACTGGGCTTGTAAAACAGGAAATTCAAACTTGATCTAGAACAGATGTTTTACTACAATGGAAGATGAATGCGATATGAGTGCTGAATTGTCATCTTATTTCCCGGAATCACATTTTCACCTACTCATGTGGTGCACACCTGTGGTTTATGTGGCTGGTTGAGTTACTATGTTGCAGTTCATCATTCAGCAATGGATAAGAGTGGCAAGGGGTCTTTGATGTGGATACAAAGTGTTCAGATTCGCTCATTCTATTTGTCTCCTGGACTGCCTTCCATAGATCAAGACAAGCTACTTTTTTTGTGAAGCCTCTACACATAGAAGGAAAGCTGTCAAAGTAAAAGATGATATACTACGTGTACGCTTCTACGTATGAAGCATTTGCTCATTTAGTAAAATCTGTCATAAATACCAATGATTTGACAATTTTTTATTGACCTCTTCTGACCAAGTTTTCAATATTTTCATCATTAATCCAGAACAAGTACTACCATGAAGGACTTTTTTGTATAGGTGAGAGCGACAGCACGAATAACTCTACAAAAGCAGGGCAACGGATGAAATTTTTTCATACTCAACTGCAGTACGATTGTTGGCACAAGAGTTAAACCACATACATTTGTCCCAACAACCAAGATCGCAAGTGACTACATCTTTCTATTTAAATTGACATTATTGGTAATGAAAATGCTCCCAACATCACAAGTTGGAAAAAAAAATATTTTTAATACATATATTTTTATTTCTTTTTCTTATTTTTTACTGTCTACCTCATTCCCTGAGCTTATTTGGAATATCCAACAACTCAGGGATCAGGGACAAACCTAACAACATTTTTCTGTATACCTGTTTCAGGTCAGTGAAAATATTAGTGGTCAGTGGTGAGCCAGAATTGCAACTAAGCAGCAAGAACAAATCTATAGTTAAAAGGTTATAAGGCTACTGCTCAAGGAACACCTAACAATCTCCAGTTGACCCCAGAACCTTGGTTAACATTTTTTGAACTAGACCCTCCAAAGGAATCAATGCACAGGACAAGTCTTCTTAGAAAATAAGGTGTTTACATGTTTAAATGAACACATATCCCAAAAAAAAGGGGATCATACCTCATTTTAAAATTGTTGATGGACCAATGCAAATACATTCTTTCTCTCTATATAATAAATAAATAAATCATGTCCTAACACTCAAGCATTATGTGTCAAAATGAAATGAAAAACTTTTACCTTGACAAATTACAGTCATGGAGTGAAAGGTCAGCATTGTTAAAATATTGACGGTAAGTTTTGAAAGCCTGCTTTACAATCATCCATACTGTATGTGCATACTGTATGTACATACAGTTCTTCATAATAATACATTTAAAAAGATCTAATATGCTGGAAATAATGTGCACATGTCATGAAAGAAAATAACTATTAAATATAGTACAGATACAATGTCATTAATCAAAACTTACATGTTCTGACATTTCAGACATTCCTTCATTTTCCTTCATGTAACTCTCTTTGTGTCTACATAATTACATTGTCTATCATCATTATTAAATTCATTCTAGATTTTTCATGTTTATTGAAAGTACAAAGAAAAAAAAATCTGAAGTATACTATGATAGCATATTTCCATTGTTACAGCTTAATATCGCAGACTCAAAAAGTGTTCATTAATAATGGGTCACAGTCATTTTTAGATTTGTTTAAAACTTAGAAAAAAAAAAAAATTTCACACATGGATGTGGATGTAGAAATATAAGACCCTGGCCCTTCTTTAAGTCATCTTTTATTTCTTCTACTGTGAAGTTAATTATACTGAAAAATCTCAGAGATTCTAGATCCGAGCCTGATTTTAGAAGCTTAGAAGCGCCTACAGTGTCTCCAGCTCCGACGATGCTTTGCATGGAGACCCTGTTTTTAAGCAGGACTGAATGATCCCACTCAAAAACAGGCATGGCCGCAGATGATATGGGACAGATAGATGGCTGTGAGTGTGCACGGCGCTCGAAGCGGCCATCGATCTGGCCCATATCTACATGTGTGTTTCCTGCTTTATAGTTCCTTTCACTGAAAGCTCAACCCCTGGAATACATCCCCCTAAATTCCACCCTCCAACAAACTATACAATTCGCACAATACATTTGGGCAATACCATTCTCCTGACATCCTCTTTATCCAGACTCATCTATCAGATTTCCAGACAGATTTCCATTTACGCCACCTCATCTGATGCTTCCCATTGCACTTGGTTTGGATGAACTCCTCAGGGAGCAGTCTATCAGGGTACCACCTAATGCCTACCATACACACCCCGATTAGCCGGCGATTTTGCCGCTGACCGACGGGCTTGCGGCCATCGGTCGGCGGCAAAATCGGCTGCCAATCGGGGGTGCCCACATGGGGTGACAGATCCCTGTTGCCCCACAGCTTGGCCGGCCAGAGAACGGACATGTCCGATGTTCTCTGGCCGATGCCAGCCGATGTCGTCACTTGCAATGAAGACCGGCGTCTTCATTGAAGGTAACAGCCGGCACACAAAGAGTGCATGCCGATGCAGTCAGCCCGGGAATGCAGCGTGATGATGTCATCACGCTGCATTCCAGAGCTCATCGGAACTCGTCTGTCGGCACCCACTTGGTGGGTGTATGGCAGGCTTAAGAGGTCACTTAGCATGTCTAGATGCTTCATTTTATATACCTGTATCCATGGAAATTATTGGAATATAATACTTTTTTAGTATGTCCTAACATTGACTCACAGAGAAAGTCAGTATGTTGGAAATAATCAGTAGTCCTTATATAACACAAGTTACCCACATTAAGATGTGATAAGGATGTCTAACAGGAACAATGACAATTACTGTTATATGTTTTATTTGATCATGATGATTATTGACATTTGGTTATGTTCTAGTTTATAGAGGGTTTTTGTCTCCCCGAGGAAGCCTTATTGAAGATAAAACAAGTCGAAAGTACCCACTATATATTCTGAAAAAGATCTATGCACATAAAAAAGTTAAACTTGCTGTAATAAGGTCAAATTGGCAATAATACTCTGCTGTGTACAGGGATTAAGATCTGGATGTAACCTAACTTGTTTTTAGAGTCCTTAGGTGCGTTCAGGTTAACCAGGTCACTCTTCATAAATTAGGTTGGCCAATGCAGAAGGAATGGCATCTTGTAGAAAAGTATAAAACAACATCATAAAACAACATCATAAAACAACCTTAACATAGCCATACACGGTTTGAATTTTGCTTGATTGATTGTAGATTTGATCGGCTTGTACGATTAAAAACATCAATTTAAACACAAACAATTCCATTACTTAAATCTGTGATGCTCAACAATACGATCGGATACAAATAGATCGAAATGCCTTGAAAGCCCCTCAGATACTTGTACAATTGACTTAAATTTACCGATTACTTTTCAGTCAATTTATGTTTGATTTAGATCACTTTTGGTTGATCGTACCAGGTGGGCAGGAGTCATTTTCCATTCAATTGACTTAAAAATTAATCATGTTAAGTTGATCGAACTGAAATGTGTGTGACAACCTTTAAGCAGGGTACAGACGTGGGGATATGGGTCAAATGGATGGCCGTTTCAAGCGCCGTGCACGCTTACGGCCATCTATCTGACCCATATAATCTGCCCCTATAGCTGTATTCGAGCTCAAAAACAGCCTTATCGGACATGACCGTTAATACGGCGAAGTCCGATGCTTTACCTAAAGACCGTGGGTCTCCAGGCAAAGCTCGGCTGAGGAGGAGGAGCCAGGGGAGACGGTTCATGCTCTCCCCGGCTCTCCTATATCTGACAGCAGCGTGATGATGTCATCACGCTGCTGCAGGGTACATCGGATGGCGCGAATATTGAGCCGTCTGTACCCTGCTTTACTCTCCCAACATCTTACAGATAGATGACTAGATGAATAAATAGCAGTTATATCTTACCCACCTAGCACAAACACACCAGTCAGCAAACAATTAGTACAACCTGCTAATGGCCATGAAACATTTTATGGCAAGAAACACATATATGTCTCTTCCCCCATTAAAGTCATGTGGTGCTAAAATGTTTATGGTAAGTTTTTTTTTTGTCACTGTAATAGGTATTATATAAAAATGCATTTATATGCTTCTTCTTTAAAATGGTCCAGGTAGCTTTCAAACTTTACAGACGATCTCTTAACAATAGTTGAACATTTTGTATACCCTGAACAAGATGTCCTTGAGTTTGGTTAACATGAGTGTCAAATGCTGTAGGCCATTTCTTGCATGCAGTGCTCTCCCATACATCTAAAACATTGTGGGCAATTCAGATATTTTAAGAGGAGGGAGGAAGGATTTAATGACCTGCCTGTAGGTTCTATTTAGCAGCTTTCCAGTAGTTCCCAGTCCTCTCTCCCTTTTTTGTGTGTATATTTGGCACACTAACCTTGGCATACAGCCAGTGTGACAATCACTGCCTGAACAGTCTCCTCTGTCTGAGATTACGTCTCAGGTTTCTTTGTTTTATGGCTGGGTGGGGGAAAAAGTTGGCTCATTCTTAACTGAAACAGGATGTCCTGCTGGTGTCCCTGGCTGTGAGAGGCTCCATTTCATCGGATCTGCAAGCCATGCAGGATGGTATAGTTTAATCAAGAAAGACTAGGCTGTTGTTTTATTATATATATATTTTTTCAAGACGTTAGAACCTGTGAATAACACTGACTTTACAATGTTTCAGTAATGAAGTCAAAACTGTATATGTTTAACTGTATGGTGACCTTTGTGTTCAGGACAATCATTACCGTGCTCAAGGGTATTCTTAACTGCCAACATAATTTATTTGAGGAATAAAACCATAATGGTTTCTCGTGCCAGTGGCCTGCACTAGGGAATTCCACCACCAACTATCTATCATGGTTATATCCAAGAAGTTTTTTCAGCCATCAGCATGTACTTAAAGTATTAGTAACATTAGTGCATGCAGACAAATATGGTCAAATAAAATTTTCAATAATTTTCTCTGTAGGTTTGAGATAACAATAATCTATTTAAGTAAAAAGTGTTTACTGCAAAACCCCTCTGCAAGCTTTCTTAAATAGTTTATCAATGATCAGGTTCATCTAAATTTTATTATTCCCAATAAAATAGGTACACAGCAAAAGGGTTATTTTAATATATTATTTAAACTTAAATTGGTTTGCATTTTCACCTCTTTGTAACACAATTGTATTTCACTACTATCCCCTACTCCTAAAAATAATAATAAAATGAATCTGCTGTTCGCTCAAGAGGCCCTTATATGGATGTGGGCAATTCTTCCTCAAATACAGATGTTCTTAGTCCTACCTACTGTTACATCTACATTTGGGCACTCCGAAGATACTATCAGAATCAGCTTTGTCCAGATGTTCTGGTTGGAGTTCATATTTTAATGTATCCATATTGATATTTATGTCCATGTGATTGTGATTAATTATTGATTGGGGTCAAATATCTAATCTAAGCTTTTATCTAGCAAAAATTAAACATCCAAAGTTACTAGCCCCGCCCCTGGCCATTCAATAGTGTACCTTTTCTTAAGCTAGCCACACACGGTTCGATTTTGGTTCAATCGATGCTCGATTCGATAATTTTTTCATCGATTGAACGAAAATCGAGAAATGCTCCACATGCGTACGATCGTCGATAATTGTTCGATGACGGCCCAGAAAAATTGATAAATTTTGTATCGGATTGTTGGAAAATCATTGTCGTATTGCCAAATCTTTTATAATCGTCGATGTTTTGGTGTTTTTCTCCTGGATCGATTAGATTCGATATAATAACATAGACCACTTAATCTGAACTTCAATCGTTCCATACCAACAATCGACCGATTTTGGTAATATTTTGGAATCAAATCTCACACAATCGCAAATTCAATGTGGGGTGTATGTTTGATCGATTAAGATCGATTTTCGATTAGAGGATTGAATTCCTCGATCTAATCGAGCATCGTTGACCAAATTGATTCATGTGTGGCTAGCTTAAGCCACACTGTTAAACAACTATTTCTAGGTAGGCACATGTCTTCTGTTTGATTGTGTGGCGTCATGAAAAAGAAATGTATTGACATTTAGGGAGAATATGCCGAAATAGTAGTGTTGTAGGCTTATTGCTGGTCACACACGGTAGATTTCTTGTGCAATCGCCCTGGTTATACAATCACAGCTTGCTGACGTCTCCATGCTGTGTGATTGATTGCGGGTCGATCGAACTGTAATCAATATGCACCCAATGGGGACATCAATTCCCATGGTCCCCGGGTCTCTGCTTCTCCCCAGCCAGTGGACTGGCTGGCAGAAGCAGAGAGAGTCAGCCAGCCTTCGCGTCCCCCCCTCCCTGGCACAGAGATGTGCTGGCCACGCCCCCTTTGAATATTTGTGATCAAACACATCCAGACACACAACTGTGCATCTGCAATTTTCAAGAATGTGTGACTTTTTGTGCCTGTAAAACTCTATCATTTGTTGCCATTCAATCTCATTTTGTCTCTTCGTGTTAGTTGGGATTTTTTGATGCGACAAGTACAGATTTAGCTTACTGGATGTAGTGCTAACAGCTAGAACCCCCTCAAAAGGGGGACTGTAAGGCCCCCATACATGTGGCAAGCCGCGGCCAGCAAAATCGTCACAGGGTAGCGGGTGCCCACATGGGGCAACAGATTCTGTCTCCCCAAAGCTTGGTCGGCCAGAGAACCGACATGTATTAAATCTCTGGCCAATGCCATTGGTTTGAATGGGGCCAGCATCCCAAAGGGTAGTCGCTCATCTATCGGCCCCCGCTCGCTACGTGTGTGGGGGGCATTAAGAATGTCTTTGTAGCAACAGAGAGTGGAGCACCCTACTTAGGACTGGTAGACAGTTTGTAGACACAGTATAAGCACATAAATTTTAAAAAGGCCAACCAATTCTATGTTTATGGCTTTAGAAAGATTTTCTCACTAAATAATAAAAAACCTTTTAATATGCAACCATATTTTTTCTTTGATACATTCACAATTATTTTTTATCAGAAAAAAAATTTATTTAAGAAAATTTAATTGTATTACACGTTTTACTCCTGCAAAAAACCTTGATGTGTAGATGTTAACAAATTCAAACAAAGTCAGGCTCCCTATATAAGTACCAGTTTATATTCTATTGGTAAACCATGCTTGCTGCCACTAATAATAATAGGGAAGACGCTACAAAATAAGAGGAGAGAGATTTTCAGGTTTCTTTAGCCTAGAAAGGATGCCTAATTAAAGATGTTCTTTCAGCTGAGGTTTTGACAGTTCAAGACAACATGTCAGAATATGCACTACGTCTCTATAGACAGCATGCAGCAGTCATAGCCGGCAAATACAGAGAAAAAATTGGATGTATTATCTGAGAGTCTGCTTATTATTATGCAGTAGAGAGTGAATGTGATGTGCATACATCAGGATATTAATTGCCTTTTTATACACACACATAGCTCTAGTATATCTCCCCCTTCATCTTTTTACCCATTATCTAGCCAGCTAAATATATAAAAATATTTTTTTCTGAAAACATATATTTTTTTCTCAAAATATTCATGGAAGAACAATTTCTGTCCAATCATCATCCATTAATTCTATCCTCTAGTCTAGTCTCTTCTGTACTGCTATCTTTATGAAATATGCTAACACAAAAAAAGTATTTTACCTTCCTCTGGGTTCTTTTTAATAAAATGCAGAGACCCATTTAATGAGTAGAGAGTAAACGTATATGCTTCCTGAATCAATAAATGCAACATACATGTAGTTTTTCATAAAAATAAGGAAAGAAAGTGGATCAAGTACAGGTTATTGGTAACACCCCCTCCTCCTAACTTGCCACCCCCGCCACATCTCCTGAGTATGGAATCTCATCCCCCTATCAAATGAGAGAGTCGCTCCTTCAATCCTAAGCCTGCTACAACTAAGGTAGCCATACACGGGCACCTGCCTGATTTTACAGCCGATTGATGCCGTGCACATTCCCACCAATTGCCCAGTGGTGCGCTCGACGAAGAAAATCAAGTACACCCAAAAACTAATTTCTACATCTCCAGCCAATTTTGGTGTTGATATAATTTTCAGACGCTTTGCAATCAGCTCACAATGTCAGCTAGTCAAAAATTCGGCCATCGTCCTCTATCGAGGAGAAATGGACAGGTATGCTTTCTTACATCTATGCACCCTGCTTACTCTTCCTGCATCCTCTGGATTAATATCCCTAAACTCTGTCAGCAGACTACAACTGAGCCTACTGACAGAGTTGACAGGAGATTTAAGGGAAAGAAACTTATATGAGAGGACGAGGGAGAAAGAGGGGTAAATACAATAGTTTCCTGCCAAAAATTGGAATGGCTTGATTGGCTCAGTTTCGTCTGCATACCAATGGCATGCGTCGAAATTGGGGTCTGTCATTGTCCATCTGAGCATATCATAGTGGGGAGGAATGGTACAATACAGAAATGTTAAGAACATGTAGATGGGCCCACCCCCCCCCCACTCCTCTTCTATCTTGCTTACCCCCTTCTCTCCCCCTCTTCCTCTACTATTCTCCTAATCCCCTTTGTCTCCTTTTTTATACAAAAACAGTGAAGAATGTAACTCCCTGTAATAATAGGAGGTTATAAATACTATATGGCCAACACCACTATACATTTACTGAAAAAAAATGACATGAGGGAGGGGAGGGGAAGGAGGCATTTGAGAAAAAGTGGGCTTTTAGGGATACTATAAAATCTCTAATTGTCAAATATCTCAATTAAAATCAGATTTGTATAAATCGTACAATAAAATTTAAGACCAAAGAATCATACAGTGTCAGAATATACACATGATGGTTTAAAAAACAACGTCACCAAATTTTCTCTGTGTCGCACCCAACAGACCAGTCTTCCCAAGGGGGGACGGAGTGTTGGGGGTTTAAGAGTCTGATTAATCAATAGGGTCCATAAGTCCGAGCATTCGACGCGGTCTCCCCTTCTCTCGGGGCTTCTTCAGGAGATTATTACTGTCAGGACTTTTCTCTGGGGTGAGACCGCATTTCTATTAGATAATCCATGTTATTCATATATCAAACTGTCTATATCACAGTATTAGTTCTGATAATGGTCCTGACACAACTCCTCAACACCACATCATATCCATTATGTTCCAACCAGCTTAAGTATGTACATTTCATTTTACAAGAATATTCCCACAGTGTTTACTTCCTTGAGAGTGGAGAGAGAACCCTCCTGGGACCATTCCTATAGACAGAAAATTGGAAAGGATTTTCTATTACTCACAAAAAACGGGGAGGTGGCAGGTTTGTACTGCGGTGAGACCTGCTGATACCCTGCTACTCAGGTGATTATGGATACCTTATGTATACCCCTTGGCATTGAACACGAGCCCCCTACACGGACCAGGGGGGCAGCTGTTCACAGGACGTTTAAGAGAAGACAGAAAAATATATATATAAAAAAAATACATATTCGATCACATAAAAATAGAGTGCAGGAACAGAAACCACACCCACCACCAAAAAAACAATCAAAGCCACCTTGAACACTTGGGTGCATACCAACATATAAAAAAAGACGGAACAACCAAAGGACCTGGAGAGAGGGACAGAAGTACTAACCATCAAGCCCACACCACCACCTGTGGTGCATGTGATGTGAAATCATAGGTATGAGAGCACTATGGGGTGTGAAAGGAAAAGGTGGGGGGGGAGGGAGGAAGGGGTAAGAGGGGAGAGGGAAGGGAAAGGGAAGGGAGGAAGACTTGGGACAGGAGAAAGGGGGGGGGGGGGGAGAGGGGAAGTAAACAGAGAGGGGGGGAGGGGGAGGGGGAGGGGAGGGAGGGGAATGTTATCCATCCACGCTACAACTTCCACAGGAGTCAATCAGGATGGCTTACAGTCTTCATTTAGAAATTGGAAAATAGAAGTATACACAAGTTTAGTCCAAAATAATATCATCAACATTATGAGATAACTTACTTAAGCCGTTATGCTGTGTGTAGGGTCTGGGGGAGGGGGGGAGGGAGAGGAGGAAAGAAAAGACCGGTTGAGGAGGGGGAAATTCAGACCTTCAGTCCTTTTTTTTATACAGTTACTGATTCTTTGCCCCTCCCCCTTTTATTTTTGCACTAAGTTAACCTCACCACATTTACACTGTATCCCTGACTCAATTGGCCAACATGTCCTTGTATGTACTTTGCCTTCCCATCCGCACCTATATAGTTTTTATGAAAACGTAATAAAAAGGCATTTACTCAGAACATGTAGATTGTGGTCCTGATATGAAATATTTACATTATGTTGTTAATAGCAGTGTACCTTTAAATACTATACTAAAAGTAACAACATTTGCTTTAGGGACTTATTAAAAATAAAGAAATGGTCCATCATATTTATGCACCTATGATTGGCTCATGCAGACAAAATTCTATTATATGTTTAACATTGAAATCAGTGATAGCTTCATTAAAACAAGTAGTGAAAGCTGCTTGATATCTAGGCTCTATTAGATCTCAGATGAACAGCTTTCCCATGGCTACATGTGGAGTTCACCTGGAAGTCAGAGCAAGATATAAGGAAAGTGATCCTGTTCCCATTCATGTTTTGAAAGGTGATATCAAACAGGGATTTTGTGTACAAGGCTACTTATTGACAGTCAGACGAGATGTGTGTATTTCCCCAATCTTTTCTTCCTGTTTAGAGGGACTTCTTCAGTAGATCAGCTTCAAACACAGTATATCTGATGAATAAAAGAAAGTCCCTAAAGTACTCTTTTATTAGCTGAACTGGTACGGTTTTCACAAAATGTTATTTATAGTTAAGTGAAAATGTTCCTTTACTGTTTTTATATACAATTCCTTCCTGTTTGATCCCTTATTAACCATTAGTTAATGCTAAATAGATATAATTAACACCTCCTTTCCACACTTTTCTTTGACATTTCTAGTAAATAATTACACTATGATTTGTAAGCTATTTAGTATTATTAAGTAAAGTGAAAATAAACTACTTTTTTATCTTGTAAACTTCATCAGGCTTTGTGTCTGGAATATGATTTTGGTGTAAATAAAATACTAATTTCTCTAAAAATAAGCTGAAATCCATGAAATGCATTGCTTATGCTTCTAGCTGTGCACCATGGTTTCTTTTACCTGTCTTCCCTAGGGGCAAGTAGGGAAACTATGCAGCATAGTGGGTGATCAGTAACCCTGAATTCCCAGTGTCGATCCATGGGTAGTGGAGGCCCTTAGGGGATTCTGGTGAACTCTGTTACAGTAGGTGCCTAGACATACTAAACTATTACATATGTACATTTAAGATGGATAGGAGACATATGGAACTTCCATCTTGTATGGCACAAGTAACCTGATAGAGGAGGGCTGTTTCCAAACATTTAGGTATGTCTCCTGGGAGCCGGAGCCAGAGCGTAGGGGGAGGGCCCTTGACTGGGAGGAATAGTCCGCGGCTTGGGGATGTCATTAGTTAGATGGGGTGGGGTTTTAGGAGAAAGAGGAGGGTTAGAGTGGACCATTTAAAGCAATGAACCTGAAGGGAGATCCTGTTTGGACTTCTTCAGTAATCCACCCTCCTATTATTGCCATTTGTTTGATGTATTTTTGTTTCAGGTTTTGTCACAGCTAGGCTGAACCTTGACAGTGCCAGGGAAATAAAATACAAGGAGCAAGGTCCTGGTGATGTGCTGATTGGTGAGGGCATTTTGTTTATATGGTATGGCGGGGCTAAGTCCCACCCAGTTCGGATATGGTTTATTATAATAAGGTACCCACCAAGCAAGTTATGGAAGGGCTGGGTGCAGTTTGGAAGTGTAAAACTGGCCATACCCCTTTAGATCTCTTGGTCAGATATCCTTTAGATCTACCAACAACTATGTAGTTTAGGATCCTCTGCGATTGAACACAGGTAGACTTGATTGTTTAGAAAGTCCCTCATATTACATGGTTTTGGTAAAAGATCTAAAAGAAATCTAAAGGAGTATGGGGGCCCTTAGTTTTTGTACGGTGTTACTCATAAATCATATATGTTATATATGGTTAAGTCTGTTTTATGGCTGTGGTCTTATATATATATTTATATTTAATATGTATACAATTACAAATTCCAAAGAATAAACTGGGTTGTGTTTTTATTACTTATATTGATAATTGTCGCGATAACTCAGATGTCCCACAGTCAGGGGATTCCTTCACTCCTGCTTGTTGAGGAAGTCTAGGGTGCACATGAAGGGCTCAATCACTCTCTGACACAATCCAGGCAGACTTGGACCACGGAATGCCATGCTTTCAGTTATGTCCAGTCCATTTTAAAATGTTCCTCCTTACTACCCTACTGCTATTTTTTTTTAGCAGAGCTTATATACACAGGCCTCTATGAGAGTACGGTAAATCCACCACTTCAGGTACTGGGTACTTCACTTGGCAGTGAATATATACAATCTGATCACTAACAATAAACCCAGTCGGCAGGGTGCATAATTATGGTATTGTTACAGAACATTCCAGTCCTTAACCCAATAGAGGAGTGGTACTGCTGCCCAGGAGTGAATTGTAGGACAGTTCCCATAGTCCTGGGGCTCTCCCACACTCTAACCTAATCCTGGGAAGGTGATTGTCACGGGTGAACCACAAGAGCAGTGGACCCACCGTGCCACCAAACAAGCATTAACCAGGTCGCAGAGTCTAAGGAGCCCCCCGGTATTCACCAGAGCATTCCGCAAGGAGTGATGTAACATTGGTGTGGGGAGCCCCCAGGTTGCGGTCCCTAGCTACACCTAGTTGGCAACGGCTGACAGCGGAATATCGTAAGCGCGGTAGCAAGACAGCAGGCATATATGTAGTCAGACTGGCGGTAGTCAGGGCAAGCGGCAAACAGGGTGGTTGAAGACCATCCAGGGGTCGGTAACGATAAGGCAATAGGAAGAAGCAGAACCTGTGGATCAGAAACATAAAGCACTCTTTGCACTTTAAGCACGCCTTGTTGCCTCAGGCTTCCTATATACACAGGTCAGGTGGTCTGATGGGACAGGGCTCCAGGTGAGTGATAATTGGTATCAGCCAGGAGAGGAAGTAGTAGTATATCATGTGCCAGCATCATTTCCACCAGCAAAGGGAGCTGATCTCCAAAAGGTCCTGGTCCTGGCATGTGAAGCAGCTGAACCGGTGGATGGCACATCTGTGGTTGCAGATCACTGGGTGACACGGCGATCTGTGACAGTGATTCTCCAACACTCACATGTTGCTGGCTGGTGCATGCTTGCACTACAGTCAGATGCAATCTGGCTACAACAGAGACTATTCATAAGTCAATAAGAGCACATACAAAAACCTCTGGACACTCCTTTCTAGGCATTTTTTTACCCTCCTGGGGAATCAGTACCAACCTCTGCATGGGCAATACCAATACAATTACAGTGGTCACCTTTTTTTTCACCTAACTATACGATTACAGTTGGCCTAGAGCAGTGGTTCCCAAACTGGGGGGCGGGCACACCTGGGGGAAACAAAGGTGTTCTGTGTGGGCGTGGGCCCTCATTTTGAACCTGTGTTTCAATGGGGAGGGGGGGCTTGATAATGTTCCTAAATAGAAAAGGGGGACTCTGCAAGGAAAGTTTGAGAACCACTGGTCTAGAGTAACAGTTGAGTATGCCAGTTAGACAACCTGGAGGAACTATCTTGTATGTGCTGACAATTCTGTAGTGGTAACATAACGAAAGGATCAATAAGTCAAAAGGAATGATAAGTGGATTAAAAAAAATGACTAAAAGCAAGTGTTAAACAATACATTATGTTTATACTAATAGAATAGGCAATAATTGAAACCTATGTTTTGTTTTTTTTATTTAATACAGTATGTGTCCATTTCTCTTTACACTGTATACAAAAAGTGTCAGTATAATAAGTAAAGTTGTCAAACGTAATATGTAATATAAATTTTTTTCTAGTTTACACTGATTTGAGAAGTTGGGGTAGGTCAGTAGATTTCTGGTTCTGGTTTGGTGATAAGGAAGCCAATCATACATCTCATACCCTCTATAATGCAGTGCAAACAATTATACACATGTCAGCTATATGAAAACGAAATGTAGTGCTGTTAAAAAAAAAATGTAAACATGGATTACAGTAATAGGAAAACCTCCAATAAATGTAAAAAAATCATTGTTGTGACTTGTGGTTATCTCTTACGGGGATACAGAAAACATCATAGGTGTGAAGGGATTAATTCATTAATGATAAGTGAGGTATCAAGCACCTGCCACAAATTCCCAGGACCTTCCTCATGTTTCCGATAGAGGATGATTACACACTGACTGAATATCATAAGCCTTATGTGTCTACTGAGACCAATTTATGTAACAACGTTCTACTTACTTGCTTGGCTAGTACTATACCAAAAAAACACCACATGTGCAGTATACTTGGACAGAGCCATCACTTCTTAGCTCAAATATCATGTTTAAGACTACAAGCTTGTATATTATAATAAAGTTGTGTATGGAAATGCCGAACACTACCATATGTTATAGCTATATTTAACCATAGCTGTAAGATTCTGTTACTGATTCTCCAGACCCATTTTCGAGGCATGGCTGTCAATATGTGGCAATGATAAAAAAAACAATACATTACAGATGTACAATTGTAAATTTTAGAGCTTTGCATAGTAAAGATTTGTACATAAACCATTTTTAGTGATTTCAATTATAAATGTGCAGTCATAAAAGCTTGTTTTCAAATTGCAGGTGTACAGAATATGGAAAGTTTTACAAACCTCTGCATACTATAGAATTTCATTCTGAACACAAGCTGAATCATTCAAAAGGATTAACTTGGACATGTTAGAAAGACAAGCAATTTTACGTTTCTTAGTAAAAATGTATATTTATATAGCAGAGGTCTTGCAAGTACAATATGTAGAACACATCGTATTACTCTGCTTGCAGACATATTCATAACAAATGAATTTAGAATTGTACCTTGGTATGTCTGTATATCGGTATGTAATGACACAAACATGTGTCTGGAACCTTCTTCAGGAGTTTAGAACAACGAAACTTAACAGCTTTGCATAACCCCTCAGCCCATTCAAATCTCACATCAGCTCGTAAATATTCTCAAACATTCTAAAGCCACAAGAGACACTTCCAGTCTTCATTTGCATGTGAATATTTATTATTATTATTTATTATTATAAATCGGGATTAGGCCGGGAAAGCCACATAAAAACATGACTTTCCCGGCCAAAATAGGAGACTTGACAGGTCTGCCCCTTCTATGTATTGTATACTCTGTTCCCCAACCTATTAGATTGGCAGAGTCCTCTACACACTTCAGCTCAAAACACAGCGCACAGGTCCCCTATTAAAGCATACTCCACTCCCAGAAAAGGGCTTATGTGGCGCAGTAATGATGAACTGCATGTAACAGAACACCTTAGCTATAGCTACAGATGACTGGATGGAGTATAATAGCTAAGTAGCTAAGCCATCTCTCAATCAGCAGCAGCTCTCTCTATCTAGTACTGCAGAAACATGATAAATGTAAAATGGCCGCTAGCCTGCTTCTTTAATAGAAGGGAGTGTCCTCCAGGAGGGAAAAATTTGTTATTGGCTGTACTGTCCCAACTGACTGTGGGTGAGGGGTCAAACTTTGTCTCCATGTTAAGGTATAGGGGGTGGGTAGAACACCCATAATGTTCGCTGGCCTTGCGAACATGCTATGTTCACCGTGAACTGTCCGCCAGCCAAACTTTTCGGCCATCACTAGAGATGGTTGAATTTTTTGACTTGCTAATTTTGTGAGCTGATTGCAAAGCCCCTGAACATGGTATAATCACCAAACTTTCTGGAGATGTAGAGAAGAGTTGTGGGAACATTTGAAAAAAAGAAGTTTTGCTCTAGCATGTGTCGTTTTTGCATAAAATAAGTTCAAAGTCAAAGTCGAAATTTTTGATTGCGATTTTTGAAATTTTGACTTGACTTTGAACATAATTTGTGCAAAACCTATTTGTGTAAGAGACATTCTTTCTTTTTTGGAGTATACCCCCAACCCTTCTCTATATGTACAGCACGTTTGGTGATGATACCATGTTCAGGGGCTTTGCAATTAACTCAAAATCTTTGAAATCGTAAAATTTTAGAAAAAAAATTCGACCATCTCTAGCCATCACTAGTTAAGAGCATACTGAGCATATTCTTCTATACTAGGGTATACTAATTGTATTTGTCAGTTGTAGCCACTAGAGAAAATGTACAAATATGTATATAAAAATATTCCCAAACAGTGGAGAAAGTCAAACATTACTGTCAGCTAATCTATATGATTATAACTCACAATGTTTATTTGCTGACTGCTCTATAGTTTTCCTTTGTTAAAAAAGGCAATTTTCACTCCTACTCTTACTTCCATTATGCAATTACTGTCCTCCCAGAGAAATGGTTTCACGATTGCAGAGCCCAGCATGCTTAGGAGTTTATTTTAGACTGTGAATTTTATTTGGGTTAAATTATTTATTTATGTTAAAAAGCACTCTGAAAGCTATATAATACAATTTATTTTAGGAGCACTGTGTGTTCATCAAAGCCTCCCTTGGTTTATTTGTTCTAGATGGGGTTCATAAAAAGCCCACACTTTGCTATTTAGAACTCCTATTGCCAGTCTCTATTTTTTTAAATACTGGACACTGGAGAAGTATAAAATAGATATATTATTGCAATGTTAAATTAAATTTGAAAAACAATTAAACTCTAGAACTCTCTGGAGATACATACAAGATTTGTATGTAATTATAGCATTTCATTATTTTTAAAATTAGAAGTTGTTGAAACTAGATTTATTAATGTTACTTGCATTCTGAAATAAGCTAAAATGTAAATCAACGGCTTGATATCCATATTAACTATGATTTAAATCCAGTAGAGCAATATACACTATAATGTCTTACAACTCACATAAGCAACTTGTGTGCTAATGTGTTCCATAGAGCCAAGTTATAACAATCTGGCCATGTCTTTTAATTTAGAAAAGCTTAATTTAAATTTATTTGCTTGATTTTTTACTTAATTTATACAAAAACGATTAGTGCCAGAGCAATACATTATTTTTTTGTAGCATACCCTCAACCCTTCTCTACATCTCCAGCAAGTTAAATGAGGATACCACACTAATGGGTTTGTAATTAACTCACCCCTAAAAAATGTGACCATCTTTACTCGCAAATTCTCTTTTGGAAGAACATTCAAAAATTTCCAAAAGATATGTGTAAAGCTTGTGGAAAATTTTTCCTGAAAAGTTGAAGCTGATATAGGTGAAAAGGGTAGGCCAAAACTTTAATGATTAAAAAAAAAAAAAAAAAGGGTAGGCCAACTAAATATTAAAGCCTATGGATCAAGAAGAATGTGTCAACTTAAGCTGGCCACACACGGGTAGATTCCTGTGCGATCGACCGGCGATCAATTACAGGGTGGTGAGGTCACCACCCTGTGATTGATCGCGGGTCAATCGTACGGTAATCAATGTGCATGGACACATCAATTACCGTACGATGGGGACCTGGTTTCCCCTGGTCTCTCCTCTCCCCAGCCTCTGGCTGGAGAAGGCAGCCATCCTGCAGCCAGCCCCCCTTCCATGCTGGCCACGCCCCCTTCACACGCACACAAAGCAGTTAGATGAACACACAACTTGTGTGTACAGCTCAGCTGCCTGTGTGTGGCTCAGCTGTCAGCCCATCAATTACATTGGATGGAGATAGCTCTATCCCCATTCAATATAATGAATTTTGACCAAGGTCTCGAACATGTAGGAAACCTGTTTGGTCAAGTTCCTTCGAGCAGGATCCATTGATCCTGCTCCAAGGAACCATGGATGGCTCAGATGAAGTAACAAATTTGAGAAATATTGGGAGTCGTGAGCACGGCACCCAAGATTCCTCTAATCTGTTACTTCATCGAGCCGTGTGTGGCTAGCTTAAGTTCATGTATCTAAAGGCAGATGTCCAAATACTTTTCACAATATAATGTACGTTCTACAGTTGGTGACTCCAAAAGTTTTAGACCATGTTCATGCATTTTACTCATGTAGTAACAGACTTCTATGCATTGGCATGTGAATAAGGCTACTGAATATAATGTGTTCTTGTTGAACATGTGTTTATATCTGCCAACACACATTAAAATAGAGAGGTGTGAATTGAGCTATAGAGTAAAGCATCACTCTCTTTGTAGGTACGGCAATGCATATGTATTTAGAAATATTTTTAACAAAAACCTCTCAAGGCCTTGATGCAAGTTTATATAGCACTTACTACAGAAAGTGACAAGGGTAGGAAAGGAATTCTAAGTCATGCATACAGGCTTTGAAAAAGCAGTACCCCAGGCAAAGGTCAACTAATAAGTAGTTTTTAGGGTTTTTTTTAATAACATTTTATTAACTTTTAGAAGTTTTGCCCAGGGACATATTACTGTATGAAGATTGGAATTTCATAAATGACGAAAGATGAACATATTGCATTCAAGTTTTCATTCAAGACAGTCGTGTCAAAACAAAAATTTACTTTACATTTTAAAAATAATAGGAAAAGGTTATAACCCCTTTCAGATTTTATAACTGAAGTTCAAGTGTTACACTTTACTGAAGTCATTATGCCAGCTTTTGGGGTTTCTCAGATCCCTTTTAAAGGCTTAATAAAATTCAGTTTTTTGAGGCTTACATTTATATATGTGTATCTATAAAATTTACTGTTGGGCTAGAATGATCCCTAAAAGCTTCGTTTTCACAACTGGCACCATTATTTTTGGTTCAATCAGAGTGATCCTGCACTTCTACAGCACTACCGGAATTCTTTTGCATGTAGAATGCATTAGGATCTCCGTCAAAATCTTAAAATTTACAACATAATGCTCGAGTTGAGGGGTTTTTGATTCCTTTCATCCCTTCTCACCATAACCTTCATGGGTACTTCTCTTTGTACAACATAATGATGTAACCCTCCAAAAGTGTCTTAGCACCCAGGAAAGTGCTGCATCTTCATGTATTTAGAAAGGCGGTGACAAAGAAGATAATGAAGACTACCAGAGACAGGTAGGTTTAAATATTTTTTGTATATTGTTATTAGTGTTAATGTGTGTTTTATGTGAAGTATGTTTTTTTTCAGTGTAGGTACACTTAAATAAATAAAAGTCTTAATGCTTGTTTTTTTTTTGGTGCACATTTTAAGCCTATGGGCATTACGCTAATTTAACACACTCTTAAAAATAATAGTACGTGTAATCAAAACAGATTGAAGTGTACCCTCCACCCCCCTTAAAATGTGGGGACAATGGCCAACATTGCCTGCATTAACATGCTGCTCAATGAATCAGCTCCTGCCTCTTCTGCATCATCAATGGTAACGAAGAGGCGGAACCTTAAGGGCTCAATGGGGATGCCTAAGTTTAGATGCTGTGGGCTCCTGACATGCAGGTAAGAAGCCCTGATGTTAGTGCAGGGGGAGTTATGTATGTGAATAAACTCAGCCCGAACTTACTTGGGGCATACAACAAGGAGGTCAATGCACCTTATGCCTTCTCCACTTGAAACTGTTATGTGCCAAAATCTCTGTTCATGGTTAAAGTCAATGTACCATATCATGCTCATACAGTACATTGATTCTATTGCCGCTGAACACTGCTCTCCCCATATGTCCTTAAATGATGTTACTTTCTTTTCTTACTAACAAGGGAAAGCTTGTCTTTTTCATATATTTGTGTTATTTTGAAATGCAGATATGGTTGAATTGCTTTTTGGAAATTACAACTAGCTGACTTTGTGAGTTAATTGCAAAACCCCTGAAGATGAGATAATCACTGAATTTCTGGCTATAAGGGGAAGGGTTGTGAATCCATTACAAAAAATAATTACATGTAGTTATTGCATAAATTAAAGCCACTATGTAAAGTCTAAATTTCCTTTACCATAACTTTGAACTTAATGCACAAAATTACATATTCTTGTTTTGTGTTAAGTTCCCACAACCCTTCTCCATCAATTTGGTAATGATACTTGGTTCAGTGGCTTTGCAATTAACACATATGGGCTAGTCTAAATTTCACAACCATTTATTTTCTAAAGTATCTTTTCCAGATAAAATAATTTTTTGTTTATTAGCAGGTCATTTGACACTTTCATCCAAGTAGGCACTAAATGGGATTTACAGGTCTACATGAATACAGTTATATTTACATATAGTTTCCAGTAAATCTTTTGGAATCAATATTTTCCTGATCGCAGATTAATTCTAATCCCATATTTTAAATCCTTCAACTGGAAAAAATGTGTGCTGTTAACACTCTGGCTGTCGGTAATTGCTCTTTAAATATCATGTCATGAGAGCATCCAAGCGAATGCAGAGTGCTGACTGATTTAGCCCTCAAGTAACTGGCTATCCAGGCTTTGAAGATTTTGAGTTTTTAAACCCACGTACATCGGTTGTACTGGACTGTAATTTTGTGGAATTTTGATGAGAAGGTTTAACAAAGTTGGATTATCAAGCTGCCTTGGGCTTCTTCCTAATACAGCAACATTATTAGAGCCCTAACATGTCCATGAATGCAGGAATATGATTATTAGTTTCCATAGGATCACACCCTTGAGAGATCCCTAATTCATCTTACATGCGCATTTACTCTGCAGTATGTGTTGGTCAAGTTCCTGCTTCCCCCATAAGTAGAATAACATAACATGTTTTATATCTTTATAATCATCAGACAGCAATGGCCAATAGAAAATAATACACAGTTTTAGTTTTAATCCCCTAGCACTTCTATTTAGTGTAGTCTTGGAATTAAGTGCTGGAGAAAATTCTATGCTTATTCTCAGACTTAAGCCCCCCATACACGTTCCGATTTTTCGTACGAATTTTGCCCGACCGTCCAATGTGGTCGTGAGATTAATCGATCGAGAGATAAATCGGTCGGGACCACTTTGGACCTGTCCGTAAATTTTGGTCGATCTGCTGTTAATAAATAGTGTCAGGCTGATCGACCGGTCATAATTCGAATTCCGATTTTTCGTGCCAGCCGACAGATCGACCATAACATTTAATTATGGACGGACGAAAAATCGGTCGGGAGAATAATCGGAACGTGTATGGGGGGCTTTATATAGCAATGAGAAGTAATTTCTTTACACTATTCTATATGCTCCTCTAAACCAGTTTATATGTAATGTACAAGTTTTATAAAGAAAACTAAATATCCTTCACATTTCCAGACTGAAACAAATTCTCCTTTATTTGTGCTCACATGGGATAGCTCTTTCCATCTCCCCTTATTATTAATATTATCATCATTTTTTTATATAGCGCCTATAGCGCAGTGCTGTACAATACGTTAAAGTAGAGATAAAACACAAGAAAACACAGGTACAGGAAGATTAGAGGGCCCTGCCCGATCGGGCTTACTATCTAATAGGTTGGGGAACAGAGTATACAATAGGTAGGGGGATAGGACTGGCATGGTTGTAAAGTCAGAAGTGAAAAGATGGGTAGGCAAGGCTGAAGAGGTGGGTTTTCATGGCTTTTTTTTAAAAGTGTCAAGGAGCAAGTCTAATGGGACAAGGGAAAGAGTTCCAGAGAGTAGGAGCAGCCCTAGTGAAGTCCTGAAGCAGCGCGTTTGATGAGGATATGAGTGTGGATGTCATTAGTAGGTCACTGTGGGAGCGGAGGGGGCGGTTAAGGGTATATTTATGTATCAGGTTGGAGATGTAAGGAGGACAGGAGGTGTGGAGAAATTTAAAAGCAAAGCACTGAACTTTAAATTTAATTCTCTGGACAATAGGAAGCCAGTGTAGAGATCTGCAGAGAGGAGAGGCAGATGAGGAG
>CM070032.1:110567654-110589179 GCA_036250615.1 Ptychadena robeensis | reverse complement strand
TGGCAGACATTTTGGTGTGTTTATGATCGACTTCCTTCAATTATTCTTTTAATCGATCGAATCAACATCTGTAGCTCTTCTACAGAGCTGCAGGCACACTGAGCCTTTCCGGCCCCGTGTCTTCGGCATCATCTGAAATTGTGCTAAAGCAAGAACGGAGTGACAGTGCTACAAATAGTAACTCATTTGTGAGTTAAATTACAGAAAAAACGGTTGGATTTTCTAGGGGAGAAATAACTTAAAAATTAGCTAAAGAAATTGTCTTATTTAGGGATGTGTTACCTGGGCAGGAAATTTTAAGCATTCAGTTCTATATTGAATTGTACTGTACTACACATTTATGAAAAATATAACACCATTATGATAAAAGTTTGATTATATGAAAAGAAAATGAATGCAATTATCACTTGTTTCTGTATAAATTAGCATTATATTCTTGTGTGGAATTATTCTGGTTTAAATGTTTACTATTCAGCGACTTAATTGTCGGGAAGTCTATGCGCTCCTAAATATTAAGTAGCACCTGTGTGGCTGATGATTTTAAATACAGGGAAACATGGCAGCTTATTAGAATTGCAGAGGGCAAGTAAAATGTGGACTCATCCTGGGTTTGCCAATGCTTTTGTTTTTTAATTAGCTACCTGATTATAATACAGACTGTCTATAATTTGCAGCGTTTTCTTCAGCAAGGGAACAAACCATTTTTGCATGGTATTCTCCTCTTTCTTTATGTAAGAAAAAGGCTTTAGTCTCCCCCTTCAGCTGTCTCTTTCTCTGTCTATTTCTTCTTGCAATACCTTGTTAGAGTGGGGACAAGTTTGTACTATATATACAGGGGTGCACATAAGTAGTACTCTGGTACTCAAAAAGGGCCAAAAACTAGCTATGCGTACCTGCATTATTGTTACACAGCTCATACGCGTACTAACAACTTGGAGGCACTCCAAGGGGAGAAATCAGGAGCACAATTGGCAACCCTCCCACATTAAATAGCAAAAAAATCACAAGATAGCACTACTAAGGTAAGAGATCTGGAGGTTCAAACATGTTGTACTGTGAGTTACATTTGAACCAAAGCCAGCTGGTGACCTGTGGATGGAGACAGCTAATCAGAGGCTTATTTAGTAACAGGGAGGTCCATCTGCAGCAGAATCTACCATGCAGGAAGTTGATGAAAAGGACAGAGAGGAAGACCACCCTACATATGGGGTGAGTACCAAACACCATCTCCTGGTACTCATCTGAGGTGCTCACTAAAAAAGTTATGTGCACCCGTCTATAGAAGACCATGTGCTGCTCAGACATTGCAAGTTAAGGTTGCCTTACAGTTTGATATTTTGGTTTGATCGACTCAAAACATTTGATTTTTAGGTACTGATGTTAGAATGATAATCAATATATAAATTGCACAAGTCGACTAAATCGAATATCAATTGTGCAAAAGGTGAACCGTGTATGGCTAGCTTTACTGATTGTATTGAGCCATGTGTGACTCAGAATTGTTAAGCAATGTTAAAGTCCATGACAGTAAAATTTTAAAAAGACTGAACAAGCATGACATGTTTGAAACGTGTCTTTCTGTCTTTCTAAAAACAACATCCCAGGTTATGATTGCAAAGTTGCATCTTCACAAACTATGGGACTTCTGGAAAAATGTCTATTTATACAGTTGAGACCAATGTGGAAATGTTTGGCTTACTGTGATTTCATATTGTTTGTAGCCACAGGGCCTGCAAATCTTGCAGTCATTGAGTTGGCCATGAAATACCTTTTATTGTAAATCTACAACCAAATGACCAAGAAAGAAGAAGTTTTAAGGACCTAGTCCAACTCCAGACCTTAGCTTGAGATGCATTGGTGGTACCATAAGAGAACTCTTCATAATCACTGCAAATGTCAATAAAGTGTTGTAAAGACGATTGGGCCAAATTTCTTCAACAATAATGACGCTAATAATACATACTCCTATGGTACAATGTTACCTCAAGTTACTGCTGCTAAGGGATATGCTTAGTTTTGGACACATGGATGTTGGCTTAGCTTTTTAAGTAACATGATGGAATGTGATGTGTTGTTTTTTTACCTAAGGTTAGCTTTTTAATAATAAAAGCCTGCTAAGTGTCTAGATAATTTTTCTTTTCAGTGGTACTGTACGAACCGTCACAAAACACGTAGTCGGGTGAAACAATTTTATTGACCTGTAAACTCGTTATGAAATCTACAAAATGCTTTTGTCATTTGAACATTTCAACACTTCATTGTTCATATCTTCAGTAGAAATGCTGATCTCTCTGCAGACAATATGAAATGTTGGACAATAAGTATAAACATTTTCAATCCCTAGGATGAAGGTATTTGTTGCAATGTTCTGATATACATTAATTACGAAAACATTGTTTAAATTGACTTATCTGGGAGTTATTGAAAATAATGCATATGGATTAAGGAGACATTTTTTTAATGGCCAAGCATGGTCCCCTTTCTCCTAAATGCATCATTTACTGGCAAAAAAAAGTGTTTTGCCCTGTGCTTGTGTTTTTCAACAGGGCATTTATGGTAACGTGCCACATTGAACTTAACCACAGACGCAAAGTGTAAAAGGTCTTCGATGGTTTCCGACCTGTGTACCTTGTGTTTGAGCCAACTGTGCTGCATTGGGGTACCAAATTTGCAGCACGACAAGTGTGAGCCCTTAAACTATTGCAGCAATAATGTTCTCCTAAAGAGCCTATATGTAATTTAATAGATACCAGTGATTTTATATAACTAGGATATGATCCATAAACTGGCTGACAGAGCACAAAACGATTGAATGGAATGACGCACATTTAATAAAAATGTACTATGTGGATTGTGCACCAACAAGTAAAATGCAAGATTGTTTTCATTATTCCATACAAATCAAATATAACAAAATGAACAGGGAACAAAAAAAAAAAAAAAAACACATGCGCCATTTTGAAGTTTTACCATTTGCTTGATATAAATTGCACATTGAGAAGTAGACTATACAACAAAATGTTTCAAGTATGCTTCATGCCAATCATCCTATAGAGTCATAACATTACTGGAAAGTACACTTGTTCAGGAAGCAACTCAAGTCCTTCCATGGTAAAACATACATGTAAAAGTAGGGAGAAAGAAATACAAAAATATTAAGTCTTTGGGTTTAAAGAAATGCAAAGATATCGAAACATGTAGAAAAAAAAAAAAGAGATTTAACACATTAAAGTAAATAGTAACCAAGTTAACACATGTAACAAGTGGCACAAAACAAGTTAGGCCGGGAGGAATTTACAGACTGGATGCAGCATATGAGAACAGTAGAAACACAACTGTAGGCAACGTGTCCATTTTCCTAATTGTGCATGGTGATGGTGTCATTGTACTGACTTCATTCGGTCACACAGGAAGTTAGAATAGTGCAGATATAGTGTATTTGCTAGTTTCCTACTATGTCTCTACAGAGGAAAACCTAACAAAGGTCATAGGAATCATTTTATTAACATTGATACATTATGGTCTATTACGGTTACCAGTGGAATTAGTGGAGGTTCACTGCACTCCAGCAAAGGAACAAAACCATGGTCTCTGGAAGTTTATTGTGAATGTGTTACCATGAGAATTCAAACGGATCTGGAATGTTTAAAAATGTGAATGTTTAATACTTTAATAAAGGGATAACCTATCTGCAATTAATGACATGATTGGCCTTCTTTTAGTATGGTACAGCTGAAGTAGTCTTTCTTATTATGTACCTAATTCTGCACCCAGTTCTTATGTTTCTGTAATTCTTTTTGCAATGGAGGAAAAGTATGACTGGTTGGAGGGCCTGCGTATGTAGCTTCCTGGAAACTTTGGTAAATAAATACAAAATTCAATGAAGTAAAAAGCAGTCCAGTAAGCATGGGATAGATTATTATTATATGCATCATTCAGAAAACAAGGTGGGCCTTTAGATCACTCCATACATTTTCCTTGAGATTAACCAACAACTATGTAGTGCCGGGTCCTCCCTGATCCAATACATAGTGATTGGAAAGGTTAGAAAAGTCCTCATATTACATGGGTTTGGTAGAACAAAAGTGGAGTGTACAGAAATTGTATGGTAAGATTGTAAGGTGTATGCGGGGCTTAACTCATTGAGCCATCCAATGCTCATTTTGGGAAGCACAGAGTATGCAGTAAAGCTACTTTAGTGGAGCAGAGACAATTTTACATCTGACCTGAAGGTGTGGCTGGTCAATAAATCATCTAAAGTATGTAAAAAAAATTCTGCCAATACAAATGGGAAAATCTTACAACCTCCATTGGGTTTTTTATTGCTATCTGTATTAGAACTGCTTACTGACTTGGAAAATACAGTCACAGGAACCAGTTAAAAGAAACCTTGATGATGTTCCAGCCTTCTCCTCTCTTCAAAATTTAAAGGACTCCTACTGTAATCTGTGCCCCTTTCCAATTTCCCTACCAGTCTTTATCTTGACCCTTACCCGATATGCCACAATAATGCACAAAACAAGTCTTAGGGCTTTAATAAAAAATCCCAACCAACTGGCTGATGCAATATTTGGCATATGCTGGTCATTTTAAAGGATTTCGCCCAATAGACCTGCAATGGGGTAAATTTTTTAAACTACCCCAAGGCGCCTGCACAATTTTTCTACGGATCACCAGAATGCTGTGGCAACAGCAGGTGTTGTAGGCAGGTAATGTGGATCGGCTCCGTCGGGTCCCCGCCAAGGAATACTCTTAGCGCAGCGGGGCCCAACGGAGCCGATAATGCCATTGAAACATATCCTTACTCAGAAGATGTTCATATGACACCTCTGAGGGATCTCCTAAATGAGGTGGCTAGCCTCAAGGGACTTTCAAGGTGCACTCAACAACTGATAAGAGTTTAAATTAATAAGTAATTTATAATTTAATAGATTAAAATCAAGGAAAACACAACTGTCCTAAAAAAAATTCCTCAATTTGCAAATGTATAAAGCGAAATTACTTAGACCAAAGACAATAAAGGCCTGCTACTGGTCCTGGCTCATATAACGAACACATTTCACCCTGGCTCAGGGAAGTTTAATGATCGTGGGGTGGTCCTAGAGACTATAAGGTAAATAACTATTGTGTAAATTTTTTTACTTGAAGTCCTCAGTAACTCCTGAAGAAGTCCCCGTGTTAAGTATATGAGCCAGGACCAGTAGCAGGCCAGTATCATATTTTGATACTATCTGCCCTATCTTACCCTATACTATGCCACAGTAAAGCTGGGTTTACATGTGTAGATTTTTTCGTTCGATCAACAAGGAACTAATGATTTTTTGGTTGATTCAACAAAAATCTAGAATGGCCATTTGTGCGATGGATACATTTTGTTCTGTTGTTGTAATTTCGAATGTATTTTCCTTTGATATCGGGATGGACTAACAATACAATCTAACGACATCGAACAAAAAAATCTTCACGTGTAAACCCACCTTAAGGTAAGATTTTCAGTAATATATTAAATACTGAAAAACAATGTTAGTCTGCCACCTATATCATAGTAGTAAACTTAGCAAATGGGAGGAGCAATACATGTTGTCTATACTGTTCTCAATTAAATGTTCTCCAGGTTGTGGCTATGACCACAATATACAGAAAAAGGGGCTGCTGTTATACCCACCAAAGAACATATTGGCATTGATCAATACAAATAAACTTGCTAATTTTTTTTTTTAACATGTGTATTGTTGGCTACCTTTTGTGCACAGATCTTTTATGTTATGTGAAAGGGGCATTTCACTAATAGTGTAACTGAGTATAATGATTAAGATAACAACAGCTTCACTTTCAGGTCAACCTATCTGAGCAGACACAGTTGCTTTTTTTTGTTACTATAGGTGTAAATCTGCATGTATATTCCAGTCTAAATGGTTTCATTACAGAACTAATTTGATAAAACAAATGATTAAAGCAAAAGTAACTAACTTGTGTTTACTTCCAAGACACAAACACCAGCATCTCATTGTATGCACAATTAATATGTAAACAATATCAGGGATTCCTGAAGCTAATCCAGAAAGGTACAAAATAACTGATCTCAACAAAGTACTGTATAAGACTTTCTTTAAAGGAAAGGAAATTTAATTTCTGAATAGAAAAAACATTAATGACCATAAACAAATAGATGAACATAGGGGGAAAAAAACCTAAAATATTGAATGCCATTTCATCCATGGTAGCAATAATTAACACAACTGTCTGCTATAGACAGTGAAATAGACAGTGAAATTGTAATAAATAGTCCCAAATTAAGACATTTTACTCCATTTCTTTAGGCAAGAATGGAGAGTCAAGGTCCCACTTTTGTAAATATGTATGTATGTATATAAATATATACACACATACATATACAAACACACATATCTGCTTTGTACAGGGAAAGAAAGAGATCACATTTAGAGACACAAGCACATTAAGTAGATAAACAACGCTAGGATTCGGCTCAGAACCCCGTTCTTGTATCTGGACATCCTATGATTTCACTCAGTAAGGCTACAAATCACATCATGGTATTTGGGTGCATTCATGGAAGATCCTTACGATGACCTCATGGAAACAAGAATCCTAAATCAAACAGGACTGACAGTAAAAAAACAAGCTTGGTCCACTTTTGGGTCTTCCTATTTGTGTCAACCACCAGCCCAAGTAACATACCAGATGAAAGAGAAACCAAGTATTTGCTGTGTAAGCTGGGATATGTTCTTATGAACAGTCTTCATTATGTTCCTGATGGCAGTCCTGCTCTAGGAGCGGAGTGTGTATTTTAGGATGGGTGTACTGAACCTTGCAGCATGTGGTAGTGTCATTCCCATACTGATGTTTGGAACCTAGATATGCAGTAATAAATAGATCAGTCACGTAGTAAGGCAGTGTGTGCTCAACTTAAGCGTGTCATACATGACACATGATCCTGAGCACATAGTTAATGAAATAAGTCACGTTGTCTATGTCTTCTTTTTCAAGGCTTTCCAGGTTTAATCTCCAAAAATGTATAATTAATATGAAGGATGATTTTTTTAATAATGGTCCATCATCTTTCACTTATGTTCCACATAAAAAAAACAACTAGAAAGAAGATAACCATTCAAAGACGATTTTGTTTCTTGTCGCTCTTTAGAGTACAGATCCACTTTTAACATCCTTTTAAAGAAGCAGTTCAGTTGTACTGACTCCTGTATAATTGTCCACATAAGGCAGGTCCATCTCATACTCTCATGATGCCCCAGATGTCTCCAAGTAGCTCTGTAGTTTACGGACTGTAGTTTTATCAAGGGAACAAAGGTCAAAGTCAAAGGTTGTGTTTGTGATATGGAAGTGCCCAGTTTCTTCTATAAGGTTTACAATCTAAAAATAAAAGAAAACATTAGCATTAGAAAAACATACAACAAGATGATTTTTTTACTTCTCTGGCATTACAGGGAGGTGCCAGTTCTTGTACCAAAAGTTGAACATTAAACATTTTTTAACCTCCTGGGCATTAAAGACGTTTTGCAACATTTTTTTCAGAGCAAAACAGATCCGTACGGGAGATCCCTGCGCTCCCCTTCCCACTCTACAGATGTGTAAGGAGAAAAGCAACTCACCTCCATTAACAAGGAGATCCATTTAGCCCCCGCCTCTTCGGCTTTACCAAAGACACGGGCCGGAAAAGATCAACATACCTGCAGAGCTGCAGATATGCAGAGGACGGGTGATTATGCCCGATCTCGGCATGGCCACAGTTTGTTCTAAGAACAAACTGTCACCATACTGGGTTCAGGCATAGCGCCCAAGAGGTTTAACACCCACTCCTCCCTGTTGAGGACAGTACAACGGGATGTCAACCTGAATCGGGGAGAAGAGGAATAACCTAAATACACCAAAACTTTAAACTTTTGTTTAAATATGGGCTGACCTGGAGTCCAACCAGGGCAGACTACTTTCAGCACGTTTTATTAGACTTGAACTAACCAACTTGAACTAGCAATCCCAGGTGATAAATAACATTCTGCATCTCTTCAATAAATAAGGGGTGAAGAAGACAAACCAGCATATAAGTAGAGATGGTCGAATTCGGCCGTGAACATACTTTCATCATCAACATTGCTGGAGATGTACAAAAGGGCTGTGGGAACATTAAAAAATGTTCAAATGTAGCAGTAGTGACAACAGACAGTCTCTAGGAATTATCTTTGCTCATTGCAATGAATGAGCATATTTTAAAATAAATTTTAAAAGATAACAATGTCCCTGTCACGTGTCACCTATTACACATCCCCACCATCATTAGTAACGCCGGTGATGCATGGAAATAGCACACATATGTAGCAAGTTTGGTGATAATACCATGTTTAGGGGCTTTGCCAAAAACTCACAAAGTCAAACTGGTTGAATTTTTGAAAAATAAAAATTGAACTGTCTTTAATATCAAGTACAAATTATGATACATGATGTGAGCAGCATATTCCAACTACACTTGCAACAGTAAAAATCTGTTATGTGAATGTGTTGAATTTCTGAATAGAAAAAAACATTAACATTAATATCCATAAACAAATCTAAAGAAAAAAAAGGGACCCTTTCTCGCTTTATGGGTGCATTGCATGGTCCAAACCACAGGAGTTAGCAAAAAAGCTGCATTACCATTTCCAATACAAGACTAATGAAAATGCTTGTGGTAAACAAAATAATGAATTAGTCGGAAAGTTAGTACCATGCGCTAACCCATTGCACCCTGCCTTGTGCTAATGGCAACACAGCACCTTTAGTGTGAAAAAAAGTCCCAAATTTTTGTGTGTTGTCATTTTTAACAACAAATACTGAAAGTTCTACCCACCCTAAGTCTAAAGGACAATGGGCGGCGAGGGGATTTTAAAGGCATTCAACACAAGTATAAATCAAAAATGCAATGTTTATTTAACCAAGAACACAATACAAGAACAACAACAACAACAACAACAACAACAAGAACAAGAATATAGTAATATTGAATTCATGTGCTAATACTGTGTGTTCTTGGTTAAATAAACATTTGCTTTTTTGATTTATACTTGTGTTAAATGCCTTGCTGCCCATGGTCCTTTAGACTTAGGGTGGGTTGAACTTGTTCTGTATTTGTTGTGGAGTTATTGTTGGGATGTGGCATCTTTAATGTAATATTCGGGAGGATCACACTCCCTGTTGTTAGTGTGGTCATTTTTCTTTTTGAGTTTACCTTTTCTTTGTCAGAAATAGGTTTTTAGAAACCTTTTGGAAGCCAAATTGGGGAAGCAGGAACTTGTAAACAATCAGTAATAGAGTTGTGATCCCTAGCAGTCTCATGTAACAAGTCTTAAGTCTATGCCTGTCTTCCGAAGAATGTCCCCAGTCGCCAATTAAACTTATACCATATCTGGATCTTCTGTTGCATGACCACAAACTCGGAAAGCTTCCTTTAATATGAGGTGCAGGGTCCCTTGGGGAGTCACACTTCAGGCCCACTAACACACCACTGGTGCTGAACATATCACATCACGGATATAAGGTACTAGCAAATGAGAATATGAAAAAAACACTTTGAAGCAATATAAACTATGTATTATGTAAGACACCTAATCTCCCTAAAGCCAATTGCTTTTTTATTTTTAAGTACATTTAAACAGAAATAATAGAAAACATACCTGTCAGTTTGCCTAAATACATCCTTTGTCATGATACAGCTCGTTAAATCTACATGTGCCATTAGTTTACTTTGGTTCTGAGCGACTGTAATCTGGAATCAACCATATAAACTTGTGTCTACAGGCCAATGGAAAGGGGTTTTCTTTCTGCCTGTCAACAAGTAATCTGTACTTCTATCCCCAAAGGCTTTTTACAGCACCTGGTGGGCTTTTTTCATGCATAGTTTTACTTCTTTGTGGTATCTGTATCCATTACATAGCTCCAGAGCTTTTGGATCAAAAGAACAGGACCTCAGCAGAGAAATGTGTTACACATAAAACCTAAACTTGTATCTAAGAAACATCCGCAATGACTTAGTAAACAGGGTTATTCTGCAACTGTTACATTTTCAAAGGATCATGGGTAATTAGAAAATAACAAAAAAAAATCAGTAAATGTATAATGTAGTGCAATAAATTATAATTTGACTTGTAAATAGCCAAGCAAGAAACAAAAAGGAATTATCATTTAGCTTGCACTACCTACATGCCTAAAGTTTGTATCCATTTTGGTGTCCTAGTAATGACAAAGCCTGTCATTCCATTCTTGCTCTTTTTCCTAGAATCCCATTACTATGATAGCTGGTATTACAAATCAAAAAAGGATGTGTGGGAAGTGGGAACTCGAGGTGCCAGGACTTAATTAAAAACAACCGCTAAACAAAAGTGCCGTATATACAAGAGTATAAGCCGACCCAAATATAAGCAGAGGTGCCTCATTTAAGAAAAAATCTGGAAAACTGAATGACTCAAGTATAAGCCTAAGGTCAGAAATGCAGCAGCTAAGGCACAGAAACACACAGCAAATGTGCCTTTGTTAAGAGATGTTATATTTCATTCAGCAGATTTGTCAATTACAAAGCCCCTGAACATGATGATATCATCATCAAAATTGCTGGAGATGTAGAGAATGTATGTGGGAAAATTATAATAAAGTATTGGTATAGCACTTAAATGTGGGTTTACATGTGTAGGTTTTTTCGTTTGATCAACAGAGAACAAAAGTTTTTTTGGTTGATAAAATAAAAATCTAGGTCATCGAACATGTTGGTTGGTTGTTGTAATTTTGAATGTATTTTCATTCGATAACAGGATGGACAAACATAAGAATCTAATGTTACATTCGATAAGTGAACGAATGATGTTCGACAACGACATCGAACAAAAAATCTACACATGTAAACCCACCCAAGTTTTTGCCCAAAACAAGTTAAAATTAGGTCAACTTTAAAAACTTTTAACCTAATTTATGCAAAAACAGCATGGGTTAGAGCGGTGGTTCCCAAACTGGGGGGCACTAAGGTATTCCAGGGGGATGTTGGCCCTCAATCCTATCCTGTGTTTGAATGGGAGGGGGGGCTCAATAATGTTCCTAAATATGATTCAAGCACAGAGCGAGCCCGGATCCTTCTTTATGACAAATATTAGGCCAACATCCCAAATAGAATATGTAAAGGGGGGAGGGGGTGGTGGGGACTAGTGAGCCTCAGACCTAGGTCCACGTTCACCGTTCCTGATACACACCGCCTCACAGGATTTTCCCTAAACAGTAGGGACCTGGGGACTTTAATGGCCAAAGGTTCAATAGGTGTAAGTCTGTATGTTATCAAACACAATACATAGAACATCCTCCATAATGAGTAACAAAATGTCCATACAAGTATGAAGGTTAAAAATTATATACAGTCCGATAGGATTTAATGTCCAAAAAAATGGTGAAAACAATACAGCATGCTGAGTAGTGGTGAAGTCCTATCCTGTAATGGAGCTGGAGATGGAAGTAAAGAGAGGTCCCTGAGATGGATGAAAGATGAGTGACCCCAACATATGTTTCAAGGAAAAATCTTCGTCAGGGGGTCTCCACAGGGATATCATCAACGCCCCTAGTTTCCAACCGCTGCTCCAATAGGAAGCCTCTCGTCTGGACGGAAATGTCAAACCCGTGAGAGGGGAACGGGGGGGCCAACCTCAAGGGCGCTGTGGCTCAATATAAGGCATATAATTCTGGTATAAAAGTCATTAGGTATCATATGCCAGAGACATAGCAGTACTTCTCCAGTGAGAAGGTCATAGGTCGTCGCCCATAGATAGCTCTCTAGGGGGGCTAAATAGAAAAGGGGGGCCATGCAAGGAAAGTTTGGGAACCACTGGAGCAATATATTTTTTTTAAATGTTCCCACAACCCTTCTCTACCTGTCCAGCGTCCTCCAGGTTACTTACAGTATTTTTTGCAATATAAGATGTAATTTTCATCTGGTTGAATCTGTGTGTCTTATATTGCAAACATGTGATGCTGTCAGAGCGGTTTGTGAGTTGGCTGAAGCAGCCGGTTCACATGCACAGATCTGTCCATCTGCAGAGTTGTAAATGTGAGTGTCAGCTTTAGCCAACTCACATACACCCTTCTGCAAAGGGAAAAATCCACACGCTGGCTAAAGCTGCCACTCACATACAGAGACCAGGAGCAGGGGGGGGGGGGGGGGGGGGGGGGGGGGGGGGGGGGGGGGGGTCTGACAGCTTCCCTGCCTCCTTTAACTCCTGCTCTGCCAGTTGGAGCACAGAGCGCCAACCGCCAGATCCCAATATTTTTTATCAGGTTAAGGCACTCTGCTATAAAGGGTGTGTCCTATACTTATATGTCTTAAGGACTGCAAATATGGTAGGTAAAATTTGATACTTCTATTCGGGTCAGCTAATTCTCAAGTAGGTAGGTCTACTTCAATGCTATTCACAGACTGTGTTGTATAGGCTTATTTAAAATGATCTTAAAATTTCAATATAGGGCCACTGTTGTGAATCTGTTACTTATGCAGGAATTAAGAAGCATGACTAGAAACCTATATAGCAAAATTGCCAAAAATTACTCATCTAATTGTAGGTACTCTTGCATAATGTCATGTTTAACTTCAGAATCAGATATGATGAATATTTATAAAAGATGAATTAAAACGATATAACATGGGCAGTGAGTGAATTGTATATCACTTGTAATTCTTGTAACAATTGCCCCCCTTTACCTTCATCAACATTTCTACATAGCCTGACAGCTTACCTGCTGAAGTATGTGTCTTTCTCTTAAAGTCATTAACCTTCTGTGGAGTTCAACTAATTCATCCAGATATGCCTGTAAAAAAAAAAAAAAACATGTTTTATTAAGATTGGCTTCTCATACACTTCTCATACACAAACGTAGCAGGTTTATAATGTGCAGAAGAACATTATAAATGGTTAGAGTGGACACAGATGTCACATAGAGCAACATGAAAAGGATTTTTACTTGAAAAGTCCTTAAAATTTGTTAGAAATAGAATTCTACACATATGCCAACCCCTCAATTGCTTCTCTTAAAATGTTTTGTTTGCTGAAGTTTCCAACAAGAATTTTTATTATTATTATCATTCATATAGCACCAACATATTACGCAGCACTGTACAATACATTGAGTTGAGACACAATTACAAGATAACACACAGGTACAGGTTATGACACAGGAGGAGTAGAGGACCCTTCCTGGTCCGGCTTACAATCTAATAGAACAAAAATAACAAGATTCAAAGAAACAACAAATGCGATGCAATCGTATATAACAATACAGAATTGATTGTGATCTATAGAGTAAGTGGAATGGAAATAAAAAGAGAAATGTACAGTGATGGACATTCCCTACAGCTGGATATCTATATTAAATTGTTTCTTTTTAAAATCCCATTTATTGAGCCACAGCCAAACAAGCCCAATTTACCCATCCCAACCCCCTTAGGAAAGGTACACATCACTGCAAATAAGACCTGAGCATCATAGTGCATTTTGATTTAAACACCTAAACACCAACCTACACCTACAACAGTCCACCCCATTTATTGCATATCTTAATAGACCAAGTTAAAAAGAAAACTCAAAAAACTCAACTAAAATCAAGCAAATGTTACCATGGGGTGCAGAGGTATCAAATGCTTGTGTAGTGGGCAGAACTGCTTCATAGCACTTTAGTCCTGGGATAATTCCCAGTTGAAACATTACATTTCATACTATCTGTTCTAAGATGACCTAGCAAACATTAAGTAAACAGAAAGTTACAGTCGCTTTGTGTATAATACAAACAGAATGAAAACCTGTGGATAAGAAACCTCTAATAAAACTGCAGACACAAACTCCAAATATGTATATTTACCTTATCACAATCCCCGTTTTTTACTTGTTTTTCAGACTTGGTCTGTTTAATTGGGCTTTTTACTTCCAGGATCTAAAATCAGCAGAGACATAATAAGGAAAGTGGTTTTAGTATATTGTCAGTTTAAATACAGCTACAGAAGCGAGACCACAGGCTGTAACATACTTATCCAGGGCTAGCAGCAGGTATTAGAAGCTACTCAAATGGCACAAACAAGTGAATATCTGGATTTCCAGACAGATGCATTAAGCACACAGTGCGGAAATATGGCAAACACAAAAAGGTAAATAACCATAGGCTGTAAATTCCCAGTCTGGCCTCTGGTGAGACTGATAAAAGCTCTTGACCTCTAGTCTTGCGCTTTATGGTTTCTGCCAGACTTGGAGGAATTTACAGCCGCATTATAAAGTAACAAGTGACATCTTGACAAATAAGAGGAGATCCAGGACTAACAGCCATTATTTATATTGAGGGTAGATCACCTTTTACTTTGGTTATCATTTTTTTCTAGATAATGTGTCTTGCTCTATTTTAAAGCATACATTTTGGCAAGGAGGTATTTCTTAGCCACAAAAAAGTTGAACAAATAAGTGCAATGCACTTTAGAAAAATGTTTGACATAATTAGTCTAGTTTAAAATGTTCATTTTCTAAAAATTAACCTTTTACTCCAATTTGACTAACCAACATTACTAGTAAAAGGAAGAAACATCCATACAGTTATAAATCCATACAGTTATAAAATAGTAGCAATACAAAAATTCTATCCTACCACCCTTATGTGTAGTTACCTACCCCCGACCAGCATATTGCCACTGAATGGGCCCTTGTCCTACTACTCCATGGTAAAAAAAGGATTTAAATAAGTTGCAAATGATCATATTCTGTTTACATTTTACATATGGTGCTAACATGATTTTATAACAAATGTTATATGATGTTCTGTTGAGTCCATCCATATAAATAGGGGTGCACAGTGGCACTCTGGTAATCAAAAGGGCTAAAAACTAGCTATGTGTACCTGCATTATTGTTACAAAGCTCATATGCGTACTAACAACTTGGAGGCACTCCATGTTTGGGCGGCTGCTGCTAAATGTTAAATGTATCCAATTTATGTCACTTGGATAACTGCAGGGAAACATGAATAACTATAAAAGGTTGCAGTTAGGGGTGTGACATTGGGAATGTAAATTAGTAATCTAAAAAAAAAAAGATTGGACTTCTAAGGGTGTTGGAGATCTGGGGGATGAAAGTCAGAGTAGGCATATGTAAGGGTAGAATCTGACAAGAGAATAGCACTGTGTGAGCTGGAATATGTCTATGAAAGGTTGACATATGGACTGCAGGTAGTCTCAGGGGTTAGTTACTAACCTAGAAAATTTCAGGGTTGTACTACTGAGGTATGAGATCAGGGGATTAAAACGTGTTGTACTGTGAGAGTTACATGTGACCCAAAGCCAGCTGGTGACCTGTAGATGGGGACAGCTAATCGGAGGCTTAATCAAGAACAGGGAGGTCCATCTGCAGCAGAATCTACCATGCAGGAAGTTAATGCAGAGGACATTGAGGGAGACCGTGAGGAAGACCACGTACATATGGGGGAAGTACCAAGCACCATCTCCTGCTTCTCATCTGAGGAGCTCACTAAAAAAGTTATGTGCACCCCTGGTTATAAAGCTTTAAGATCAATTAAATCTACTGTATGTAACAAAGATGCGTAAAATTTGGGCACCCTGTAACACAGTCAAGTAAGAATTGATAAATGAAATCAAATTGTAAACATGTACAGACCAAATGGTTTGAGCAAACTTTCCACATAGCAGGAAAACAGGAGATAAATGTGTTATGTGGGGAATGCCTCAAATCAGACAGAGGTGTTAAAAGAAATACGGTAATTAGAAACGAATTTCTTTAAGGTACCAGTGTTCTAATTTGAATGAAGCTAAATACAGCTGCCCAAATCCAACTGGTGGACTTTATGAAGACGTTTAAAAACAAGCCAAAGATGACAATTATGTCTTATTAAGAGGAGCCACCCAAAAAATGGATAGGTTAGAAGGGACATTTACTGTGAGATGTTTACACTTATACATTTTTGGTTGGTAGAAAGTTAGAATATAACATTAAATAACTAATTCCTGGATCTTACACCTATTGCTGTCCATTCAGCAGTGTTGAGTTTATCTCCAAGGATTTGATTCTTTCCTGCAGTGATGGAGGGAGTGTTTGATCTCCATCTTACAGCACAATGGATCCTAGTTGCTAGGCAGGAGACTACTGTCTTCCAAATGCTCCAATATTTGATTCTTTGCTTCCAACAGCTAAGCATATATGGTATTAACAGAGGCTAAACACTAATGCTTTCTTGCAGTGTTATTTCTGGCAATTTACCTTTTATTATAAATAGAGCCGACAGTAGAAGAGAGAGACAAAACCCCCAGCGCATTCTGTTTTGCTGTGTTAACATAGCAGATTTTAGGTCTTAAAGTACCTGCTGTGCATCACATATTTGGTCCAGGTCATCTAGCCATAATGCTTCATTTTCACACCACTTCAGTTAGGTAAACATATCTTATTCAAGAAAAAACGGCTTTTAAAGAATTCTAGGACTAGCACCGATGAGTTCTTACTCAAAGCTACCTAGCTGTACTAAGAAACAGTTAAGGAGGTTTTTATTCACGAGAATTAGAACAGAAAAGTCAAAACAATTCCAACAACTAAGTTGGTATAGATGACTCCCTTTTACAAAGACAAGGACAACAACTTGAAAAAACACAATATACAAAAGAGGGTTGCAGAATAGTTGCATAAATCTTGCAGCGGATGGCTCAATAAATACCGTATTTGTCACTGTATAACCCCCCCCTTAAATTTTGGGGAACATTTATATGCGTCTTATAGAGCAAGATGCATCCACCCACAGTTGAAAGACTATTTAGCCATCACAAATACCCTGCCGGTGGCCCAAGATCTAAGCTTAGCTGGCAGGGGGACAGAGGCGGGGAAGCTTCCTTTCTGCCTCCTGTAACTCAAACTCAGCACTGAGCTTCAGTTCCAGAATGTGGAGAAGGAAGATCAGAGGCAAAAATCAACAGGTATTTCTTCCCTCTGCTTCTCTTCACTTAAACTCAAGCTCAGCTGGTGTGTGATAGTTCAGAGCCATAGTGCAAAAGCAAAAAATAAAAAGCCTGAACCTCTGTATACAGCAGTAAATTGCAAAATACTGTACCTTACCACGTAGTCCAACTTTAGAGAAAAATGGGAACGTATATGGTTTTCTGACTTCTATCTATGCACTTGTCTAAGGCCAGTGACTTTGATAATAGTGACACTACCAATCAGCATAACTGCTAGAAAACCAGCAATGACAGCCTCATAGACAGCATTACTTTACAGCAACTAAACAAGGAAGGCGATATTTTCACATATATATCATTATAAAAGTACATACCAAGGGCCTCAGTTGGGAAATGCACTTTTTATGTGACAGGGAATTTAATCAGCGCAGCTACAGACTGCCTGAGCACTAGGTAATTGGATCTATAGGGAGTATGCACAGTACTGTGCCTCCACAAGTCTCTTCAACTAAACCTGAAATCAAAAGCCTTACAATGGGCACCATCTATTATTAATCCAACACTAGGTGAGTGTTATGTCATTCATGTGTCATTCTGTATATCATTTGGAATTATAGATGATAGACCATAGATTCTGGAAATATATTTAGCCCATATTTGATCATATTTCTTTCAGACTTATGCACCATTGCAACACAATATATAATCATCCACCAGTGAGTAAATGTAATTTCTGTTGTTTGGGAAGGTTCATTAACAAAAGTTTAAATGTATATTGTCAAGCCCTAGCACTAAAACATATATAGTATCTCTAAATGTATAGTGCTAACCTCAGAAGCTTTAAAAATATTAAATGTTAGCGTTAGAATTCTAAAAAACTAACTCAGCTTTTTAACCAATCACACAATTCTCCAGATCTTTTAAGGTTTTTTTGAAGTTTATTAACAGGAGGGGGGGGGGGGGGCAGCCGCAAGTGGTTACTGGGAAAGAAGACGTCACTTCCGACATCTGCCATCCCCGTGTGTCTTGCAGCAAGCCAGATCTGGATCCAGTGATTCTGGAGCATCACCAGATTCAGATCTGGATTGGTGGAGAGAGCGAGACCGGAAGAATCTGGCACTCCAGGCATCTTGGTGCTGGAGCGAGGAAAGGGGGGCAGAAGCTAAAATTTTTATCTACAGGGATCACTTTGCCTGGTCATAAATATTTTAACAAAAACAGCAGTTTTGTCTTGACACACTTGACTGATATAGGTGAAGGGTTAAGGCCCCCATACATCTAACGAGCCAGGGCTGATCACGCTGCACTCCATTGCTCAGAGTATCGGCGGGCATCAGCCAAAAAATCGCCCGTGGCTCGCTAGGTGTTTAAGGCCCTTTAGTTAGTGGAGATGGTGATCAGAGTTAGGAAGTGTTATTAGCAGTATAAGGGATAAGAAGTTGAGATGTAATATTAACCTTCTTAAGCATTTAAAATATCCATAGACCAGGGCAGCTAAGAAATCTGGCTAACATATACATTGGCATATTTATAGGAACTGTGCAGGTCATTTGCTTGTTCTAAGCACAAAGTTTGTTAGGTTCAGTTTAGCTAAAGACAGGAAAGTAGGAAAGATTTCCTGGATTGAGAGGAACCGCAATAATTATGTTCTAGTATAGCCTACAAAGTATCAATCACCTGCTTTAGAGCACACTGTTGGTAATAACAAGACAATTGTTCAGTTGAGTCATTACAGTCAGGCTATGTTACCATTACGTTGGGACCGCTCCGCTAAGCGTACACTCTTAGTGAGAGGTCCCAACGTAGCAGATAGACTTACCTGCTCGGCGGAGGGTCTGTCTTCATTGTGCTGAGCAGATCCGCTGATGTAAGGTTGAACGTAGTCGAGTACGTTCAGCCTCTGCACCGGTGGATGTGTAAACAGACCATCCGCCAGGCAGGCAATGTCTGTGGGATACATTGGAACCACTGCTAAGCTTATATGCTTAGCGGAGGGGTCCCAACGTATAATGGAAATAATGACGTATAATGAAAAAATATTAAACAACTATATAGTGGAGACTTTCTAAAAGTTTTTACAAAAACAAACAAAAAAATATATCTTTAAATAGGCCAATTGTGGTATTGCCATAACAACCAGGAATATATAATATATTGCTTTAATCAACAGCAAAAAAAAGTATATTTTTTTACAAGATTCCATTGACTTTTTTTCCCCCTTTGATGATGTAAATGGACAAACGTCAAAGTGGCTACTGTATGCATTTAAGAAACTTTTCTAATATAGTGCATTAAAGAAACATTTCTTGTAGCCAATGAAGACCAATCACGATCCTTGATACATTATCTAACCTGTACTACTTAGAAGTTATAGGCAAGAACAAGTCCTCTAAGCCCTTTTTTTATACATCAGCCTCTTTATGTTTTTCATTTATAAGTTATTTATGCTAGCCAAGGCTTGGCAAGGCATCAAATACTCCAAAACTGTGAAATGCTGCCTGAACAAAAGGGGTGTCAGAGCAGTATACAAACTGTTCAAAGGAACTTACAAGAAGCTCGTGGACAGCTTTTATTCCAGAACAATAGCTAGGTTTAAGAATATAGCCGATATATGTCTTTTTCTGACAGCTCTTACAAAGCATGTTATACTGTTTCTTCTGAGACAAGTGAAACAAAAATCTGCTTCAAAGCCTGGGAATGTAATTTGGATTCTAGCCTTTCCTTTGTACTGACCATATTACAGCCAGATCCTCACTACAGATGCAACCTACTCCAAAGCGAAATGTTTGCATTGCTTATTGCAACAAAACCTTTCATTGTTCTTGGCACTGTGCTGTGAAAATATATTCCTATCAAATGGTCCAACCTCTATTATATTGACCAAAAACGCAAGATAAAAAAACTACACGATCATTTCAATTAGAATCCAGTTAAATCTCAAAATACATAATTTGTTGCTAGATTTGAAGCAGATCGGATATTTAGATTATTATATGTATCGCTTTACTAATACTTTCTTTAAAAAATGTTTTGTGTTTAATTGCTTGAATAAAAACGTTATAAAGGGTTGTGATCAGTAGCAGCCAAGCAGCAAATTTAGTGTATGAAACAGTATTACCTGAACATTACATGGACAATAAGCAGCAAGGTGGCCTAGATCACCGTAGCTTACTCTGGTACAAGTTTACTGTGGGCAAATACTTCATTTAGGATGGTTTGTAAATGAGACAACGTACCTTCTCTGATCTTCCTCCCACTGTCCCCATCACCCTGTTAAGGAGAGAAAGGCACTTTTCAGTGCAGTACAGAAGAGATGCACTTTAGTGTAACTTAACACTGAATTCCTGTTTATATGCCTTCTTGACCAATCACCTACCATTTTGTGATCGTACAGGTAGAGAATGGCATATGAATGACAGAAATTTAGTGTGATACTGCACTGGAACAATGGAAGTACAGTTCTGCTGTACTTAAAATGCCATTTTCTCTTAAATGGAGCAATGAAGGAAGACTGGAGAAGGTAAGACACATTTTAGTCTTTTTAAATCAATTCTTAGGTAGTACTGCCTAAGGACAGTACAGATGCTAGATAATTGTTGCAAAGACACTCTTCCATGGTTATTTAGTTTGTTTAGTTGCCCCAGAATAGGTACATTGACAATACAATTCTGAAGTTAAGCTTAAAATTTTAACTTTCATTTATGGTGGGGGGTGGGGTTAAAGGATAATTCATGGCATCAAACCTACTTTTCAAAGAAAAAAACATTCTTCTTCTAAGCATTGCATCACAATTATTCTTTTTTAGTCAGTTTGAACCTTCACTTTTAGATTAGTTTTACAACATCCTACAGAGACACTCAGTAGAGCATAACATACAGAAGAATTCTATGAAAAGTAGACCAGTGATTAACAAAACCCAGACAGACAGAAAGATATTAATAAACTCTAATGTACTCACTGGCGGCTGCGAGTAATACATTGGTAACATGCTGCTTGGTGAAGAAAGGCTAAGAGCACAGTTAAATATACATGCACAGTGATCCTGCTGTTACAGCAGCTCTGTTTAAATATAGGAAGCATTGTATCCATATGAGAGGCTGAATTGTCACTGTGTATTATGTGCTTTATGTAAAGGGCTGTGTAAGCAGCTCATGTGCTTCTGATCCCATTGAAATGGTAACAGATTTGCAGCAATAGTAAGCCCTTGATGTGGTGTGGAAAAAAAAATCAGGTAACCTAACACACTGGAACACGAACACATGGTTTTTAGTATCAATAACATAGTGCAGAAAAATACAAGACCATAACCGATTAGAAAAGTCTGTTTGAAGCTGGTCAGAAAAATACCTTACCTGATTATTGTTCGTTTTCAATAAAGTTGGAGGATCATTTCGTAGTGGCGATGAAACTGAACTACTTTCACTATTGCTTCCATCACTTAGGCTAATTCTGAAAGAAGATAAATGTCAAGCTTAGACGTGCTTGTTGTACATATACCGTATTTTTCGGACTATAAGATGCACCAGACCATAAGACGCACACAGTTTTTAGGGC
>CM070032.1:110533255-110567554 GCA_036250615.1 Ptychadena robeensis | reverse complement strand
CACTTCCATGTCAGGGAAGGTTCTCATTCATCCAGATCATGGTAAATGGAGGATGAGGACGGGGGGGGGGGCACACTTGGGCAGCTCAGCCTCTGTTGTTGGTGGACCTTGTCCCTGCCCTGATCTGCAGTCTTCTCCCTCTCCTCTGATCAGCGGTTACTGTGTCCGTGGGAACTGCAGAATTATTGCAGTTCCCACTGACACAGAGAGGTAAAGATGCCAGTTCATCTCTCCCTCTCTCCATTGCCTATGCCAGCAAAACTCTGCTGACATAGGCAATTATATAGTACAGCTGGGAGAGCCGGACACCAGCTCCTCCAGCTCCCCAGCTAATCTCGGTGCAGGGAGAGCTGGCAGGAAGCCAAGGTGCGGCCGAGTGGCCGCGGGGGTCGCACATTTGGACCATAAGATGCAGGCACTTTTTGCCCCCAATTTTGGGGGTGAAAAAGTGCGTCTTATGGTCCGAAAAATACAGTAAATGGTTACTCATTGCCTTTTTGCTTGGATAAATCAAAAAGCAGTAAAGGACATAGAACATTACAAAACAACTGGGAAGGGTCCTCTACTCCTCCTGTGTCATAACCTGTACCTGTGTGTGTTATCTTGTGTAGTATCTCAACTCTAATGTATTGTAAAGCACTGTGTAATATGTTTGCACTATATAAATAAATGATGATAATAATAAAAAAACAAAGTGCAACTACTATAACAAAAGATATATCTAAGATATTGGAGAATACATGTAGGTGGTCAGTCTAGTGAAAGACAGATGCCAGCACAGACCAACTCAGGTTTGGTATTAATCAACATGAAGGCAAAGGAGATACAGGTCATTTGCGAAAACATAAAATATTATCCAAAAGTTCCTGTATTTCAGTAATTTAACTTCAAACTTGTATATGAAATAGACAGATTACATGCAAGGCTAGATATTTCAAGCCTTAATTTGTTGAGTATGGCTTACTGCTTATGAAAACTCCCAAATCTCGGAAAATTACAATATTGCATGGAATCATTAAAACAAAGATTATAATTTAAGAAATGTCTTGGATGGTGTGCATTTCCATTCTTCCTCCAGACTCTGGGTCCTCGGTTTCCAAATGAGATGCAAAATTTGCTCACATCAGAAAAGAGGATTTTGGACTACTGAGCAACAGACCAGTTCTTTCTTTCTTTAGCCTAGGTAAAACGCTTCTGACAATGTTTGTTGTTCAGGAGCGGAATGAGGGATGCAATGTTTGAATCCCATTACCAGGATCTGTCGATGTGTGGTGGCTCTTGATGCACTTATTCCAGCCCCAGTCCACTCCTTGTGAAAGTCAACTATACTTTTGAATGGCCTTTTCCTGACAATCCACTCCAGGCTGAGATCATCACTGCTGCTTATGCATTTCTTCTTCCACACCTTTCCCCTCCACATACCTTCAACACTATCTTAAGCCTCCCTTACATATTCAAATTTTTCTCCTGACCGATCTTTCATTAGATTGGGTCACCCGATTTTCACTTAAAATGTAATGGTTGATCGGTCAGCCGGCACGAAAAATCGGAATTTGAATGATCACCGATTGATAGGCCCGACACTATTTTTTTTAACAGCAGATCAACCAAAATTTACGGACAGGCCCAAAGCGGTCCAGATATTGAGAAATCGCGATCGGTCGGGTGCATAATTCCGCATCCGATTATTCTCCTGAGCAATTAACCAGACCGACCACAATGGTCGATCGGACTAAATTTGTACGAAAAAATGGAACGTGTATGGGGGGCCTTAGCTAGTAAGATACTTCTTTACTTTTAACAAAACTATTGTAAACATTTAAAGGTCTAGTCTTTTCATGAATCTATTAATACATTTTGGGTTTTCTTCTTATCATTATTTGTGCACATATACTCTATATCCCGTTATCAATATCAATATATGATAAGGATCCTTTACTTATATTTTGCTGAAATAGCATTTAATGAATACAGTGGCTAGGATTTGCTTTTATAATAATATTTTTCCTTAAGAAATGAATGGGTGCTCATAAAGGTCAATTGAAAGGAAAATTAAATCTAATGTAAATTAAATGTCTGCAAAAAAAAAAAGGCAATGAACATTAGTTCTGCTAAATAATTAAATATAAGAATGGCAAAGTAATTCCAGATACAAATAGGTTTGGTAAACTGGATTTCTGATGTACCTGCGAGAACGACTTCCTCCATGAAGATGGATAGTCCTCTCACTTTCAGAGTCATTGTCTTCAGGATCATCAGATTCGTCTTCAGGATCGTCAGAATTCAGGTCTTTCATTATAGACCTCAGGGAACCTGTACAAGACGTAAAGAAATCTAGGCAAGTTAACATTTAGCATAGTATTTTCAACTATATTCTCTAGAGGAATACACATACACTGCCTAGCCAAAAAAGGCTCTACCATCATCAATGCAAGATCTTGGTGAAAAATTTGATGGAAATAAATATTGTGACATTGCAGAAGCTGATCGAAACAATGCCACTGCAAATGTGTGCTGTAATCAAAGCTAAAGGCGGTCCAATAAAATATTAGAGTGTGTGACATTTTTTTGGGTGGCAACTTTTTTGGGGGGACAGGCAGTGTATACAAGGAATATATATTATATAATAAACATTTCCATTAACACTCTTTGAAGCGGATTTCAACAAACCACACACAAAAAAGTACATTTATAGTATTGGTTGCTGTTGTTTAGACCCACAAATCTCTCAACATCTCTAAGAACTGATGGAGCCTTGCTTACATGACTGTGTATGGTAATTTTTTGTGTATTGCATCAAAACATAAAATAAAAAACACATTTTTTTTACAAACTTAGCATCAAAAATTATATAGCATATTGTGTGTTGTGCTGCATTGTCTTGGTGCCTTGCAAAAAGGCCATAACGTGCACCATAGTAAAACATTTATAGCAAAAATTAACCACAACAGCATAATGCAATGTGGGCCTTCAATGTTTGACTATAGAAACAAAGATGGCAACATTGCTAGCTTGAATAGATGTGCAAGTTTCTGAGTCAAGATGCCTTTCCCTTCACTCCATAGTGAGCCACAAACCTGGAATAAGGATCACTGAGGCAAGTAAAGTAGTTAATGAAAGGATCACCGTAGATGGGTAAAGGTTCGATTTCTATGGCTTCTTCAATAAAAGCATATATTACAGAAACCTTTCTATGTATAACTGATCATAAGAGTAGTATGCTATGGGTTTACGGTTTTAGTTTTTAAGATTAGGGAGGGGGTTTTCTTTATTTCTTGACTTGAAGATCCAGCAGGAAGTAGGAGGATTAGCAAGGATCATCAACCTTTACGTAATTTTATGTCCAGATGACGTTACCAATACAAATATGTTATTGAATCCACACAAATCCTCTAGAACCCAATCTAGTTACTTTTTGGGGATCTGTTACTTAAATCCAGCTTGACAAAATATTCACACCTGACCATAATTTCAATAACATTCTCTGCTTCTTAAATGGAAAAAGCTGATAACTTATGGAAATTCCTTTGTTCAATTTACAGTAATAATCTAAGTGAGATAACAGCACATATAAATTTGTTTGGAACCGCAAAAGTAGGTGATTTTCACACTGAGGAATGGGAATATATGCATGAGATTTTGTGACTAATGTCTCATACATCACCTTCATGTATTTTTAATGCACAAAGTATAGTACAATATAATACCTCTAAGTTCTATACATAATGTCTGTAAAAATTACCATCAGAAATATACTCTTAAACTGGGCATACACAGGTAGATTTCTAAAAAGATTTGAGCACAATCGAGTGCACACTCACGGAGCTCGACTGTGCTCTAATCTATTAAGAAATCTACCCATGAATGCCTTCCTTTGAAAGAAGAAACAGTTCGATTGAACAGGTCCTAAATGTTGGAAAACCCTGTTCGAGGTCCATTGCTTCATGGTCCATTGAGACTGTGAGTCTCCCTCTGAAGTAATGGAGGAAGAAAGCTGCAATTGCACAGCCTACATTCTGTGATCAGGTCCCGGCAGTGGAAAGGGGGTGGGGCCTCTCACTGCTCTGTTTGCTTGGGGAGGGGGGCCTTGCTGGCTGTCCTCTTTCCTCTATGAAGCTGTCAGCCTGTGTTGTGAGACATTTTCCCACAACACAAGTGTACCGGGTCCCCATCAAACAGCAATTGATGTGCACTTTGGTGCACATTGATTCCCGTGCGATTGACCCGCATTCAATCACAGCGTGGTGACGCCATGACCCTGTGATTGATTGTGGCTTGCACAGGAATCTACCTGTGTATGCCCAGCTTAAGGCTTCCACTCTGGCCTCCAGAAGGCAAGCAATACCATCCACAACCTACATATGACTTAATTTGTAAATGGTAGGCTTCCAGTAAGTTATCTCTGATCTGGGCATTGTCTGGTTGTTACACCTATATCTGGTGAGGAAAAGCTATATTTAACCCATAGTAAAGGTAAAACATTATGTTTATGTTTATGTTTATGAGTTATTTCAGAAATACATTTTGGGGTTGGGTGCAAGTATTGGTTCATGTTTAAGAGTTAGGAAATTTTAACCTACTAATCAGCTTGCAGTAAACTGCACCCAGACTCCTATTAAAATGTAAAAAAATGCATGTTTCAATACACATTAAACATTTTTTCCCATTTTATATGGTTTTAAAATGTTTTGTTTTTTTTAAGTATTAACCCAAGCTCTGCAAACAAAGTAAAAACTGCCGAAAATGTAACCAAGGAATAATATATAATGTCTATTACCTACAGCAAAAGTGGTAATGTTCGTCCTATAGTGAGCTTAAAAAAGCAGGATTACAAATCAAATTGATTGTAGATGTCTCCAAAGCGGCACCTTTTGTTGGCTTGTTTTTGATCTACTTAGTTTTTGACGTGCTTCTTTGAGTTCAAGGTCAAATGCTGGTCAAGCAAGCACTCTTCTCAAATCTTAATGTGAGTTCTATGGTGCTGCCATATCACTCCCTTTGCCCTTTAGTCCTCATTATGTTCAACAAGTGAGCAGCAATACCCCAAAAAGGAGGAACACTGGGAGCCTGATTTATACACCCCTGAGCTAAAAGGAAAAATACGACTGTTGCCTACAGCAGCCAATAGGATTTCAGGATTTATTCTGTAATCTGTCAGGGAATATAATTAAATTATTATAGGATAGCATATATGCTGTGCAGTTGATCACATTTACAGTGACATTGATAGTATTACTGTATTGATGTGGCTTTAACTGCAGCTCTCTCAAATGAAACATCTGCAGTATGCTGGGCATTACTTTTTACGCCAAAACCAAACCAAAACATTAACTCAAATAGAAAATCTGAGGGGGGTCCAGAAGTGGGTTGATCTCACATTTACAATGAACTGTTGAGAAAGATGCATCATGGTGACAGACTATCACCCTAGAAAACAAATCAAAAAGTACCTGCACAAAGTATTAGGGTTAAGCCTGCCATACACGCACCGATCGGCGGTCGATTTTGCTGCCGACCGAAGAGCGTGCGTGATCGCGGTCGTCGCCAAAATCGGCTGCCGATCTGGTATGCCCGCATGGGGCCTATATTCTCCGGCCGATGCCGTTACTTTCAATGAAGACCATCATCTTTATTGAAGGTAACGGCCAGCACACAAAGGGTGCCCGCCAATGCTATCAGCTTGGGATAGCAGCGTGATGACGTCCTCACGCTGCTTTCCAGAGCTGATCTTAGCAGCTCTGTCGCCCCCACTGTGCGTGTGTGGGGGCCTTTAGGGGTGTTCACTCTTATGTAACCTTTGTTTCATTGTTCTCATCCATTTCCTTTAAAGGATTTGTTTGTTTTTCAATTGGATTATACCTGTGAGATGCGGCTTTCAACACATTTTAAAATCTCAATGAAGATCATCTAACAGAACAACAAAAGTCATCACATACAGAACAGATTCTGATTTATAATGAACAATAGATGCCTCTGGAACTGTAAAGAGATCATTTAGAAACGATAACCTTGAGTTTAAAGGCACTAGATAGCACCCAGGAGCTTCAAGAAGCACAGAACCACAACACTGATCTCTTTATACATACCATTTAGCAAAAATAAATAAATAAATATATATATTTTCCCCCCACAACCCGTCACTACATCTCCAGCAATTTTGGTGTGGATAGCATGTTCAAGGGATTTGCAATCAACTCACAGCAAGTCAGCTAGTTGAGAAATGTCAAACAATGCAAACATTCCCACAAATAACAGTCAATATCTATTATTTGTTTAATACCTTGTCTATTGTTATGTGGTGGTGCCAAACTGGAACTTGAGCTGGACGTAGAACTTGCTGGGCTTGGCTGTCCTGACTGTAAAAAAACAAAACAAAAATTGTCAAGTCATTCATTACATTGGTTAAAGACAATTCACCACTTCCAGAAGAAGCTTACTTCCCGAGTAGGACCTCCAGGCAATGCCAGGGACAATATAGAACACTGTCCCCTACACCCCTGTGCTCAAGTCTAGCAGCCAATGAATTGGTCATGTAATCTAGGGATGGACTGTACCACTGCTGCCAATGTCTAACATCAGCTGTAACCAGGGGGTTTGGTGCAAACTACAACAGAAACTGAAAGCCCTGCCATGCTGTAGAGATGGAAACACCTGCACAAATGCACAGAAAGTTAAAAAAGATCTTCACAAGATCCCTCTTTCCACTGGGAAATGTCATATTATTAGAATTCAAGGGGTTTGTCACTTCCAAACAATATAACCCTTTGTCACACATTTGCCTTGAATTTGGCTTGGCAAAGGGTAGCAAAGTGAAGTGTAAACTAAACCAATAATTGCAGGTATCTTGTATACAGGTGTCCTGTATAACAACTTGTAAGCCCCCCTGAGAGACAGGGGTATGACTATATATACTGTGTAAAGCACTGCATAATAATTATAATAAAAGAAGAAAAATACACTACAATCACAAAACAAAAGCCAGAACACGGCACTATAATTACATGGTAACAAAATATTTATAGCAGGACTGGTTTGGCTTTAGTAATACAGCACACAAAAACTACAAAACTACTAGAGTTAGTAATGTTTGAGGGAGGTGACATTGTTAAGCTGGCCATACACCTTTAGATCTCTTTTTAAGTTAAGATCTAGATTTAAGCTAGCCATACATTGTCGGATTCCATGGCCGATCGATCACCTATCTGATCGATTCCGGCGATGTCAGCGGGAATCGGAGGTCCGATCGATCGGCCAATTAAGTCTGTCCGATCGCTACATACCACCTTGTCCCACGGATTCCTGGACGATTCCGTGTCCGATCGCTAACTTCACAAATGGCAACTCCCCCTGGTGTGTGCTGAATCGGATCAGAAAGACCAACATGTTGGTTCTCTGTCCGATCCGATTCTGTGCCCCCGATCAATCGGACGTGATCGATCGGACAAGGTGGGCTTCACGCGATTCCGGGACGATCGTTTCGCGTGCACGCGCCCGGAATCCGATGGGAAACGGACCAGTGTATGGGGGCCTTTAGACTTGATGGTTTAGAAAGTCCATCATATTCCGCGGTTTTGGTAAAACAAAAGGAGATCTAAAGGAAATCTGACAGAGAAATCTAAAGTTCTAGTGCCCATTGGGAAAGACCACTGCTCTTTTAAAATTATATAGTTGTACTACATAACTGTAGAAATATTTGGGGAATTCAACATGCTGCATCGGTCAAAGTCAATTTTCTGGAAGGTCACTACACAAACAAAAGCCAATAAAACCAACTTCATGCTACTTTAGAATAATAGTAAAGCAGCTATTATTGAATGATGCAATACAAACATAAAGTACACAGGAAAACAAACTTTAAAGTGTAATAGGAACATCTGTTAAGCCATTATATATAAACATACACTTCCTTACCAGATATACAATAGAGCTAATTTTATAGTACATTGATAAATGATCCCAATGTAAAGCCTCTGTCACATAGGCCTGTCTTTTTTCCTCTAAATCTCAGCTGCTCAGATGCTACTCACCAGCCTGTCTAAGGAATATTATCATTAGGATTATACTGTCAGTAATCCCAGAAAAGCCAAACAGCTCCTAGTAACAGAGGCACTGAAAAGCTCCAGAGCTTAGCTGCATCTTTCGGCATATATACTACATACCTCTAGAACAGTTGCTGTACCCTGTAAATCAATCCATTGTTACTCATTTTAATGAGCAGACCGATTTATAGCTTTCTGTGGACCTTTCTCACAATTAGGAGGATGCCAGCAATGGAAATGGATGTTGTCAAATTTTCTACCATATAGGAAAACCCTGTCTTTTGCCAGATAAAATCATAATTTACAAAAACTTTCAAAATTGTAAAAGGTTAAAAAAAAAAGCAGTACCCACCAACATAAATAACATGCCAAGTAACAAGAATGATGTGGTGGAACATGAATAAGAGATAACTCAAATAATTAAAGAAAACAGATTCATTAAAGAACCATGGTTAAAGTATTTGGAGGATTAATATGGCTACTAACCTTCATATATACTAACCTATATATATTCATGAACACTTCTATTCCTAGGGTGACAATTCTCTGCAATAAAATGCTGTCACCCTAAGGCACCTTTAAGGGAATGGACGTTACAATGGAAGTTTGTCTCCGGTGCTAATGTTATGCTGTGCAACTCCATATTCTTTCTTAGTGTTTCCTTGTCTTATAAAAGTTTATTGCATGACATGTTTTTTTTTGCATATATCTTTATTATTTTCAATATTCAAGAAAAACAATCACTGTTACAATCAAACAAACAAAATATTGCACTGTCAGAGTGCCATAGATGTACAGAGTGACCCACCCATTCACGGATTTTCAGTTGAGACCCAGCCCTGCAAGGACTAGGAATATCCATAGCATAGTTCAAGGTGTCCGATCAGGCCGTTGCCGGTGTCCTGGTGTGGCCTCACTTGTGATGTCCAAAGGAGCGAACCGTGCCCCCAGCATAAGGTGCGACAACAAACTAAGCAATTCAAAAACATCAACCAACCCAACCATCATCTGCAGAACCACCCTCCCCGCCCACCCTCCGATAAGTCATCCCAAAAAGCGCCTGCCACACTGCCCCTGTTGATAGTACCTCCTGATGGCAGAAAGCCCCGCAATTGCCTTGTCCCCCTCACCCTAGTAAGGTCGATCCAACCCTCCTACGTGGCCGGGCCCACATCTAATCGTCCCAGTTGCCCCCTCAGCTGCTCCATCGCATACCATGTAGTATTCTGGAACATACGCATTACCGCCTCTAACTGGTCCTGTGACAATTCGGCCAACAAAAAACACTTCCATGTTTTAAAGAATGTGGCTATTCGTTTATCAGTTTGTTTGTGGGAATATAGCTGCTCTTGAAGCATGATCCCATGCAACAATTGAGATACCTCGTCCATGACCGGGACCGCCGGAACCAGCCAGTGAGACAATATGGCTTTCTTAACACATAATAGAAAAATGTGTTCCCACTTGCTGGCTCCAAGAGCGCATTAGCCCCATCTACCTGACTTGAATGTAGGAGACCGGAAGAGATATGTCTTGTCCTAACCTGCTCCGTGATCCTACACATAAAGGCCCAGGCCTGATCCCAGAACCTAGAGATAAGAGGACACTCCCACATTAAATGCATAAAGTTCGGTTTGGGCTCCGAGCATTTTGGGCAGTCTTGAATCCATATGTCCGCTGCCTCTTTTGGAGGTAACTGCAACCCTCGGTAGGCCCTATGAGCCACTTTAAAATATATTTTCCTCCAGGATTCATTGACCACTGCGCTCCTCACTGCCGTCCATCCTGAGAGTAACAGGGATTCCAGACTGTCTGGCATAGTCTCCAGTACCCCTGCCCAATGAACTACATGCGAACCCTTACGTCTTAGGTCATCGGTGTTCAGCGCCACCCTAATCCTCAGGTAAAGATCCGACAGGGATTTTTGTGAATCACTCGGCTGCAGCATACGGTACAAAGTCACATGGGATGGGAAAGTAACCGCGGGCCCCAGGACCGACCTTAGAAAGTGGCCCAACTGCGCATATAGCAGAAAATGAGAGCCCGGCAGGCCAAAGGCCAGCCTGGCTTCCTGAAAGGACATGAGCGCCCCCTGCTGGTTCAGGAGGTGCCGTACTGTGCTGACGCATTTCGTCCCCCATTCGCCAAACCCTTTACATTAAGCCCCCTGGGGAAACCCCGGGGTCGAGCAAATAGGCATATCCGGTTGAAATAGAGCCCTGCAGCTCCGTAATTTTCCTGAAAAAGCGATTATAGTATCCTTCAAAAACGGGCTAGATTTTATCTCAGGTGGCAGCCTGGAATAAGACGTGTGGAGCAAACCTGCAAAGACCACTTTCCTGGCAATTGAGACTCCAGAGTGAATGTGGAGTAGAAGGAAGTGCCATTAAGCCAATCTTTAGCAAAACGCAACAGGCTGGGCAGATTGTATAGGCGAATGTTAGGCAAGTTCATCCCCCGGTCCCCCACCGCCTCCTGCAATTTTGACAGTGCGATCCGAGGCTTCCTCCCCCTCCAGATAAAAGTCTGACAAGCCGAGTTTAATCTAACTACATCCCGATGTTTTATGAGCAAAGGCAGAGTCTGCATGGGGTACAGCAGCCTGGTGAAGCTGATAATTTTTATCATGTGACATCGGCCCAGGGTGCTCACCGGTAGTTCTGCCCACCGCTGTAGCTCTTTAACAATCTTATCAATAATTGGCGTGTAGTTATAGTGATACAGCCCGCTCAGATCCCGGGGGATATAAATCCCCAAGTATTTGAGAGCCGGTGTCTGCCGCCTAAACGGGGAACCCTGTAGAGGCCCGCACGGCCTATCCCCTCGGATGCCCTTCAAAGACATAAGCTCACTTTTTTCAAAGTTAATGTGGAGGCCCGAAAATGACCCGAAGGTCTTGAAAAGCTCCATGATGGGCGTCACAGCCGCCGCAGGGTCCGCCAAAAACAATATGTCGTCAGCGAAAAGCGCTACCTTCAACTCCCTAGACCCGAACGTCCACCCCCCAAAACAAGTCGTTGCTTGCAGCACCCGGGACAATGGCTCAATGGACAAGTTAAAAAGGAGAGGAGACAGGGGGCACCCCTGTCTCGTGCCCCTGTGGAGACCGAATGGTGCAGACGTGGCCATGGAAGTATAGATTTGAGCCTTGGGCGCGGTATACATAGCACGGATATAGTGTAAAAATGCACCCTGGAAGCCCATGGCCTCCATTACCTGTAGCAACCAGGTCCAGGAGACATTATCGAATGCCTTCTCTGCATCCAAGGTCACCAGGGCCCATGGAGGCAGAGAAGCACCATGCACCCCATAATAATCCATGCCCGCCAGCACCTTCCGTATGTTTAGCAGTCCGCTTCGCCCCTGCACAAACCCCACCTGCGCTCCCGAGATCATGTGCGGCAAGATGCCCGCCAGCATATTCGCTAGAATTTTAGACATGAGTTTAATATCCTGGTTCAGGAGCGAGATGGGGCGGTATGAGCTAGGCAGCAAGGGATCACGGCCAGGCTTTGGGAGCAACCGAATAAAGGCGGAGTCTCCCGAGGCTGGGAACGCCCCACCCTCCAGGATCCTGTTATACATACATTGTAAAGGCTCCGCCACCTCACCCACCAACAACTTGTAAAAGTCACTCGAGAACCCATCGGGTCCCGGCGCTTTAGCTCTCGCTGCTTTTTTAATCACCTGCATCACCTCTTTGGTAGAATTTGGGGGAATTTAGGGTGTCTAGCTGTTCTGTCAACAGGGTGGGCAACTTGACCCGTTTTAAAAAGTCCGCCCCTGCCAGTCGCACATCTGCCTGAGGGGCGTAAAGTTCCTCAAAGTATTTCTGAATGATAGTGGCCACTTGATCAGGGTCTTTAGTCAAATTCCCCCTCCCGTCCCTCAACGCGGTAATATGGGTCCTTGGACAACGCTCCCTAGCCAGATTAGCCAGCAACTTGCCCGCTTTATTGCCGAATCGGAAGAATTCCACCGACCGGTGTGACTGAACATGGGCGTCGTATTGCTGCAGCCAGTGATCACACACCTGCTTTGACTTAATCCACTTATCCCTATTTCCGTCCATGGGGCTGGCCTTGAATGTAGATGCTGAGGCGTACGCCAGGAAGGTGTCTAGCCTTGAAAATACCTTATGGACGTGAGAATAATGGGTGTACTCCCGCTCCACCGGGTGCCAGTGACGCCATACGTCCGTGAGACCCCCTAGGGATATCCAGGACTGAAACACCACATCCATGTCTGCGTTCCCCTGCCGTGCCCGGCACCCCTTCCTGTCCCCTGTTCTATCCTCCGCTGCACGTGGCACCGCGTTGAAATCTCCCCCGATCACCAGGGGGCAAGAGGTGTTTCTGTGCAGGAGAGAATTCAGCAAAGAGTCGTAAAATTTCTCATTATTACTGTTGGGCCCATAGACATTAAGGATCTTCAGATCCTGATCATAGAGAGAGAGCTGAACTTTGGACCACCTACCCCCTTCCCCATCCCGTTTTTTCACTATCCTAAGCGGTCTCATCAACCCGGATCAAAGTGAGGCCAGCAAGTAAAATAAAGAATTGTGCACTGTAAAGGAGGAGAAAATGGGTGTCCCACAGCTCCCTCCCCTCCCGGCATAAATAGGATGACCCCAGAGTGCCCGCCACTCATCCCCCGACTGCGGGTAACAGGCCCCCTGTGCGGCAGAGTGAGGTACCCACAGATGATCCAAGAAAATAAAATAACAACCACCCTAACCCCCCAAACCAAAACCCAACATCCTCCATCCGCCATCTCATACCAGAAATACATGACTTCCTTCTGCCCTGACAGCATAGACGGCTCACCACCTAATCCACGCCCCTCCCAACTCCTGTGCTACCGCCGTCTCCCAACTCAGAACCACCACATGCCCCTTTCAACTAGAAAGCAACTTCCCTCGCTCATAACCGCCCGTCCCCATCACCATAGAGCAGTAAGGAAATGCAAACACAAAGATAAACTTGTTAAATCCCCGTTAAATGACATTGTGCGCGGAATGCGCGTAGAATTTGCATCTTATCGTTAAAGTCCAGGTAGCAGGCTATGATGGGGCGAGCCCCTTTAGCATCAGGGCGCGTTGCTCCCAGGCGGTGGGCCCTCTGGACCTTGCACGGTGGGAGGCCCAGGGCCGCAGGAATAGTGACCGCGCAAAGTTTGAGCAGTTCTTTTGGGGCATAGGATTCAGGGAACCCCACAAATCGCAGATTGTTCCGCCGTGACCGGTTTTCCAGGTCATCCACCTTGACAGCAAGGAATTTCAGCTCCTTAGTGTGTGCTGCTTTTTCTTCTTGTAATTCCACCACAGTGTCACTCAGGGCTGTGACCGATTGTTCCAGAGCCGCCACTCTACCAGCCTGGTCAGACATGGAGTCCTGGATAGCGTCCAATTGCTGAAATGCTGCCGCAGCCAATGCTTTTTGCAGATCCTCTTTGATAGGCTGCCACCTCAATAGCCAGCCGCTTGTAATCCAGGGGAGCATTTGATGTGGTTTACCGGCCGATTTGGAGAGGAATCGCTCCATGATGCTGCGCAGGGTGTTCTGGGGCGAGATGATGGATGGCCGCGGGGGATTCGGGCTACGGAACGGAGCAGTCTCGCCGCGCGTCTACCCCATCAGGCGCCGGAACCGGAAGCTCTTGCATGACATGTTCAAAAGTTTGTGCTGTTATCCCCATCCAAACCATTGGCCAGGGATCGATTCTCCAAGGTGGCGGGTATCAATCCCCTGAATGATCACATAGGAATCGAGCTATGTATAGGTAGCTTAACTGTCTACAAACCATTACTATAGTTTACACACACTCCCTCATGGTCCAGCCACATTGGTATCACACCTTTAGACATTGGAAATTGATTTACTGCTTGCAGCTGTTAAAGCAGTGGGATTGAGAAAACTGACACAACTAACACTGTTCAACAGCTGTGGATAAAAAATACCCCAAATGCATTACATACTCAGGAGATAGAAGTGAAAATGTTAACAATAATTAGTATAAAAGGATACATGCCAATATGGTCTACAGCAAAGTACTGGTCCTCCAATTGTAGATATCGGATATATATTAGTTAGCTTGGAACACTGAGCCACACTTTGCCACATCAGTGTCCCCTGTGGCTTTACAAAAAGTAATGTAGATTACCTGCTGTCCATAACACAAGTGAGAGGGTGAAACAACTAAATAAATAATCTGTAGATTATTTTGTAATGATTATTCGCTTTCCCTTTAACTGAGGTTAAAAAAACAAGGAAAAAAAACCTCTGTTTTCATCTGCTCAAGCTCATAATTAATACTAGAACATTTTTTTAAGGATAACTGTAACTGCCTAGAATACAATGTTTGATTTATAATATACACACTTGGCCTAAACAATGATCTCTGATGTCTGACACAAAACCATAACTGAACGGAGGTCTAAAGAGAACAATAATGTTTTAGACAGCCTCTCCTTAATTATAGGCTTTGTGAGAGCTCGCTCAGATTTACAATACATATTCACCCTTATAAATAAAATGACTGGGCCATGCTACTATGCTTAATAGAAAAGATTAGTACTTAAAGAATGACCTAGGGCCACAATCTCTACAAGCAAATAATGTAAGATTTCCCAAACACTTGGGGATGGAACTATTATCAAGGCAGTCCAAAGCAAAGGATACAGCAATACCAAGCACAGCTGCTGGAGAAAACTATCCAATATAATGCATACAAGTAAAATGTATAAATTATTCTTTTTTTAGCAAACTCATCTGCACTGTGTAGCTTAATTTTTTTAAAGAAAATAAAAAGTATAAATTTATTACAAAAAACAGGCCCCAAAATAAATCAATATAATAATGTGAAATAATATAGGAGACACAACAGCTAAACTTTAAAAGAATTGAACATGAACTTGTCCACTTACAACTAAGCGTCTATAATGTGAATAATATCACTAAGAATAATGGCTAAAGCTGGGCATAGACGTCCCGATCTATGGCCGACTTTTAGAAGACTCCTCACAGCGTGGTGACGTCACCACGCTGTGATGAGTCGGCTACAGAGAGGACAGGAATCCTGTGCGTTCCACTAACACACGCGATTCCTGTCAGACTGTGGCCAATTAACTCGGAGGGGGAGGAGACTACCCCTCAGAGTTAACAGCCTGCAGCACAGTCGGGCAGAAAAAGAACCAGCAGGACGGATCCGTGTGCGATCCGACCTGCCGGCTTTTTTTCTAAAAACTCAAGGTGGGCTCCCTTATAGTTGCGGCCGACCAACCTTTATGTGCTGGGCGGGAGCGAGCACGCCAGTTTGTCGGCTGCAACTATGGTCAGGAATCGGCCCGTCTATGGGGGGCTTTAGGGATAGGGTCGTGCAGGAATTGGATGCAGCAACTAATGTGGATTTGGCTAAAATCAGCCGTCCTGTCTGATCGCACAGTTATCGGACAGGACGGTAAATTTTATCCCGATCCCATTAGTTTGGCTGGGGATGGCTGCCCCCAGCCGAAGTAATGAGCTGCACATAAAGAGTGCTGTCCGACATCGTACCGTCTATTCCCCGCTTTACTGCTGGGAAGTAAAAGGATGGCCATACAGGGCTCAATCTTACATTCTTTCACATGCATGTTTGTGGCCCACGTGGAGCAATTGATCCCACTCCAAGAAAATGTCTCTCAGACAAGGATCTAACATGTTGGAATACGCCAGGGATCAATTCCCCCAGGTGGAGTGCATCGATTCCCCGAACAATTGTTGTCCGTTCTGTTGCCCATTCTTGTGTTTCCCCATTGCTAAAGTTCTTTGAAAAATAAAGCTGATTATGGCCGGCTTTAGACGCTTTCCTTCCTAGCTGTACAGGTATTTTAATAAGCTGAACAAAGCAGTTTATTTATTCTTTACATCTAGTTATTATTCTGGAGGTCTCTTTTTAATACAATACTAGTAAGAGAAATGAAAAACAAAAATCTTAATTAAATTAAAAACATTTTAATACTTCATACCTTTAAACTGTGGTTTACCTATGCAGGACAAGGCAACCCGTTGAGTATAAACTAATTTGTATTCACTCCATCATGGATAAAATAAAATCATATGAGCCATTGCTCTTCATTCCACAAGGCCCTGCTGGTGTCTCCATAGTACAATGGAGCTAGTACTTACTACCCTCAGAATGTCAGTCAATGTAATACATTAAATCCTCATTTTGGTAACATTAAAACTAGACTGCATTGAGTAATTATGTTCCAGCTATGCACTAAAATTCTGTAGACCCACAAATGGCAATCCAAAAACTTCAATACTTAATCTTTCCCATTGGTAATGTGTTAAAAAATAATGTTGTATTGGTATCAGGCAGTTAACAGATTTGATCTCTATGAATAAGCCCCAAACTAAAGGGGTGAAACGTGCCAGACAGGCGACCCCAAGGGGAACTTAATTTGTTTGTTGTTATTGTCTATTTTGAGTTAACAAATAAGTTGGACTTGTGTGTGGAAACTCAATGCTCGAGTTTACAGATAAGTATCATGTAGCTCCCTTGTGAGATTAACGATGGGTCACGAAATGTATTTCTATGAGCCACCGCCAAGTATAAATCCAGCCAAAACATTTTGGTTTACTTTAATAAATTTGAACCAGTCTGGTTTTTACTGCTTATCAGGGCCCTATTAGTACAATTACTTTTATGGCATGGCTCTATTTCCATTGTGTCCAATAACATGCATTTTTGGTGTGCTTTATTTTTTAAGCATCATAAGCACATCCATTGTAGTAAAAAAAAAACATGCCTAAAATTCATGGTATCAGACCCCGAAATAAGAGAATAACAATACTTTACTGGAGAAGGTTTACCCATTACCCGGAAAAAAACTTTTTTACACAAGTCAGTTGGGGATTGACCTTATTTAATGAAATTATTGCCACAAGTTTAAGGGAAGAGTTAAGAAAAAGTTAAAAGTTTAGGTAAAGCAAAATATCTCCCCAAAAAATGTCCGGACATAAGAGAAAATCCAACAAGTGATGTGAACTGTTAGTGCCAAGCTTAGTCTACATTATGGCTATTAAATCTGGTAATTAAAAATAAGAAATCCAGAAGGAATATAGAAGGAGGTGGATAATAAAACCCTACAAGACTTGGCACATGTTGCAGGGATTGAAATTTTTTTTAAAGCCCACAGGCCCAGAGGTTTAATTATCCCAATGACACTACACATGGTTTGATTGGCTAAGAGTCTATAAGGAGGTAAAACACTTAAAGCGGACCTACCACCAGGAATCTATGTTTTCATTAATGGCACTAGAAGTGCCAATAATAGGGAGGAATGCAGTGAAAAACCCCAAAAACGTACTTGTAATGAGCAATTTAGTAATATAATCAGGCATTCCTGTTCACTTCCTGGTTCATGGAGAGAGCAGGACCCGGCAGCACGTCACAACACGTGATTTTTCAGTGTAAATCCAACACATGGTGGTGCAATATCGCGGGTGGCCACTGGGGGCGTTCAGTGTTTTCCTATGGCAAAGCAGCTCACTGAAAAATCACGTGTTGTGACGAAGCTGCCGCGGTCTGCTCTCTCCATAAACCAGGAAGTGAACAGGAATGCCTGATTATATTACTAAATTGCTCATTACAGGTACGTTTTTAGGGTTTTTCACTGCATTCCTCCCTATTATTGGCACTTCAGGTGCCATTCATGAAAACATAGATTCCTGGTGGTAGGTCCGCTTTAACATCTGAGGTATGTATTAAGATGTGCAGATGTAAATATATGAAGATGATGCCAATTGTTTATTTCTCCACTGTACACAAAAACAGAAAACTTTACCAACTTTTTTTGGTAACATAGCCTTGTGTTATTTTGCTACATATGTGTTTTTGTTCTGGGTCCTTTAAATCTCAATATGTTAAGAGTATCAGCATCTGTAATTTCTTCAACCAACCTACATTTCAATAGCATCTTTCTCTTGATTGACAAGATGTGCATACGAAGCGGTGTTGAAAAGCCACTCATGCACACACAGCCTAAATGTGAAGTCTATCTCACACACAGAGGACCTACACTGTGAACAGGCGGTGACCAGACAGTCTTTTAAAATAAACAGGACTTTGAAGTAGCAAATGTTTTTGACCATTCTGGAAGTTCTTATCAGACCATAGAGACCTTCTCCTGCTGTACTGCTTGTAGTCATTGGGGAAAAAAGGCCTCATTCAAGACCCCTTGAAAACAACACATCTTTTTAATGGTGTCACATTCTTCAGCTAATCAGCAGCTAACTAAAGCAGACACATTCTGAATGAAAGCACTTACACGACACCCTGGATTCAAAACATACATTCTCCAAATGATTGAATAACCTCACTGTGAACACATTTACAGGTCGTTTTCTTCTTCCCGTGACTTCCTTTTAACTAATCCAATTCTGATTTCATTTATAAGAACCTGCAGGCACTTCCATCTTTCCATACATGGCAATTTAATTACAATTAATCAATTGTATTTCAGTATCATTTACTCTGCAATGATGGACGAAAACACCTGCTAAGTTAAATTAATTGTAGCTCCCAGGAGAAAAATAAATTCTGAAGTTCCAAAAGCAATGCATATTCTTTTATCATAAAAATGAACATGTTTACTGTAATACAGTCTAACATTACATTGTTACATTGGTACATAAAAGCTTTATCGCTAAGAAATATATTACTTAAATATAAAAATCCAACAAGTAAAACAACAACTTATTACATCTTACATGCAGTACCGATTAACATACTCCGATCCTACTAGACAAAATCGACACATACGGCTCGATTTTGTAACAGATCAAGGAAGCCTGCCCGTGGTGCGATGATGGCATTTGAATCTGTACAAAATCGATCAGAGTATGCCTAGCTTTAGATACGTTCCTAAGCTGCAGGCAAAAAACAAAGATAAATAGCAGTTTCCAACTTAATACACAACGGGCCTAGTAACAAAATGAAATAAGGACAACAACAATAATGTGTGTGCTCCAGCATGACCACCCACAAACTATATCTATAATACGAATGGTTAGACCCACATGGGCTTAGCCAGTAAAAGAAATACTTTCTTATAAACCAGCATTTCTAACATATGTTACAATTACATCTCTAGCCCCCCAGGCCAAGCATTAATAACCCAACCTTTGCTTATAAAGAAAAGCTATAAATAACACATATTATATGGCAATACCTTAAGTTCTAAGGTCCATGTATAATTGTACATGACGTGATGCTCTGTCCGCTGAGATGTAGGTTGTGTGTGTTACAGCCTATTACAATGGAGGTTTCTAAAAAAATAAAGTGTGTGTTGTTACAACATCAACACTAGAAGGGAGTAGGAGTCTGTAATGGAAAATCCCTTGAGCCCACATGTAGAAAGCCTTTCTGTTCAGTAATCCCACTGAGGGACAATGCAGTCAATCACTAATTAGTTGCCAAGACAAGAAATAGCTTAAGCTAGGCATACACTTTGCGATACAAATGAAAACCGACCAATGTATCCCGACGTCGGAGTCGTTTTAGATCGTAATTTTCTGTAAAATACTACCACATGGAAAATCCAATTTTGGATTGATTTTTCTGGTTTTATCGAAAATGTCATCGAAAATAATCGCCGTTTATATCGGACAATGTGATTTTAAATGTAAATTAAAAAATAATAAATATATATATAATTTTCATTCTATATACATGGATATTAGATAGATACATATTACAGATAAACAATAGATAGAGATATTGATTAATAGATAGTATATACTACACATATATCTGTAAACATATCAATATATATTATGTAGATGATATTAATGTATACATGCTGTGTACTACCATACTACATATACTAATACATTCAAATACAATTGTAATATATCTTTACATCAAAACCTATAGCTAAAAAACAAAATCTTGGGAATTTTTTGAATACCATGACATTAGTAGGTGCTACACTGAATGTATGTGATTGTAAAAAATGAATTTACGATCTAATATCATAAAATAAAATATACACTACAACTTTAAAAAACCTCTTCAGTCAGTTCAAGTAAACTATATTTATTAGTATATATATATATATATATATATATATATATATATATATATATATATATATATATATATATATATATATATATATATATATATAAATATATATATATATAAATACTTCTACATTGCTACAACTAGTACGTTGGCTGCTATGCTGAATAGCCACCATGTCAGCAGCAGCAACATGCCGGCGGCGGAAGTCTTGATATGCTAATAAGCATCATCGGCACTAAAACACTATGAACTTGCCTGATGTTTCCAGACCAATAAAAAATGTTCAACTTGTCCGATGACTTTACGATCGGAAAAAAAACGTCAATTAGAATCGTATTTTATCTGTCGTGGACATGCACTGATTATATGCCGATAAACTGCTTTCATTGTCGGTTTTAATAAATCGTATGGCTAGCTTAAGTTTCTGTATGGGCAATCTATCTAAAGTGTAAACTATGTAAGAGTTGTTACTTCTTGATATAATACAACTATCTTGAGGCAGAGTGCCAATATTCAGGGGCAGAAGACTCCTTTAATGAATTCTAAAAAGCCATTCAAACATACCAAAGACATGATCTTTGTATTGTAGTAGTCAGTCAATACAGTTCTAATGCATCTTTACCACACTTTGATAAATTGATTTATATATGTCTTATATGACTGTGCTCCCTAATTTCTTGATTAGCATAATTAGCGTACTTAGAAATGCAGAATGACACAGACCAACCATAGTTTTTATCCCTTACATCAGTTACCATTTGGTAAATTAATATTCTCACAATGATCAGATTTACTTCTCTAAAGAAGAACCTAAAAAACGAATACAAATAAAATGTTTATATCATATCAGAAGAGTCCTTATATATGTCACTACATGGTCGTTTTCCAGGCTGCTGTCAGTAGGTCAGTAAATGACCAGGCACTCCTGTCTGTCAGTGCCTACAAACTTGTAAAGGCCCCATGACAGGTCTATTGGGCAAAAGCCCGAAAACCGACTGGCAAACACCTTATGCCAGTGTAAAGGAGCCCTAAGTAATATATTTGATTTATCTACAAAATAAAAAATTTAATTTTAATGATATCAGTTTATGCATACATCTATAATGCATAGTATGATGCTCCTGCAAAAGCACATTAACATATATTACATTTACTTATAATTCCTGTTCCTTTATACAGCGATACAATAATTTTGTTCAAGCATATTATTCCAGTTACTGTTAACTTTTCTATATGACCGCACTAATTCTTTAAACACTTGGTGCACTCCCGTGGGTTGTGGATTTTATAAACATTCAGTTGTTAGACAAAGCAGAAGGCTAATGGACTCTGCTGCTTTTGAGGGATTTAGAAGGAGACTGATAACCAGAACATAATAACACATGGACAACAGAAATGTATAGCTGTCTCTTAGGCCCCCAAAGATGTTATACTTACACATGCCAAACAAACAAAGAGAAAGGATAAGAATTTTTTTAAAAAGTATAAAAAAAACACTTCTTACTATATACTGATAGATTTAAAATATTAAAATGATAATGAGGTTAACCATAAACATTTCTTTTTAATTGGACACAAAAAGGTACAATTTACATTCATAATGTCTCCATTGTTTATCTCCGCATTGGTTCTATGTGTCCAGCTGCCTGTTCTGCAAATCATTTTTATGTTTTTCTATGTCTGACTCTTTTTACCTGAAAACAAAGCAGAGCACAACTTGATATCCATGTGTGTTAGAATTATAAGCACCCATTCAAATACACGTCAAGCATATTACAGTTCTGTCCTTTAGAAGACACTATGCTAGGACCATGAAAATAGTTCTCAAAATTTCAAAAGAACACCCCCCCCCCCCCCCCCAAAAAAAAAACAAGGCAACCTATAGCAGTTCAAGGTTTACGTTGTTAAAGGATTTAATGGAATGTACAGCTCCACTTAGATAAATGTGTTTTCTCTTTTAAAATCATCTTAATAAATTGTAACAAGTGTAATGCAAACAAAATGGTACGTAATATGCAAGACAATATTGGATGCGCACAGTAAAAGGAACCAGATGACAATGCACCATATATTGCTAGGCCTTGCCTGTACCAAAACAGTGACTATGCATTTCAAGAGTGTGCCCCATTATAATAATAATTGCATGGCACTGAACAAATACAATGCCAACATGGTGTACAATAACCTAAAATTGTAAATTTTGTCAAAATGGTTGTTATATTATATATGCTAGGGATGTTCAAAAAAATTTGAAATCTGCAAAGTTAAATAGATAAATAAAAACAGGAGGAAACCTCGAAGCATCATCTAAAATCACTGTGGTAGATTGTGAAATCTGTAACTGAATCAAAAGGCTCAAATACATTTTTTGATTATGTTGTGTATACACAAATTTTGATTACCAGTACCCATAACAATACCTGATATTTTAATTGATACGATAATCTATGATTATGTATTAACAACTAATAATAATAATAAACCATCAAAAATATTTCAAATTTATGTAAGGTTATGTCCCATAAATTCTCTATGGGGTTCAGGATTTTGAAGAACGTTATACTTTCTTCTGCAGACCAACGTGGAGGTGCTTAATTTTCCATCAGGACTTGGCACCTGCCCACACTGCCAAAAGTACCAAAACCTGGTTCATTGACCTCGGATGGATTACTGTGCTTGACTGGCCAGCAAATTGGCCTGACCTGAACCCTATAGAGAATCAATTCCAAGAGAAAGATGAGACATGAGGCCCAACAATGCAGAAGAGCTGAAGGCCGCTATTAAAGCATCCTGATTTGCCATAACAGCTAAGCAGTGCCACAGGTTGATAGCATCTATGTCACGCCGCATTGGCAGTAATTGATGCAAAAGGGGCCCAAACCAAGTACTTAGTACATATGAATCATATTTTTCAGTAGGCTGAAATTTTTCAAATTAAAATCTTTGTTTTATTGATCTATTGAAATATCTTGCTTTGCATCTAATCAGTCAATTTCATATATAAGTTTCACCAGTTGAATCACTAAAATTCAGGAACTTCAAACTACAAATCACCTGTATACTGTCCACTTTCAGAAGAACATTAAAGCTAAATAATTTAGTTGTGGCTTCCTTTTTATGAAGGATAAGGTCCTGTCAATGTTGCAGTTGGAAAGGAAGAAATGGTTTTAAACTGTTCTACTGAAATCTCACCTGAATCCTGCCCAAATTAAATATTAAACATAATAAGATCACCACCACACCATGCTGGGAGGCGCAGTTCACGGTCATTATTTTGAAAATGGCAAATGTCTGTGTTACAAGACAACTGTAGCATATTTGGTGACTTGGATGGTAATACATAACAGCAGGAACTTTCCCTTCCCATCGTGCTCTCTGCTAATGAGATAGCCTCAAAGAGGTTATAAAGTGAACGGCACAATGATGTATGGCTAAGGAATATAATTTATGTCATATGGAATTATCGAAGAAAAGAAAACAAAAATGGAAGCAAAACAGATGGCAGATCCTCCACCAGACCTTATGCCTATACTACATAATTATGACAGGTTTGTGTAGCAATTGTAATTCACATAACCAAATGCAGCTCACATGGGGAGGGGTGGGGGGCAATATTGCACTGTTTTAGAAGGCTCCTGTCACATTTTCTGCAGCTTAGTGTCATTTTTCTGCATCACTAAGTCTGAGCTATCATTTTAACGACCAGGCTGCATATACAACTATAAGAGAAAGCTGTAGTCACAACAAAGCACTGTGCCCACAGGAATGTATACATTGGATGCTTTTGATGAATCTATTAATTATTCATAAGGAATTTTCAAGATGATAAGATTCCCTACACTGCTGGCGATCAGCGGGTAGAAAACCTGCCATCCTTCTCTACTTTCAGTAAGTGATATCCCCTCTAAATAAATGCACGGAGATGCCTTATATTGTTAAATCAGGAATGTTAATATTTCAATTTTAAATATGTAACATACAAGCATAGAATAGTCTTACAGAATAAAAACGATTAAAATTTAACTGCTTTGTTTTCCAGGTGCAGATAGCTCCCTGGGGTCTGCTTGTCATTCCTACTTGAAGGGGATTTCCAGAAAACATTTAATTACAACTCTTCTTCATAGAAACTAATATTAGACCTTAGCTCTTTTTATAAATAATCATATCAGTTTGATGAACTTAGACAACCATTGTTTTAAAGACCCACAGCAACATCTGGTCACCCTGATCTTCCCATAAATGTTTCCCCTTTGGCTGTTCAGATGGAAAAAGTCCTTGCCCTAGCTTTTGTAAACTACCTGTAATGGTATTTTATTTTTATTTAACTTAAAAGCTGGGGTTTATTTGCACTATACTAAACAAACAAAACCATAGTTTTGCAGAGAAAATAAAAAAAAAAAATTAAAAGAAGAGTTGTAGACACAGTCATTCACATACAGCATGTACGCAAAGTGGACATACAGCATGTTGCAGTAAATTGTTAAGGGTGCACTGCATATTCCACCTCCACTGTATATATGGTATTTCTTTTATGATGAAGCAGAGTACAAATGAAGATAATATTTGGTCGTCGATGTCTATCACGATAATCTTCAGTGAATATCTAGTCTGTACAGATGGCTGATTGTTTAGCAACCACTAGAAGGCTAATCAAATCCTTCAATCTCCACATTGTAGAACAAATGCGGGTTGTTCCTTTGTATCTCTATGTTCTTTATTATAAGCGATTGTCTCCAGCCACTAAAATTGAGAATCTGCACACAGCGAGAAATGTACAATTTTAAATGTCAATGGTAGATCCTCATAAACCGAAATGTCCAGGGTTCAGATAGGCATCACCATCTGATGTATTTGTATTTCTGTGTGATTCTTTATTTCCAGACATCAAGCTTCTGGTTCTGCAGCATACAACTAGTCTATCATGTGAGCCTTCATGGAGCTACAGTTTTCTTTCCCCATTTATGTATGGCTGATGGTGTTCACCATTTCATCAGTGTAAAATCACTTTTACAGTGCTGTCTGTGTAGATGAAGAGGTTAATTACAATCTACTTTGGCTTTAAGACAAGATGGCTTGATGGAATTCAATATATATGGATCAATACAATATTTTTTAAGTACAGTTCTGAAAAATTATCCTCTTTAAGTAGAAAACTTCACTCCTTCCCTATCACAGGAAGAAAAAGTACTATTCCAGTTGGCAGAAAAAAAAAATCAATTCCAGTACATCACATTTAAAACTTTGTTTGGCTTGGCAAGAAACCTAGTTATACTTGCAGAACTTTTATCTACTCCTGAGAAAAGGCTGCCAAAATGATTTGAACTCACTTAGAGAAGAGAAAATATATATATTTCCTGTATTCCCCCTGGGAACTTGCAAACTGTAGATGAGATAAAACTGCAATGGAAATATAAAACTCTTTTTCTAGTAAAATACAAGTTTCCACATAATATTCTCCTGCTCTATATTACAGAAATATAATTAGCGTAAGTTACAACTGAACTCCAGACAGACAGCTACATATAACGATTATAAACATAACAGGGAGAGTGCTTTATCTGTCAAAAAAATGTCTTTCCACTGCTGATGTTCTCTACTTTTAATATGGCAAAAACTAACTTAATAAATAGGTTAGTGATCATTTATCATAGTGGTTGGCTATTACTAGTGAGAACACACCTGATTGGCTGCCATTCCCTTTCTCTAATTGCTGCTGTACAGCATAAAGCACATTAAATAAGGCTATTTTCAAGAACTGCATTAATTTGCATTAATCTGCAACAATTTTCTAGTCCTATATTCTGTCCTATATTCTGCCTTGGGTTTAGTTTTAACACTGTTAGATTTACTGTTACTCATTGAATTTTTTTTTTATGAACAATAAAAATGCTTTGCATCATTACTATATAACTACTATGTTACCTTGTTTTCTTTCTATCTTTTGTAATCCATTTAACACATAATAATAATAATAATAATAATACAAACTGCAGCATTTTCACACACATTTAACACACAGGGTCTTGTTTTGGCTGGTTGCCCGCTAAATAAGAAGGATTTGGAGCTTAACGTTTCCTGAAAGATTTTACAAGACCACCGAATTTCTCTAGTGGCTTATTTCACATTTACCATCAGCTACGTTAATAGCTAGTTTCTGTCTTATAAAAAGAGGAATTCCATGGGCAAAATACTAAGGTTTAAAAATGAGTTCAAATGTTATAACCCACTTGAAAATGACTTACACACCTAAATGTACTGTGTATATTGCAACACTACAAACAGCTTAAAGGAAAACAATCTGGTTTGTGTTGATGGCTTATTTTATCTGTGCATGTAGTTATCATATTAACATTTCATTTTTTATTAAATATTATTTGGTAATGTTTTATATTACTTGTGCAAAACCAAAATCCTCTATATGGTCAAGGATGTTATAAAATTTAGTTAAGTTAAAATGTACTTTTTTGTACAAATATGATATTGTACAATGTATATTGAGCAGCAAGTCTCCAAATAAAACTCTCCATGGCAAATGTAAAAATAGGGGTCTAACATTAATTACACAGGGGCCCTGAGCTCACTGAAAACCAACAAGCAGGTGGGAAGAAGGGAGAGTAATGCTCCCTCCTAACGCTTGTGCAGATGATGTGCGGGATGGAAAAATATAAGTGAGGGAACATTACACTTACCTGACCTTGCTGGAAGTGATGTCACTGAGTGCCACATCCAGTATTTGGAATGCAGAAGTCACACTCCACACCAGCTCTTCTAAATACAGGAAGGGACACTTTGTGACATCACTTCCGGGGTCGCGGATCTTAAAAGGTTAAGAACCACTGTGCTGAAGGACTCCATACAGACCACTGAGACTATGGTTGCTAGCAGTCTCCAAAGGTCATAACCTCTTCCACACCTCCAACTCATTAAGTACTATACTATACAATATACTAATTAATTTTTACATCTGAGGAGCAGCAATGTTACCCCACTGCTCAGCTCACTTGGTGGTGGTGGTGGTGGTAAGTGGAGGTAGTTCATTTGTATAAGTTCAGAAACTAAAAAAGATCACGTAGTTCTATGCAGTATTAAGCTAATGTTCTTGATACAAAATACACTTTAATACAGTTACCTTTTGATTAACATATTGCAAAATTTACACTACAAGCAAAAATTATAAATGAATAATGAAAGAAGTCTTGGATCACATTTTTAGGGTGTAGGGTCAAAAGCTCTAATCCTGAACTGTATTTTAATGTTTTCTTACCAGTAACAATCATTTGAAGAGTCACTGAAGTGATAATACATACATACATACAAGTTTTGGGTCAGTGAGTCACTTACTGGTGCATAAGAAGAGCCATGGAGTTTGTACATTAGGGGCAGCAGCCATGACAGTTGTCTAAATAAACAGACACAATAAAAATCCAAATATTGATATAATTCTAATTCTTGTTAGCAATCATACAAAACACCCAGTTTGCTTTAATTATTAACCAGCTCAGTAGACAATGCCTGCTGTTGGTTTCAATGTGGTCAAAAATCATTTACCCTTTTCTCACCCTATAATACGCTCTGGCTGATAAGACGCACAATCAGCCGGAGCATCTTATTTAAAATATGGGAAAAAATATGCTCCATAATCTGAATGGCAGAGTGGAAATTAAAGGAGGTTGGGAAGCCATCAGCTTCCCAGTCCCCACTCTGACATAGACAGCTCTAGCAGATGGATCCTCTGCTGTGTGTGTAGAGCCGGAGCTGTGTACATCGGCTCAAGCTGACATACAAAGCTCCGGCTGACATGCACACAGCTCGTCAGCTCTGCCTTGGCTGACTTCTGTTCTGCACGGCCAGGACAGTGACATACACACATGTGACATATCCGCCCAGCCAACAATTCATATTCCTGTGTAATTGTAGCTACTTTTTTACCCACAAGAATGGAATTCATGAACAATATACTATAAATCACCAAAGCCCTCTGGCAGAAGTGAAATCTTTTTAAGTCATCTGTTCCACAAGCACACAAAGAAATGCATGTCTCAGATTGTACAAGCATTTCACAACAAAGCAGGACAAATTCTGCAGATGAAACGTGCTGGGAAACAATAAAAGCACCTGGAAGGAGTCAGAATTACTAAATAATTCTTTGCCAAAAGCTTTCCATGCCAAGTTTCCTAAAATGTTCTCTTTAATTAGAGTAATTCGTAATAGGGCAGCAAGTTTCATTTGTTCACAGTCTATGCATTGTTAGTTTCTTCTTATGTTGGCACACAGCACTAAAAATTCTTTGGCCTACATGGCATAGGATATCCTTGTCCTTCAAACATAAGTGACAGATTCAGTAAGCCAAGGATAGAAGGCTAAAATAGAGAGTTAAAGGATACCTTTTATTAGGGTTCTTCAGACTCAGTGTAAATCATACACTCTATTTGTTCTTCCAGACTTCCAGCAACATCTGTGTTTAAATATATTACACAAATTCATCACAGAATATGCATTTCTCATCTTGGTCCATCTGAATAAATTATAATGACGCTGAGCCTAATTATATTTTAATATAATGATTTTAACACCTATCACCCTGTTTTTTGTATTTTTTTATCAAACCCTGTTCTGAATTGGTACTGAAACAAAATGCCTGGTTTCTTGTGTAGGTCCCTCTCCCGATCTGTAGTACATGGTCAAATAGTAAAGGTGCCCATACATGCATAGATATTGGCTAGATCTATGGCCAGTTTGAGCGTTGCGCGCACTCACTGCCATCTATCTGGCACATATCTAATGCGGCCATCCCAGGGTTATCGGACGGTGTCCATAGTAAATAAATAAAAAATATGTCAAACCTAAAAAATAGGGAAATATACAATATACGGTCAGCAACAAATCAAACCACAAAACAATATGTTACACTTAGCTCCTTATTATGGTGTGCAGTGATATTTAAGATAAATGGCTTTAGTAGGTGGCTTGGAGTACCCAATCCACAAATGGGGATCATGGTTTTTAATGGGTTAAAATGGTGCATGGTTCCAGTTCCTTGGGTGCTACTAGCAATAGAATCATTGGCTGTTTAGCGATTCTTTACATTTTGGCCCTGTTCTAAAGGCTGGAATACATGGCTCGATTCAGGCTTCCCTGATTTTGGGAGAAGGCCATCAGCCGGTCTATACTATGAATTGGGAATCGCAGTTTCTGCACAGCTCAGTGCTGTGAGCGTGCACGATGCTCGGTTGTGCATAAATCTGGGAAAAAATCGACCCGTGTGTTCCTACGTTTAGTTTGCTGTTCTCTGTGGATCCCTGTAGCCATTATATTAGAAAAAAAGAAGAGCAATAACAAACAAAACCTGCAAACCTCCCCACACCGCTGCATGGATTCCACCAACTTAATTGTTTTAGCCTACATTATTTTACAGTTCTTCCAGTACTTTTTAGATCCCAAATATTGTGAATACGAGAATTACATTTACTATTTGTACTATAATCAAAATAAGCACATAGACCAATTAATATTTGATATAAATTACAATTTTTTTTCTCCAAACAAGAAGTAGTCAGAAAGCTTTCTTTAAGAAATGCTAACAACTAGTCCGTCCTGCATATGCCACTCTACTTAATTTAAGGCAACTGCTCCCTTTCTTTACAAAGAAACACAATTTTTTGTTTTAAAAGTAATTAGTAGCCAGGGGGTCTAGACTGCTAAACAATAGTCTCAACATTCCAACTGGGAACACACTGTTCTATAGATAATTCAATTTGCTTCATTTTTGACCATGCCATTGATAGGAGGCCTTGTCAGTTAAATGATTAAAGGTGGGTTTACACGTCAAGATTTTTTCGGCCGACAGATGGACGACGAACGATTTTTTGGTTCGTTGTACAAAAATCTGAAACGGCCATTTGCTCCGATGGATTTTTTTTTCCCCGATATCTGACAAAAAATCGTCCACAAGGTGATCGGACATGTTGGTAAACTTTCATATGTCGTTTATTTTTCGTGTAAAAAACTAATGCTCCTTATTGCACTCAATATTTTTAACCAGTAGCATGGGGAGTGGGATTTTTACAGTGTAGGATTTTGATTCGTCCATGATGTTGTTTATATTTTCTTTCCAGGTAGAACTTTGAGAACGAAACAATTGCATTGTGGACGAACGTAACAACGTGGTGTCAATAGAAAAATACATATATTTCAATATTAAATGTTCGTTGTTAATAGCGTTATGTATGTATGATTGTGAATGTATGAATGAATGTATGTATGAGTGTGTGTACAGTGTGCTAAATAAAAAAATCTGATTTTTTATTCGTGGTTCCAACGATTATTTTCATTCGATATTTTGCGTCGGTTGTACAAAAATCTAACAAAAATCGAATTACCTTCGATAAATGGACGAACGAAATCCGATAAAAAAAATCTAACAAAAAATCGAATCTGAAGTTGAACGAAATAAAAATCCTGACGTGTAAACCCACCTTAAGTAAAATAACCTGTATTCCACAAGTAAATACAATGTATTCCACAGACCAACATCATCAACAGTAGGCAGTAGCTATAGTGAGATAAAAGCCTCCATTCCAAGAAGCAGAATTCCTTTCTTAAGCTGCCCATACACATCACGATGGGCGCTCGATTGATGACCTGATTGAGGACAATGGGGATCCTGGTCCCCATCCAAAGAATGCAGATCGAGCAGTATTTACAGGCATGTCCGATACCTGCTTTACCGACATCAATTGATATCACTCAAAAACAGGGGTGGCCGCATTAGATGGGCAGTAGATCAATGGCTGCCTATCTATGCGTGTATGGTCAACTTTACCATCACCAACACATGATAAGTACAAGAAGCGACCCTTGATTTTTTAGAAGGTTTACCTCTGTGAAATAGATTATATAGAAATTGCATTGGATTGTGTAGCAGAAGATTGAAATTTTTCCCCAAGGTCATGTGTCTTTATAGACATTTTATTTTAAATACCTGGACAATTACAAAAGGTCAAAGATGACAAAATATTTCATATTTACAATTTGAATAAAATATTATCAGAAAGGTTCAACCAATCATTTCCCAATTTTTTATGCTATAAACAAGTGTCAGAAAAGCATTGGAAATTCTCTATGTACCCACTTGTTCCGAGTCAGCAATTCAGGAACCACTAAAGCTGATGTATTAGCATGATGACCAGACAACTAGTACTCAGAAAGAATAATTTACATTGAAAGCTTCCATTCATTTCTCTTTTTTTTTTTTTTTTTACAAAGAGGAACAACCATGAAGGTTATGGTGAGAAGCGATTAAAGGAATAAAAAAGCCCTCAACTCGAGCAGTGCACAGCACAATCAAGCCTTAAAACAGAAGGTATTTACATAACCCAATCCATTACAAATACCAAAGGTTTAGGTAGAAACCCTTGTTTCAGTGGATGGAGCGATGCAAATTATTCATTTACACCCCATCAGCCATATGCACACCCAGAACCGCTGGTGTACAGTGCAAATATACCCTTAATTGTACAGAGCCATTTATTCCAAACTTTTCTTTACAAAACTTTACAACTTTAAAACTCTGAGATACAATACAACAAGCCTCTACCAATAATATTTGGCATTGATCGTCTCTAACATCAACCATATACACAATTGGTAAGTAAAACATTAATAGCTTGCCTCAGAAGAGGAAAGCACACAGATTAGAGGGAATGGCGATTTTCATTATGGGAATGGAAAGACAGACTGACACAGACAATACCATGGATGAGTGCTTTATAAACCTTACAGGCAACAGTAAAACACTTGTCCTGTTACGTTAGAGCCCATAAACCATGGTTTTGACAGGTTAAGAGTTTTGCGTTCCGTCTTTGGTTTTACATACATGTGCCTATTGCTCAAGTATAGTCCACATCCTCATGATAAATAAGAGAAATGGCACAGTTGTCAATACATGCTGTTAATTTGTCAACTTGGTGTATGCAATTTATTTCAAAATTATGAAATAAAATAGAGAGCCAACACAACTGGAAAAGCAATTAGAAAGGGAAAGGAAAACATTCAAAGTTGAATACATAATCCTCTGCCTCAAAAAATTATTCAGGGGAATAAAATATCAACTTTTCCTGCAGATGATATTGAAACAAGGGCCAGAGGAAATGTTTTTCATTTATAGGATTACTTTAAAGGTAACGCAGTCATGAGAGTGGTAATGCTAGTTCAGCTTAGTTGTTATAAGTTACTTAGCAGTAAGTTATGGATTTAAAAGGGTATTTTGCCAAAGCTTTTACATTACACAGTTTATTGAAGTACCACAAAGAAAATATTTAAATCCATAAGTAAATATTGACTCAAATATCAGAATGCATAAATAGAATGTATGGATAATTACATCAGTCCTCAATTGTGCAGTTAAACAGCTAGAGTGAAAGGTTGCTAAATAAAAAGTGAGAGTGCCAAAGGCTGCCGAAGCAGTCAGTTTAATTGCACATCCCTGGGGCATATTTTGTTCTTTGCTGATCTCCACAAAAGAAGCAATGCCAGGAAATTACAAGCATTAGGTGACTGTCATTTTATTAATAGAAAAGTCATGAATCAGCAACCGCCACATTCATGTTACAATGCGTTACATTATTTGGATGAAGACTCCTTAATGTCCATCAAGTGGGGACTTTCAGTGGCAATGTCGGAACAGCACCGCTGGGGCATGCTTAAGCCAAAATGTTAATATAGAATGATAAACGTTACTATGTGGAAACAGGAAATGATAGTTGAAGAACATAAAATGTACACAAAGGGCTTTTATAGACAAAATATATTAACAATATTTATCTTGGAAATTTGCCCTGGGCCTGTGCATTAAAAAAACGGTTGAAATACAAGAAAATTTATCAAACCTCTCAAGCCTGTCTTGTATAATACCTTCTGTACACAAAAAAACAACAAATTGAAATAGAAATTATTAGGCATATTGTGCATTTACAGTGAAATTATCACATTATCCTACATGATACCATTGTCCCTTGCAGCAATTTCGGTGGTTATACAAGTTCAGAGTCTTTACAACTAAAGGTAGACACACACACAGGTAGATTCTCGTGCTATCGATCCCTGATTAATCACAGCGTAGTGACGTCACCATGCATGGGCACATTGATTTCCGTTCAATCCAGCTCCAGCCTTGTGTTGTGAGTGAGTGAATCTCTCACAACACAACACAAGGCTGGAGCTGGAGTAAAGCAGCCAGCCAGATCACAGCTGAGATGTGCTGGCCCCATAAAGCTGAGCAGCGTTATCCAGGCTGTGTCCAGGCTGTTCAGGAACCGCACGTCCAATACTTTGCATGGAGATTATTGCCTCCATTCAAAGTAATGGAGATTGAACAGGATTTTCCCACATGTTGGAACCCTGTTCAATCGAGTTTAAATTTTCAATCAATAGATCCCGCTCGAAGGAAGGCACACACTCAGTGAGCATTCACGCATATGCATTCAGGGCGTCCGATAGTCGCCAGACACCCTGAAAGCAACTGCCTGCCGCTGTGTACAGCCACTAGGAAGAACTTTGTACAATGTTGACAAAAATTTGTTAATGTAGAAAATGTGTAGAAGTTTAATAAAGTATGGAAAGAAAAGCAGTTTATAACCTATAAACCATCAGGTTATCTCAAGCTAAACACAAATGAACCAACAATATTTTCTTTTACACTAAACCGGTCACTGCCTTAGCCTGAGTTTCCAGGGAAATATTTTGGCTTTCATGTAACTTGTACTATCCAGGAAAGAAATACTCAAGTGGAAAATACTACACAGCTTTCTATATTTTAATTCAGTTCAAGAAACTTTACTGTAGACTTTCCTAAATAAAGAGATTAAAATGCTACAAAATAAAAGGCAGAGCAGAATGTTATATAGAAATAAAATAGAATATCATCAGAAAGAATTAGAAGGATTTCCTAATCCAGTTCTTAGCTGTCTTGCTTATTTATAGAAACTTTTCAAATCTGTCAGAGTTAATCAAACGGTCTGTGAAATGTGCTTGCAGCAAAGACTGATCTTTTATTATTGATGTGTTTTCCTGTGAACCCATAGTCTAATATTAGAATGCCATCTAGGCTGTTTAGGTATTTGTACACCTACATACCCTGTTTCCCCGAAAACAAGGCACCCTTACATTTTTGCCTCATACTGAAATATAAGGC
>CM070032.1:110507092-110520245 GCA_036250615.1 Ptychadena robeensis | reverse complement strand
GTATTCTATCAGGGAGCACCGGCACTGCATAGTTCTTGGTAGATCGAATGAAAATTGTATTAAGTGATCTAAATGTGTATGGGGAGCTTAAGCTGGCCATACACCTTCAGATCTCTCTGTCAGATATCCTTTAGATCTACCAACAACTATGTAGTAAAGGGTCCTCTGTGATTGAACACAGGTAGACTTGATGGCTAGACTAGAAAGTCCCTCATATTACATGGTTTTGGTAAACCAAAATGAGATCTAAAGGAAATCTGACAGAGAAATCTAATGGTGTATGGTGGGCTTATGCATTAAAAAGCCTATAGCTAGCCTACCTGCCTGGGTTCCTTCCCTCTCTTTTAATTAATAATATGCCAATGCTACCATTATAAAGAGGGGGCTTACAGCAAACTGGCTCCTTTCATCTTGCACAGGTAAAGTGCATGTACATTTGTTTTATTAAGTTCATCAGAGACCCTCTAGATCTTTATATAAAATGTGCATGAGTGATTATAAGAATAGATTCTATGATCAGGGAAGAACGACTCTTACAATAATAAATCAGAACTTTGTAAAGACATGAAATATTTGTTTCGTAATAGAATTGATCTTTTGTGATCACTTCCACAGACAGGAGAATAAATGAGTGTTGTATACAGTATTACATGAGAGGGGACCTCCTCCCCCTTATAAAACAGTGGCTGTTCTATAGATTGGTCACCTACTGATCCCCCCTGCTGGTTCACTAAACAACCAATGCTGACAGCTCTCAAAGGGATCGATTTTCACCTGAGATCTTTGGCAAGTTGTATTATGACAGGCATTTATCTAGTGTCTCTGGACGAGGCTTACACTTAAGGAAGAAATATTCAATGCAATCAGAGGGCTGGTTTTGTCAGGCACAAGTAATGCATGGAACACATATGATTATTTATACTTCTGACACAACTTTCATTCATGAAGTACCTTATTTTTGAAGTAGACTTCTATAGGCAGAATGAAACCAGCATAACCAGACTCTTCTACTTTATATGGTGGGTCTTTGCACACTGAAATACAAGCACAGTTACACAAGTGTTACATTTACAGATTCACATAAATGGACGAGCATAGGCACACAGACATGGTCAATGGCCCTGTGAACATCGCGCTCAGGGCCTTTTAGCCTGTGCTGACACACAACACCCAGCCCCATACCCAGAAGGTCTGACACAGATCTGTCCATAGATGGGTATAAGGTATCAGCGCTCTCACACACACACCTGCCGGTCATGTAAATACGGCATTTGACAGTAGTCTCTGCTATATTTGGAGAAGCTTATCTGAATGAGGCTAGAGAGAGCAGCAAGGGAGCCATTTCATAAGGTATACAGCAATATTTAAGCAGCCACCTTAAGTATAGTAAGCACAGCACAAACAACTCAGAACACTTTTACTACATAACCAGTGCATTGAATGCTATTTTACTGTTATGTACAACACATTGGCTTGTGTTTATTTTAACAATGAGATGGTGGTTTGAAAACAAAAAGGTTTATGCTAATCTGAATACATTATATTACACATATAAAGGGATTCTGATGGTGGTAGAGAAACCTCTCCACTTTAATTAACATTACATAGAATGAATATCCCATATCAATGATTGATCAATAGATCTATTAAATGGCAATTAGTAATTTCAAATGGTTTATGTTCTATATCTAAACCTATTGTAAACGTTGACCCGATTTTTGTGAAACATAAGGCCTTGTTTCGACTAAGGCAATCACTTACTTACTACGATTTTGATCACGTGCCACCGGCGATCGCGGCCATAGGCATGAATAGACGCTGTTAAAAACAGTGCTTTTAACTTAGATCAGGGGAGATGTCGTAGGTATTGGAGCCCTCCATATGAGAATTGGGCTGACAGCCAGAGAGAGGGGAGAGAGATCTCTCCCCCCTGTCAGTTCTCTTCTCCCTCTGTGAATGGCACAAAGTCCACCCACTCTCCCCTACAACTGTCAGACAACCAAGACAACAATGGGAGAACTAGCTGCAGACAGTAGGTAGAGTGCATGTTATTTGTGTGTTTGTCTCGATGTTACAATTTTCCCAAACTTTGCTTGCAGGACCGCCCTTCTCTATTTAGGAACATTATAGAGCCCCCGCTTACCATTCAAACACAGGTTCAGAATGAGGGCCCACGCCCTCCCCCCCCAAAATACCTTTGTGCCCGCCACCCCACTTTGGGAACCACTGGCATAGACAATGGAGTTGTACACACACTGTGGCTATGGTGATTTTTTGTTACAATAAAAGGATGTGCTAGCAACAATGCTACAGCATCTTTTGATGGTATAAAAAAATGTTACTGCATTGTGCTGTCCCTCATTCTGAACAAGTGTAGTTTGAATGGGGAGAGGTCGATAATGTTCTGATATAAAAAAGGGGGCCTGCAGGGAAAGTTTGTGAACCCCTGATATAGAGCAAGTGACTAGAGAGTGTTTTGGTTTTACTCCGGAAGCCTACATAGTCACATAGCACTGCATTAGTAAGGAGACTCCAACAACTCTGTCATATTGTTTATTGAGCATTCTTGTAATTCTACGGCTACCCAGAAATCCTTGACACATTGTGAAAGTATTCACCTACACGGTTATACAGAAATCAGTGAAAGATTGTGTGATGAGCAATACTGCATGTGGAAGACACCAACATGTCCCTTGAAGTAAAGACTGGTAAACCTGTGTATGTAAGCCCTGGAAACTCAGCTAAAGATGCTGGTCTCAGCGTACATTTCCCGTTAACACACCACACTGCTCTCTCATTGACACGTCAGGTTTAAAAGAACTGGCAGATGAAAGGGAAACTTACAATAATGGGATTTCGCATCACTAAGGTACAGGCTGTATTTTCCACTCATTGCTATTCAATGTGTGTTGCTTTATTACAGAACAAACAGCAACAAAGATTTTCCCATAGGCTATCACTAAATGTTGAGACTTTCCCAGGTAGAATAACTAGGCAGTCAAGCTGTATTCTGCATCTTAGTTCTCCATTAAAATGTAGTGAGGCATAGTAATGGCCAGGAAATGCAAACTGAAAAAAGAAAAATAATTTATATGTGTGAATTAGTTTATTACCTACTCAAAAGGGCTCTTTTACACTTGTCCCTCCTTCTCTGTAATGATGCAGTGCTGTGATGGGGAGGAAGCAAGATATCAAGGAAAATACCTGATCCCACTGTGTAGTGAAGACTACACACCAACATTTGCCGAATTTTATGGCCATTATATGGCATCTCCATGGAATATGAGAACAATCCAGAGAACAGAATGCAACAAAATTTTTATGATTGTGGAGCACTAAGCCACCATTGTGCAAGCTCAGAGGTAACGCAATGTTAAATATATATTGCATCTTCTGGCCACACCTTGGTTCCCCCGCTAGCATCCTCGCTCTCCCGGCAGACAGGAGATCGGCACACAGCCAGATCTCCCGTCTGATCTGTATTTCTTATATCAGCAGAGCCCTGCTGATATAAGTTATGCAGAGAGGTGTGTGGGAAAGCTGCACTAACGCTGCTAGCTTCCTCTCACACACACACACACAGCCGTAGAGGGTAGACATGTGCAGCAGTTCCCCCCACAGAAGATGAGATTTGCCATGAAGCATGATCGCTCTAATTTTCACTAGAAAACTTGTGGCTGAAGTTGGTACTGCAGGGGATTTTTCCCCCAATTGATTAGAACACTTCAAATATTTTTTTCTTGTTTTCCTGGACAGTTTTGTGACTTGCAGAGCCCTGGGACACCACTGCTCATAGTCTACATAGCTTATACTAATATACTTCCTCATAGGTGATACATTATCACTACAGATATCAAGCTTAGCATAGACATATAATTATTTAACAGTTTTAATTGCTGCTTTAAAATTGATTTGTTATTCTATTTGTTTGGAAATAATTCTTCTAGCACCCCAAAACACACCAAAAACCAAAACGTGGCATGAGTGCTAAACATACCAAAAGATATGAGTTCCAACCAGCACGGTCCACAGGAATGGATGAGAACACATGATGAGCATGAATTCCTTGCCACATTAATAGCTGTCCAAACAACAGTCAGGAGGTAAGCCACTAGGGAAAGGGCTACTAATACTACATGTATATTCTAAGTTTATTGTTAGAAACAAATTGGCACATTTCTAACCCCTTATCTGAAGGTGACTCTTTATGTCAGAGTAGCTAGAGATGCATACTTTTGAGGATAGCAACATACATATTTAAAAATGATGTAACAACTGGTTTGCAATAAAAATTACTACATTGCTTTGTACAAACATTGATGAGTAGAGGGATTCAACAGCATATGTCCTCCATTTTTTTTTTTTTTTACTTTTGTCAAAATGGGGAGCGTTCTCATCTACTTCAACACCCAGAAGTGCATAGTGCTTGTCACTTAAAACAGTTCATGTCATTTGTGGACTAGCTTAGAATGAAGGCAGTAGGGATTTTCAAGATATCAAAATGGAGTCTTGTTTTTGGATGTCTGAAACTACTTTATCATGGATCTCAACAAACTAACATGGTAGGTACACAGCAGTTACAATATTGTTTCAAATTATAACCCTTCTACAGTGCTGTCGGTTGCCCTACTCAAAGTATTTTGTCAACGGGCAGTGAACATGCTTGTTACTTGTTTGCTTAACAAGTCAACCAGGTGTCTATACCAGCTTTTAACATGTACAGGGGTGCACATAACTTTTTTTAGTGAGCGCCTCAGATGAGCACAAGGAGATGATGTTTGGTACTCACCCCCCATATGTAGGGTGGTCTCCCTCACTGTCCTCTGTGTCAGCTTCCTGCATGGTAGATTCTGCTGGAAGCTGACACAGATCTGATTGATCCTCCGATTAGCTGTCTCCATCCATAGGTAAACAGCTGGTAAACTCTCACAGTACAACACCGTTTGAACCCCCAGATCTCAGCAGTGCAAGATTCTCTGGGTTAGTAACTAACCCCTGAGACTACCTGCACTGCATAGTCCAACCTTTCATAGACATATTCTAGCTGTTAACATTCTAACAGTGCTTTTCTCTTGTCAGATTTTACCCTTACATATGCCTACTGTGACATTCAACCCCCAGATCTCCAACACTCTTAGAAGACTACTCTTATTTTGGGTTAGCAATTTATATTCCCAATTTCACACCCCTAACTGCAACCATTCATAGTTATTAATGTTTCACTGAGGTTATCTAAGTGACATAAATTGTTTACATTTAACAATAAAAACTGAAAGAATTTTGGCAATCTAAAATTTTTTACTTTTACAGTAGCGTATACATGATAAAGTGAAGTTGTTTTGTACAGCTATTAATGTGGGAGGTGGGAGGGATTTCCATTGTACTGCTGATCTCTTCCCTGACAGCCAGACTCCTCGGGTGCACCTGATAACTACTGCTGCCCAGACACGGGGTTCCTCCAAGTTGTTAGTAAGAGGTAGTGTATGAATATACAGGGTATTTCTGCAGGGTCTAGAAGTGAAATACTGCTTGAGAAATACAGTCATAGTAAACACAGGCAGTTTTTGCTATGCAGTAAATCAATTTTCTTGCCAAGTACAGGCAACATATTGGTTTGAAGCAAACTCTATACAAATATCCAGCTAAATGTAAAGTTTGGTTTTATGATCACCAAGTACCATATACATTATATACAGGCCCTGTATTGCAAAAAAGTATATAAAAAAAGTATAGTTGCTGTAGAGTCACAGTAACAAAAAAAGGTCATATTACCTTAAATAAATGTGGTTTATAATTTATGTATTAGATGCTTATCACAAGAAGTATTTTATTCATCAGAAACTGAAGAGTTGGCAAACATCCCAAAATACATCAGGAAAAACCTGGTATTTATGAGGCTTATTGAGATTACCCCTTATCTGATGAATGGGATGCTATGTGCACAAGTCTGGATGTGATCGTTCTTCAGACTGGTGCTGCTGTGACACAAGTCAAGCACTCCCCTTTAGATAAAGAGAAAAGCGCAGAAGCCATTAAAATAAACATGCCTTTAGCCCTAAATAACCAGTATTATGGCTTTACATTTTAGGCCCAGCAGACATCTGCTAAAGAGACGTGTGAGGTCCTTAAAGGAGGTTACAAAAGGACAATGTGTCTCATTGCAGTGCGTTAAAAAATCTCTCAGGGTAAGCCAGCATCTGTAGCATAAACTATATGATAAATGGGTAATGTATCTATCAGAAGGGACTTCAATAGTATTTCCAACATTATGAGCTGCAGAAAGTCTATAATGCAAGTTACACACTGAAGGTGAGTTACAATTTCCATCTGTGCATGAGGTCAGCTGTTTCACATAAATTTGTGTCCAATGAGATTCATAGGCATTATCCTATAGCAGGCAGGATTTGATTACAAGTACCGTATGTATTGGGGTAAGCACATTCTAAAACACATTTGTGCGGATATATGCTGGGACAGCAGTACCCCTTCATTCAGTATAGAGTAAACAAACAAATCTGTAGACAGAAATGTGGATGGATACATTTTTAAGTCTAAAATTGAAGGGCAAAAAACAGGCCAGAACCTTCTTTTTGACTATTCAAAAGAAATTGTATACTTTACTTCTTGACGTCTCCCAGAGAAATGCTACATATATGTGGCCAAGTATTGGATACACCTACCACGTTTCCCCAAAAATAAGACATCCCATGGTATGTCTTATTTGTCCATTATGTTACACATTTGATTACGGTACACATTTATTAATAACCTTTCATGATTATTAATGATTCCCTGTGGTTTCCAAGTGACATCAATTGTATATATTTCACAATAAAAACTGAAAGAATTTTGGCTAACATGTCACTTTTTATACATAAGTAAAGGTGTATTTAATGTGTTTAAGCTGCAATAACAGTTTTAGCCACTGGAGACACAGCCTCTAGTGAGCAGCTCCTCTCACACACAGGATGGAGAGGGATGTGGGACAAGCAGACTCCTTGCAGAACCTGGCAGATTACCGGCTTCTATTAACCCTTCCAGGGCTCTGATCTGTAAGTGAGCCTCAGGAAAAAACGTTCCCTGTATCTCATATACACAATGTGTATTTAATGTCTACCACCCCCCAACTGCATACAGATATTTACAGATGTGGTGGTAGCTGTAGACATCTTCACACAATGCCCGACTCTTGCCCTGCACAACTCACAGTCAGCCAGAGTCCATCAGACAATATTTTAAAATTGAATATGCAACATGCAAAGCATAATACTATTATAACATACATCATAAGATGTTAATAAAAGATACACCTTTGATATTCCTTTCTTAAATCAAATTTATGGGGAAAAAAAAAAACTTACAGGCCAGATGTAATTACACTGTGGGCCAATTTTGGACCCCAGGCCAGTGTTTTACACCCCTGCAAAACAGTATGCCAAACCATGTAAAGAATGTAACCCCCTCTACCATTTAGCAAACCTTTATGCAAATATGTTAATGTAATTTGCTTTAAAACATTCACACTGATGAAGGACTTTAGTCTTTCCTGGTTTAAATTGTGTAAGGACAAATGGTTTTTCAGCCCATTCCTTTGCCAGATCCCCCTAGCAGAGATGTTACAGTCTGCAAATGTTTCACCAGAAGAACTTGTATATTCATTTCCTTAATTTTTTTTGTTTAAGAACATAATCGCTCATTTTTTTTATTGATACCTAGCCTCTAAACTGAACCTTTTAACAACATAGCATTTGAGTACTTTGTGTGACTGAGGGATAAGCAAGTCACGCTCTTAACATTAATAAAATGATTGCAGGGGTTTGCCAAACCAATTCAATGTACAGGAACACTAACATGGTTCATGATGAAAAGCAGTATGCAGTAATAGGTCTAACACAGCCCCTGGAAAGCCTTTTTATTTGAAATGAACCCTCAGCTCTGGGATGTAAATGAATTAACAAAAAAATAAAATAAAAAACCCTCTGCAGACTTTGAGACTACTATGAATGGAGCGCGCACACACACACATGGTAGGCATTAAACGTCCTGTGGGAAAAATCTAAGTTTATTGATGTGAGGGGCTGTGTAAAGAGGGGGGGGGGGGGGGGGGGGGGGGGGGGTGGCAACTTAAAACAATATCATTCAAAAATGGTAAAGCTGTAAGTGGCTTATTAAAAGGTCTTTCATTTAGGCAGCAGACATCTTCAAAAATATCAAATTCAACTTGGAAGGTCATGTGGGAACACACAATTAATGTCATGCTTAAAGGGCCAGCGCAGCATACACAGATAAGCAGAGGATCATTTTGTTGCTGAAAATTTTACCCTTTATATCCTTTTCCTTGAAAGCAAGGATTTGTTGTGCCTCTCCTTCCTGAATCATTGAAGTCAAGTGATTTCTCTGTTCCAGTCTGGCGACCTCTGCTTTTTTGAGACAAGTCTGAGACAAGTCTGGAAATGGGTTAAGAAGCCTTTGTTTAGCTACCAGTCATGCAAAATCCTATCTGCTGCTGCTTTATATGCCCAGAGACTTAAAAGGAAGAATACCAATGTTATCACTATAACTGTAGCCTGTTTCTCTGGGCCTCCAGGCAAGATGTAAACTGGAATCTCAAGAGATCTCCTTGTTATTAATATGAATACAAACAGTTGTAGCGCAATATAACAATCTTGTGAACACAAAACTCTTCAAACTTTAAAAAGCACACGACCCTTTGGTAAATAGGTGGGAAAAGAGACAAGCATTCTTGAATCAAAATGTGAGCTGGTCATTAGGACTTCCATTTCAAAATACTCCTAAAGATAAGTTCAATCAGCTTTGGAAGCAATACTACTATCTAGAAATTTTTGTGACTGCTACAAGCACATTTTCCACCTTAAGGTTTTACTAAACTCATTTGAGTATGTGAGATATCCTTTAGATCTACCAACAACTATGTAGTATAGGGTCCTCTGCGATTAAACACTGGTAGACTTGATTGTTTAGGAAGTCCCTTATATTACATGGGCAATAAAACAAAAGGAGATCAATGAGATATCTATCTAGGTGTATGGGGACCCTAAAGCTAGGGTTACACTATCCATTAAAACCCTGGGATTTAAACGGAGTGCACGAGTCACCCATTGACAGCAATGGGGCTTTGACATGGCTGTCTCCACAGCCCATCAGAGCTCCCGATCCGTCGTTCTGAGCCTCATTCACGTTGATGTCGATGCTCCGCTCAGTGTCTAAAGGACCGTAACGGAGGCTTCATAAAGTGTGCACTGTACTATATGGTTTAGAGTAAGGCTAGGGCTCCACTATGCGATGCCATCCACTGATGTCAGCGCATAGTGGAGCCCTAGCCTTACTCTAAACTATAAAGTACAGTGCACATCATGAACCATGCAGATAATCCAAAAACAAAGTACAGCAGGCAATAAAGGTGATTAAAAGTAAAATCTACTGTTCAGTTGGATTGTTCTAAAATAAATTAGGATTTTTGGGGAAAATTACCGAAATACTGAATACTGAAAATGTAGAGGAACAAAATTTGATAAGGCAGCATTTCAATGGGCTGCTTTTGGGGCGTCGGACAGTTGGCAGTAGCCTGGAAAACGACAGTCTGCCTGTGTGGGGGCACTTGCACATTTGTACAGGTGCTTGTGGTATATACAGATAATGCTCCCATGATATCTCTATTGGGATGAATGCCCAAAAACCACAGCTTTAACTTAATTCCTTCACATGTGTCAAATCATTATTGGCTGCTAAATGGCCAAAGAGAAGCACTTCAAGAAGCGCAAAGTTAGCGTCAGAAGACGCAGCAAAGACAGGATTCTGGGGTCCACACTGGTATATATCAGTGGGGGGAGGAGATGTACCATATTTCACTTGTAGATTTTAACTGTGGCACACCTACTTTAATGTGTGATCTTGTTAATCCTGACGTGTGTTGCAGCATTACTATCAGGAGGTTTCCAGAACCATCTGATTCTGTGCTAAATTGATGATTGATCAGCATATCAACTTTACAATTCTAGCGCAAAATCCCATACTCAGAAAAGGATAATAAAATAAACACTACTACGTACTATCAACAAGTTACAACCACAGTGACACATCTCCTCAGTTAATAAGTGATATAATACATAAATATTCAATGTTACTTTATTTTCGTGGATATGTGTATACATACACAAAATTAGATTTAAATGCAACAGACATCTAGCCACACAAAGTTAAAATTGTTTACTAGGATTTGTTGAAGAAAAAAAAATAAATAAATACATCAAATGACAATGTGTCCAAAGTCATGTGACGGCGCCCCCCACATTAACCAACTTAAGGACAAAGCAACTAGTAAAAGAAAAAGAATCAAACATCATACTTGCTTAGCCACATCAATTATCGAATTCATTCAGTTTAACTTAGCATATGGTAAGCATATGGAGGAAGGAAGTATTGCTGGAAGCGGTTTGAACAAAGTATATTGTAATCAGCATACACTAACTAGGAAGCCATTCTGATTAATTGAAAACTCAATTACTAACTAAACATTTAGTTTTTTATGAAGGGAAAAGCGGGCACTTTAAACTAATGTAGAAACACAATAACTCATCTGAGCATGACAAATGGTTTAATTGCAAGGTCGTGTTTATTTGCCTTCAATGAGAGCTGGATTCATTCTAGTGATGTTCAATCACTTGCCAGGGGATGCTCAATAATGATGTATTATGTCACTTGCATTGTGCAGCCATTTAATCTTGGTTATGGTTGTGCTCACTTCCAAACCCAATACCTCAGAAGTAGAAAACAAGAAATGACTGAAAATGCAAAATGGAAACCATTACAAAACTTCCAATATGATCAGAAATGATGGATTACAAATAAATTAAACATGTGTTATCAATTTACATTGAACAAGTAAGCAACATACTGAAGACATTCAAAGTACCAAGTTGTTTCTTGAAGAAGACTTTCTCAAAAGGAGCAAACATTCAATTGCTGTGACAATGAAATATGATTACCTTTTTCCTAATTCTACATTAGCCTTCACCTCATCCCTAAATGCCTGAATAGGTATGTCAGGTTACCACAACGCACATAACTCCCTCGAGAACAGTACTGTATAGCTCAAGTAGCGCTCTACAGACAACTGACTGATCATGTACTGGTGTAGGACTCACATGCGATCAACAAAATGAACAATGCTTCCATATGCAGCATGATAGCGGTATTACCATTTCTAAAATTAATTCAGGCGAGTTGTCCGCGAGGAGGTCAGCAAAGGAGTGTAAGTGAGCTACATCGCTGTAAAGACCTTCAAACATGTTCGAGCAGCTATGCTACTGTTTAATGAGTAACTCCAGTCTAAGCAAACATCTTAACTATTGCTTTTAGATGGCAGTAATTTCTATAAATCTAACTCAATAATACATTTATCCTAATTAATGCAATAAACACATTAGATCATCCAAACCATCAATCTTCATCTGTACATACCCTGCTTTCATATTATTGAGGATCCAAATGGAACTGTGCCTGTTCCCCATATGTATGTATTAAATATGTATTTTCTCTGAAACTGTTTAAACTACTGATGGAACCTGAACCTGCCAGCCATAAAAAAAGTGAACATATGGCCCAGCTATGTACACAACAAGTGTGAAAAGAAGATATTACTGATCCTTGTAGCTGGAGGGACTTTGACTTTGGTGCTTCTGTACGAATGTTGGGGATTCACTGATTCACAATGACCATGCCTAAAGGTCAGCTTTGGGCTTTGTCAATTTTTATAAACTGGGTGCCAAATTCTGAAATTTTTTTTGCCATTTTCTTGCTGTGTGTTAATAAAGATGAGGAAAAAGGCATAGCTCTGCAATCTACTCCTGTTGCCTTTGCAATCTACTCGTTGGGTACTTGTGCTGTAAATACTTAGATGTCCGCACATTACAATTAAACTGATTGGGAGTATGGGCACATACCACTAGTAACTTACTATGTTACGTATACTAGCCAGAAACCACCCCCCCCCCCCTTAGTGTTACTACAGGCATTCTTAATGTGCAGAAGAATGACAGCTCAAATGTAAAATTTTATAAAAATTACAGAGAAAAAAATAAAAGTTTATTGCACAGTGATATGGGCAAAGTTGGGCAATCCAATTATAATTATTAACCTCCCTGGCGGTTCTCTGAGGTCCAGATTTCTGTACCAAAAGTGATACAGTGTTTTGCCTTTCCGCCCCCATCGGCATCAGCTCTGTAGAAATGCTGCAGGCACAGAGAGCCAGCAGTTGCGCCTGATTCCGGCATGGGTGCAGTTTGATTCACGATCAGACTGCGCCAGTACTTGCTTCGGGCGTAACGCTAGGGAGGTTAAACCGGCCATAGAACAATCTATTGTTCTATTATTGAACAATCGACCGCAGCATGATGACATCATCATGCCATAGTCAATCGTTCGAAATACACCATCTGTGATTCGACAACCGATACTTTGGATGGGGACCCTTGTCCCCATTGAAAGTACTGGCGATCGACCAGAGAAAAACGTTTGTTCTCTGGCTGATCAAAGTTTTGTGCGACTACGAATGGTTGCTCCAGGTGGGCGCGTTCATTTTGTGATTGATCACCAAGCGATCACCCCGAATGTGCATGATGATCATTCGCAAAATCGGCCACAGATTGAAGCGCTTTGGCCAGCTTTATGTACATAAAAAAAACATTTATCCAATCCAATAAAAATCAAAAAACAAATGTAAACTAATGGGGGAAAAAAACAAATTGTTTTTTTAAGACCGGGTCCTGCCTCCGTGACGTCACTCGGGGACCCGGAAGAAGCCGACGAGGACGTCGATGGAGGCGGCAGCCGGACGAGGTAAGCTCCCGCGCTAATTGCAGCGTCCCTTTGCCTGAACTGGGTTCGGGCGTATCGCTAGGTAGGTTAAATATTCTTAAAGCCCCTCATACAGCTGAGAAATTGGGTGGAAATCTAAACCTGTCAGTTTTATTTCGGGCCGAAATAGGATGCCAAATTGATCATTATGGACATGTCCATAATACTTAAACCAATGTAATGACCAGCATCCCCATCCAAAGGAATTGTCGGCACACGGGGTCGATCTACTGGGAGATCGGCCAAAATTCTAAACAGGTATAGGGGGGGGGGGGGG
>CM070032.1:110470414-110484281 GCA_036250615.1 Ptychadena robeensis | reverse complement strand
GTTCGCCGGTTCGCGAACACGCAATTCCGGGTTCGAGCCATCACTAGGCACAAAGTGTTTCCAAAGTGTTTCCTATACAAATCTACACATACAGTGCATATAAAAATGTGTGCAGCAGCACATAGTGCATACGAGTGAATTTCAGAACAGGTGTCCTAGGTTTTCAAGCACTAACAGCATTGAGTGTATAGTGTGAAATATAATGTCCATTCTCGTCTATGGCCACAGACATGACATATTCATGGATTAAGAACAAGAGTTAAGGCCTCCATACACCTTAAAATCTTTCCATACAATTTCTGTACAATCAACTTTCCTTTTACCAAAACCATGTAATATGAGGACCTTTCTAAACCTTCCAATAACTATGTATTATAGCAGGGAGGCCACTATATAACATAGTTGTTGGTAGATCTAATGGAAATTGTATGGAGCGATCTAAAAGGTGTATGGGGGGCTTAAGAAGAGGACGTGACGCCGGAGACGGGCATCCAGCACTGGAGAAAAGGAAGAAAGTTTTGTTTACATTGCATCTGAGTCCAGTACGAGCTCCACTCTGGCTAACCACCCTGGAGGTTAGAAACACTTAAGGTGGGTTTACACATGTAGATTTTTTTGTTTGATCAACAAAGAACTAACAATTTGTTGGTTGATTGCACAAAAATCTAAAATGGCCAATTGGTTTGATGGATACATTTTGTTCGGAGGCACTTGTGGGGCATTTAGAAATGCCCCAATTCTCTCACTACACCTCCTGATGCGTCTTTAAATCTAATGGCATCGGCCAGAGTTTACGGACATCTCCGTTCTCTGGCCGACGGAGCTTTGGGGCAACAGGGGTCTGTCGCCCTATGTGGGAACATGTAATACACCGATGGCCGCAAGCGAACACGCACATCTGTCGGCAACAAAATCGGCCACGGTTCGCTATGTGTATGTGGGCCTTTAGGGGTAGTTTTGGATAGCTTTGATTGTAGACTTAGAAATTCTATCCCCCTAACAAGACAACACAGCTTTCTTTCTAGTCTGGTTTTATAAAACTAAGGTGGAAAAAAACTGAAGTCACCACATTAATAGAATTTCTGTTATCTTTGTGACATTTACTTGTACAGTTAACATTCCTGTTCTTCTCCTGTACTTGCCCTGTAACAATGTAATGAAGCAACCTCGCAATAAGTGCAAGAATATTTAACTTGGCCCAATTCCCAGACTGTTATTATAGTAATCATAGCCAGGTTTTGTACAGCCTGAAGTCATGTTCACATTCACTTCACTGAAGCAGGCTGGCAACCTATAGCCTCAGAACAACCTGTCTGCGCAGGAGAAAAAGATCTATCGTTCCTTATCAGATCAGCGTTAAAGAATTGTTCAAAAACCATCATTCTATGGAGTGCACAGAGCATTGGGTAAATTGAGGTCTCCTATATAATAGGGCAATGTCGACCTAGATACATATCATATTTATACTTCATGTTTAAACAGTTATTAAAAATCCTCACTTATTGGACAACAAAAAAGGAACAGCAGTCATTGCTCTTTTACGATATACAAGTCAACATCTACAAGGGATGCTATAAAGTTAAACTACAAGACACTAAAGATTAAATAATTCAAATTCCCAAGATTCATTTTAAATATAAAAAAGTGTATATTTACACACACACAGGGGTGCCCACACCAGGCCAAAGTGCTCTACCAAAAAAAAAAAAACTGTAAGCATATATTAGTTTATATATTTATGCCAAGTATACTTTATATTTAAAATATATAATTGTTTACTTTGCATAGCAAAATGAACATGTATGACAATACTCTAAATTAATGGACATTACCTTAATGTGTGTTAATAAACATAGGAAACAAACAAAAGGCAGAGCCCCATGATCTACTCCTGTTACATTTTAGATCTACCGGTGGATTGCGATCTACCAATTGGGAACCCCTTTTTTAAGAGTGTCATGTAAACATCACACTTTGCCAGTTAGCATTTAAAAGAATACTGTCCTATTGATCACGATCAATCCTCAATAAAGAGAGAGCTGTCATACTGACCCTGTACTTTTAATATCTGAGCCAACAACCCTGCAGTATAACTTCATTAGCTACATATTCCAAACTGGAGACTTGATTCACCTTTGAAACTTAAAATACATTCAAAGCCTCCATAATTTAATCATCATGGTTCTAGTATTCATATTGTGCAGCACGTTTCGCTCAGGTCCCCTTAATGTTATGAAGAACAGTGTAATCACCCTTCCTTCACATTTACCGCAGCATTGGCAGAAAAGATGGCTATGGTATTATACTGAACTGCTCTTCGGGCACATGAGTATAGGGAAGATCTCCCAAGCTCCATTCATCTAATTGAGCTGCTTCAACCCAGCTCAAATTATCATTGTCTGGCAGGAGTTTTCTTTTAATAACAGTGATCACATTTCCATATCGCTGATGGGGTTTTAGGGAAAACATGAATAATGTATTTCTGCTCATGAAAGGAGGAGGAGAGGAAAAACAAAAACATGAAAGTCCCAAAAGTGTTTACACTGCAGCACCTCTCTCCTACATACACGTTATTTTATTTATATAAAACACTGTTATTGAAACGTTCATAAAATAAATGTTACCTGGCCATAAAATTTAAAGTAAATAAAAAATGAGCAAAGTGCCCTTTGATAGGAATCTTATGTTCAGATTAGATGCTTTAAGTAAACGCAAGCAAGATATTTGTCAAACAAATACATTTGTTCATAATATGTTGTTTTTAACCTTTCCTATATCTCAGTGCTGGTGATAACCTCTATCCTTCTTATACTGACAACTGGACCATACCTGCTTCATGGGTGCTCATAATCTCAACTAGGGGGAAGTTGGTTGAAAAAGTTCTTCTCGAAACGCGTCCCATTGTTCCTATTGAGCCCCCCAGTATCTGTAAGCAGGAAGTGATCTCTTCTCCCCCACCAGGAAGTGAGGTCCTCCTGGATAGCACATGGCCCTGAGAGAGCCAGCCTTGTAAACCTCTCTCAATGTGAGTATCTTGTCTGTTGTTTTGTCTCATTTTGTTCCATTTGTTTCACCTTATCCTTTTCCACATTTTTTAACCATCTGTTGTACTAGGTTGTGCGCCTCTGTCCTTGTTCTTAGGGGGAAATATATGACAATGCTGTACTTGCCTTACTTATCTGGTTATCACTTTATACTTGGCAGAGTAACTGCAGGATCACCTGAAACATTTTTAAAGAAAACTTTCTAAAAAGAATTCTTGATTGGGTTTACAGCTACTAAAAATCATAGCTTTTTCAAATAAACTACCATTATTCACTAATAAAATGACATCTATATACAAGGGTGCACATAACTTTTTTAGTGAGTTGCTCAGATGAGTACCAGAAGATGGTGTTTGGTACTCACCCCATATATAGGGTGGTCTGCCTCACTGTCCTCTGCATCAGCTTCCTGCATGAAAGATTCTGCTGCAGATGGACCTCCCTGTTCCTGATTGAGCTTTCGATTAGCTGTCTCCATCCACAGGTCACCAGCTGGCTTTGGGTCAAATGTGACTCTCACAATACAACAAGTTTGAACCCCCAGATCTCATATCTCAGTAGTACAACCCTGAAAGGTTCTGGCTTAGTAACTAACCCCTGAGACTACCTGCAGTCCAAATGTCAACCTTTCATAGTCACATTCCAGCTGTCACACAGTGCTTTTCTCTTGTCAGATTTTACCCTTACATATGCCTACTCAGACTTTCATCCCCCAGATCTCCAACACCTTAGAAGTCCAGTGTTTTTTGGTGGGATTATTAATTTACATTCCCAATTTCACACCCCTAACTGCAACCTTTCATAGTTATTCATATTTCCCTGCAGTTATCCAAGTGACATAAATTGTAGACATTTAACATTTAGCTGGGGCCGCCCAGACACAAAGTTGTTAATACGCATATGAGCTTTGTACCAATAATGCAGGTACACATAGCTAGTTTTTGGCCCCTTTTGAGTACCAGACTACCACTTATGTGCACCCCTGTCTATATATCAATTTCCCTGGCAAAACCTAGCAAAAAAATAAATAAATAAAAAATAAAAAAAAAAAGTTCGCTTTAAATTAGAAACACAGACAGAACAACAGAACAGGTACCCTTTTGGATTATCCTTTCATAAAAAGTAGCCATACACGCCATGATCCCCGCCTGATTTTCTAGTGGCCAATTGCAGCATCATCATGCTGCAGCCGGTCGCTCAGAGGAACGGAGCACACCCTTTGTGTGCCAGATATTACTTTGGCTGTTCCCCATCCAAAGTAATGCATTTGGCCAGGAATTTTCCAACAAGTCGGATCACCGTGCACTCGATCTGTCCAGGTGGGCACATCCGATTTGCACGGGAGCGATGGCAGGAACACACATGGCGGTCGATCGGCCGTGGATCGCAGTGTGTATGGCTACTTTAAGAAATATAGATATTGGGCGCTCAAAAGGCCAAAAGCTCGATTTTTGTTTCTTTAACTTTTTACACAGAATAGTACAGAAAACCTTTATTACAAGTTCTGTGTAAATAAAAAAAAACAGATGATTAAAATAGCCAAACACGGTCATTAAAGAGAAAAAAATAACTGGAACGGTATAAAAAGGAAGAAACAAAAGTAACATAAAACGTGCCCTTTACCATAAAAAACACGTTGTGTGTGCGGCTTCCAGGAAGCATTGAATGTATTTATTGTACATCAGGTCCATAAAAGATTAAGTGGAGGCACAGAAAAGGCATACTGTATAGTCTGGACACAGCAACTGCGTGAAGCTACTCAACAGGAGGAAAACAAAATATATATCAGACAGAGCCTTGTTAACCTAGCATGAACAAGATACTTCCTAATGTCAGCCTTTACCCAGCCCCCAGGCTTCATACAATGCTGTGACTATACAATCACAGTACTAAAGGGGTTAAGAGACCAGCAAAGCAATTTGCATTTATGACCTAGTTCCTGTTTCCAAAATACAATTTAACTGTTTTTTTCTCTCTTTCCCTTTAGTCTTTTATGGTAGGGCATAAATATCACCAAATTGTCAAACCCCCAGCTATTCTGTGTGCTACCTCTACCAATAGGTCTGATTTCTGGCAAGCAATAAAACACTTACTGCTGAATTCCTGTAGTGCTTTGATATCCACAGCGGGCCCAAGGGAGCCTGAAAAGCCAACATGTATACTATATGATCCAGTGACAGAGACATGCAGTCAGCAGAACTGGCACACAGGGAACACGGGCACACCGAGGAAGTCTAGTCAGACTGCAGGCACACAACTCTGAAGCTTTTATCACTCATGCATTGCTTTGGATTTTTTTGCCTTTAATCAGTTTGTGGTTCTAGGTTTTCTCTCACAGCTGACAGTGCTTCCTGCATAGTGTTACTTGTATTATTTCTGTATGATTCGCTCTGTGAAGTGTGCTGTAAAACACAATATCACATTGTTTGATTAGTGTGGGGTGTACACGGGAGTGGAACAAGTCTATCCGAATAACGGTTCTTTTGCCACGATCTGGCTAGCACTACACAAGCGGCCAGGAATACGTAGGAGACAAATCTGGCCGTATATTTAGGAAGATTGTTAGGGCGCCAAAGAGAGATTCTTCAGGTCTCCTGAACCTTTAAGCCTTGGTGGCAGGTCCTTCACACATGCTTCATATCACTAAGGGTCCCATACACATTTAATACCGCTCGATCAAAGAATGCTCGAGGGCAGCATAATAGCATCACCACGCTGTGCTCGAGTGTTCGTCGATGGTGAATCAATGTGCAACAGTTTGTGCAACCGATTACCGTTTGATACCATGGTCCCCATCTAAAGTAATGGCAATCGAACAGGGATTTAACAACATGTTGTTTGCCTGTTCGACCAAGCTTTTAATCAACCCTTCACAGAAAGGGTGGGCGCATTCAATTCGATTGGAAATTCCTTGTTCGATCCTGCACAAAGAAAGCTTAATCAACCAACATTGGTAAATTCCTTTTCGATTGCCATTACCAGAGTCGCCATTTAAAGTATAGAACGGGAATCGATTGTGCAAAGTGATGTGAATTGATTCACCTTTTAAATGGACAAGCACCACGTCCACTTGCTCATTTATCTACCGAGCGGGTATCGACCTGGATATGGGCAGCCTTATGTGAGAGGACCATACACTATCTAATCATGTAATTAGCTTAAAAGACTTGGAAGCTCCAGACATTTTTTTACACCCCACTCAAGCTGCGTGCCCAAATTCTCCAGCACTGCATATAGGGAAACTCAGACTGTTGTTCCATTAGAATATATAATCAAGTGCAAAAAAAGCCAATATTAGCATCAATGTTCTGTAAGTGTAGTAATTGTTTGTGCACGTGTTGTTTATGCTTATATAGTTATAGAATAGGAATTATAGAAGAAAGCTCAATCGAACAGGGAACCAACATCTTGGTACACCCTGTTCGAATGTTATTGCTTTGAATGGGATTGATTGCGCAAAGCGGAGCAAAAAGATTCTCTGTTTAATTGAGGAAACTCGAGAGCAGCACTGCACTCGAGGATTCATTGATTGAAGGAAAATTGGTCCGTGTATACCCACCTTAAGATTACTCAAAGCCTTAAGCAGGGAACACATGTGTAGATATGGGCCAGATCGATGGCCACTTCAAGCACCGTGCACGCTCACGGCCATCTACCTGACCCATATCATATGCGCCATCCCTGTTTTCGAGCAGGATCAAGCAATCCCAATCAAAAATAGGGATATCGGACATGACCGTAAACCACGGTTGATGACCATTGCTTTGCATGGAGACCGCTGTTCTCCATGCCAAGCATCGTCCGAGCTGGAGACAGCTCCTCCGATATTGGGCAGTAGTGCTGCTGCAGGGAACCTCGAACAGTTCCAATATTGAGCCATGTGTTCCCAGCTTTAGGCTAGGGCTCCACTAAAACCCTGCCTTGAGTGCACAAGCCGCCCATTGACGGCAATGGGGTTTCGAAAGGGCTTTCTCCACTGCCCGCCAGAGCTCCTGATCTGTCGGTTAAAGCGTATGTCACGTTCATCTTAATGCAGCTCATCTGCGGTGGCTTGCGCGGACATACAACAGTCCTATCACACTTTGACAGTCGCTCACTGTATGTATATTTTTATTGTTTGATTTAAAAAAGGGACACCTATATGATGTCCCTGAAACACAACTGCTGTTTTCCTTGTAAATCGGATGGGAAAGATAATTAAAGTCAACCAGTCACTTGGCACATTAAAGAAAAGAGATTGGGCTATGGGTGCTGTCATAAATCCTGAAGTTCCATTGTGATGTAAATAACAAAAATGACAGGTGTTTTTGGATATAATTATTGGTTTAGGAGGAGTGCATGTTATTTGCTTATTGCGGGTGTTACCAAATCCATTGGTTAGATGGAACCTATTTTTAGGCAATGAGCAATATGGGTATATACTTCATGTAGTTTCTACAACAGCTCTGTGTGGTGGGCTGAACACTGAATGCTCAATACTTGCACAAATTCAGACACATGTAATGAAAGCAGAAAACACGAAGGAGCAATTTGTCACTGAATTAATGAAACTTTTTAAGAACGTGCCATGCTTGAAACTAAAGATTCCTTTGATCATAGAATGAACCATTTGCAGCATCAAAGCAACTGCATTAACAGAGAGTTGCCTGTGATGCAGATCTACATTCAGATAAAGCTCTTCTGATAAGGGGTACAAGCCGTGAAAGCACAAGTTCTACTCACTGGGGAATTTTTAGCTAGTACAAAAGACCTCAGAACATGAAATGCCACTCATATCAGGAAATCTAGTTACAAGGCAGAATATAGCTTACTGAGAAAAGGAGGTCTGCAGTGGCCACACACAAAATAGGCACTTGTATAAAGTCTATGGCAATCATTTTGTACATGGTTTGCGGTTTTATTACATGTGTGAGAATAAAACTAAAAGTGCAGATTGTCACATATTTACCAGTATAACATATGGAAATATACAGGTCATAATACAGGTTGCCAATGCTGGACCATCCTTTTAAATATGCAATTTGCCTGACTATCTAACTTACTCCGTATTCCAGTACTGGCCAATTACAAGTAAACACAAAAGTAAAAAAACACATTTAAAAACATCTCATGTCCATTCTTAATGGATGCATCCAAGCAGGGTAATGCAGCCATTGAAGCAGCACACCTGTAGATGCGTAGCATTTGGAAATGCATTGGATGCATCAAATGCTTGGTGGTGAAGTAAACACTAAACAAGGGCATGGCCTAAGCCTTGGGCCTAGTCTACACTGCATAAAAATCCCCACGTTTGAAGGCTAAATGAACACCTGGCCTAAGCCTTGGGCCCAGTCTATACTGCATAAAAATATCCACATTTAAAAAGGCTAAATGGAGACATGGCCTTGCTCTCTTCTTTGACTTGGTGCCCATTGCCATTCAGAATCAATATGTCAACATTCTACAGTTGACACTGAAATAGGAGAAGCAACTAGGTTCTCCACTGGAGACAATGGTCTTTTACTTGCTTGTACTGGAAGGACAGATAAATCATTGTAATGGGTAAAAGAGAAAAATAGAACCAGTCAAAAAAAATGTCCAAAGCCAGCCATACACTCCGAGATTAAAATTACGATCCTTTAAAACAGACCAATGTATCCCGACGGCAGTATCGGTTTGGATCGTAATATTCGGCAAAAAAGCTTTTTTAGGATCGTATTTTTTTTTACGAGAATCGCCGTTTATATCGGCCATTGTGATGTATTTTTTTTTTTTAAAGGGGAAGCCTCGGCAGTAATTGGTCGGTAAAGACTATGAAAACAATATGAAGTTTCCCAATGTTCCCAGACCAATTAAAATTTTTCAACATGTCCAATAAATTACGACCGTAAAAAAACGGCAATTCCGATCGTATTTTATCGGTTGTACCATGTGGACATGTGCGGATTTCAGGCCGATAAAATGCTTTCATTGGTTGGTTTTAATGGATCGTAATTTTAATCTCAGAGTGTATGGCCAGCATTACTCTTGCCAGGCTCTCTATAAAGAATATGCATAGCAATTGCCAGCAAGTAGATTTGTCCCAGCAACTGAGCAACCTAAAATAACCATTATATTACTGATGTGTTCATTTCCAGATAGCACATGTTTCATAAGACCAGGTAGAAGTCTCAATAGATTCAAAGTCCTTTTCTCACCATAGCTCATTACAGTAAAGGTTTTATATGCAAAACTAGTGACATTTACCCAAAACGAAACCTCAGTACACTACACTAGCAACAAGCTAAACATGTTCATCGGAAACAGGCTAAACATCTTCATCACAAGTAAGGAACTAAAAACAACCTCCTACAGATCTCAATATTACTCAGCATTAAATGTTCTTCTGAGAAAGTTGGTCTGGTCATAGTCTAACTTCTAGAAGGACAGCCTTCAACCACTAAAGTTTCGTGTAGGTGGATACCAAAGTTTACATATAGTCACTTAACATGCAGAAGAATTCCCATGTTGTGTAATATATATAATTGGCACTACACAAATTATTCTAAAAAGAAAATAAACACTTGCAGATGCAACAAAAAAACCTTAGCAAATAATTATGGGTTAAGCCCCCCATACACATCAAGAATACCGCTCCTGCCAAGAATCGTTAGACACCCTTTGCGTGCCGGCAATTACTCTGGTTACACCGGTCTAAAAATTAAACCGGACACGCACACACATGTGATGTCAGGTCGACAGCCCATGATGACGTCATCACGCATGGCCTATTACTTTGGATAGGCCACTTAAAGTAATGGGATCGACCGAAGAAATTTTGGACATGTCCGTAGTTTCTTAGATCAATTTCCCGGCCAACATATGGATGAATTTTGCTTTTAAGCATTAGATTTGCGGCCGATTTCGCGGCAGAACGATCACCGTGAGCGTGAATGGTGGTCAATCGCCGGCAAAATCTGTCACAAATCTAAACATCTATGTCTAGCTTTATGGACGTGTCTGTAATGGCTTAGATCGATTTGGCGGCCAATTTCAGCCCATAGTAGGACTTAGAGCATTAGATTTCCACCTGATTTTTTGGCTGAGCGCGCACGGTGGTCGATCCGTCAAAATCAAATGGAAATTTGAGCTCGTATTGGGGGCTTAATGCATAAGGGTTCATTTATTTTAGGAAATATATGTTTAATAAACATTAATAAAATAATTGAAATAGAAAACAGTCAGTATCTATGTATACAGAAATGGGGAAAAGGAATGGGGCTTGATGGACATTAATAACCCCTTTGGGGGTAAGAGACATGCAAAACAAAAAGGTGGGTAATAGTTTTTACTAACAAAATTTTTTTTTTAGTACTTTGGCTATCCTAAAATTAGGGATTGTAAAGTCTCATCATAAACATTAAGTTTACGGAAAAAAAAGTTATTAATCACCATAGCCAGCCAATAAGTTTCCCAGTTGGTACTGGAGCCCTTATAGGAAGACAATGCTGATGGCGACAACATTTCATCAGCTGATTATATGAATGTGGTTATAGACAGGGGTGCACATAAGTGGTACTCTGGTACTCAAAAGGGGCCAAAAACTAGCTATGTGTACCTGCATTCTGGTTACTCAAAGCTCATATGCGTACTAACAACTTGGAGGCACTCTGTGTCTGTCCGGCTGCAGCTAAACATTCAATGTTTACAATTTATGTCACTTGGATAACTGGAGGGTAATATAAATAACTATGAAAGGTTGCAGTTAGGGGTGGAATTGGGAATAAAAATTAATAATCCCCGCAAAAAAAGATTGGACTTCTAAAGCTGTTGGAGATCTGGGGGACGAATGTCAGAGTAGGCATATGTAAGGGTAAAATCTGACAAGAGAAAAGGACTGTGTGACAGCTGGAATATGATTTTGAAAGGTTGACATTTAGACTGCAGGTAGTCTCATGAGTTAGTTACTAAGCAAGAAAATTTCAGGGTTGTACTACTGAGGTATGAGATCTGGGGGTTCAAACGTGTTGTACTGTGAGACTTGCATGTGACCCAAAGCCAGCTGGTGACCTGTGGATAGGGACAGCTAATCGGAGACTAAATAAGGAACAGGGAGGTCCATCTGCATGCAGAAGCTGATGCTGAGAACAGTGAGGAAGACCACATACATATGGGGTGAGTACTAAACACCATCTCCTGGTACTCATCTGAGGAGATCACTAAAAAAGTTATGCGCACCCCTGGATATAAACTATGGTAGTAAATAAAAATTAAACAAAACTCATGGCCAAGTTATGACACTAAGAATGTCCATTGCCAGTTCTAACTGATCCATTGCCAGTTCTAAAATACATATCACAATTATGAAGAAGTGAAGATCTTACAAAAGGCTAGAAAAGGTTTTGTTTACGAGCATGAGGTCACTGAAATTATTTGTAATCTGCCCAGCTGCTGACCGGTCTTTTCCCTACACAGTTTAACAATGTAGTTCCAAAAACAGCAGGTGGCAGATGCTTGGCACTGCCAGATCAAGTCCTGCCAATGAAAACCAAGCCAGTCCTATGCTACTAGATAAAGAACTATAAATTCTGAATTTAAATTTTTATACAGTGCTAACCAATCAACATTTAACAGCAATTTTTCACAATCACACTGGCTTCCATTGGTCACAGCACTATAATTCTCCAATGTTTACTCCAAGGTACTCGTACATTGTAACAGTGTATTTTACTACCAAGTAAATAATACACGTTTTGCCTTGCTTCTGTTTTTTATTTCATACATGCAGGGAAAAGGTTCACTTCAATACAGATTAAAACTCAACATAAAAAAACGATGGGAATGTTGCTGAAAGCATTGAGGTTTCTTGCCCAGTTTTTGTTTCCATTATACGTCGGGACTCCTACACTAAGCGTATACGCTTAGCAGGGGTCCCGACGTATCCCACAAACTTTGCCTGCCGGCGGATGGTCTGTTTACACATCCACCGGTGTAAAGACTGAACATACTCGACTACCTTCAGCCTTACATTGGCAGATCGGCTCAGCGCAATGAAGACAGACCCTCCGCCGAGCAGGTAAGTCTATCTGTTACGTTGGGACCTCCCGCTAAGCGTACATGCTTAACGGGAGGTCCCAACGTAACCTGCTCGGCGGAGTGCCTGTCTCCATTGCGCTGAGGGGTCCCAACGCAATGGAAACAAAGCCTTAGCCATAAAAAGAGTTTCTCTTTCAGTTTGATAGATGTATGACTAGATTACAATGCATTTGAGGTTTTTAATGGAACAATAGGATAGAATATATTCTAATCGAGCTCTGATTGACAGCATTTGCATCCCTGTACAGGATTCCTGAAGTCGTTTGTGGAACTTACAATTGTCCAAACATCTACCTGTGTGAAAGCCTGTGGGTACACTTGAGGTACCCATACACGGGTCAATACTCATGCGATTGACGATCGTGACACAAAGAATCGCCAAATGATTATTTGGCAATCAATCGATCATCACTTGGTGCAATTTAGTTCTGGCCAAAACTTTAATCTCTGTTGGATTGCCATTACCGTACATACTTGAAAATAAGCTGCATTTTGTAGATGGACTTTGAGTGAATTGCAAAGCCCCTGAACATGCTATCATCAGCAAATTTGCTGAAGATGTAGAAAAGGGTTGTGGGGACATTTTGAAAAAAAATTATTGCTCTAGTACATGTAGTTTTTGCATAAATTAGGTTCCAAGTCAAGTCAAAGTTGACTAATGCCTGGTATACACACGCCAATTAGCGGCCGGTTTTTCCACTGACCGACGGGCGTACGCGCTCGCGCCGTCGGTCGGGGGCAAAATCGCCCGCCAATCGGCGTGTGCCCACATGGGGCGACAGATCCCTGTGGCCTCACAGCTCGGCCTGCCAGAGAACGGACATGTCGGATGTTCTCTGGCCGATGTCGGCGTTTCCATTAACTTCAATGAAGACCGGTGTCTTCATTAAAGGTAATGGTCGGCACACAAAGGGTGCCCGGCCGATTAAAGCAGCCCCAGAATGCAACATGATGACGTCATTGCGTTGCATTCTGGGGCTCATCGGAGCTCGTCTGTTTTTCCCCCCTCCTGTGGGTGTATGGCAGGCATTAGTTTTAGCCTAGTTAACCTAGTTACACAAAAAATGCCAATTTACTTTATTTATCAGTTTGATAAATAAGATTTGGTAGAGAAGAAAGGCAGACAAATAAACAGTGAAATGTTTATGCTAATTTGAGGCAGTATACCTTAAGGTACCAGAGGTCTCATCATAAATCCGTCATATTTCCGAGTAAAATGGTTATACATTACTGAACTATAGAATGTGTATAAAGTTCATATCTACTGAACTTCATTGAAAGAATCTTGTAAATTTTATAATAGTTATGGTGTGTCACCACAGAAAAGAGGTTTCTTACTAGTCCATGACAAAACTTGATCTACTTCAAGAATTAGGTTTTCTTTTTTGCTGGGCACCTGCAGAAAGCAATCATAGCTTTATGAGGCCTCACTATTCATGTTCTTCTGAAGGCTGATGAGAAGAGGAAATGAGAGGACTTCAGAGAAAAGGATGTGCAGTTGGGTGCCAGTCATAAAGACACAGGGGATCAATTGCCCCTACTCACGTTAATGGCTCTAATAAGTAACCTAGTTACACAAACCTATTGTAAGCTACGAACCCCAGGCTGCCAAATTTGCTTGATGTCTGCATTAGCAGCAGCATAACATCAGTTTACAAATATAATTTCAAACTAAGAAAAAAGTGTGTGTGTGGTATATATATAAATTGAATATTTATTATTGAACAACAACCATGTTCTCAATGAACCCAAAAAACTCATTAATATCA
>CM070032.1:110424813-110437207 GCA_036250615.1 Ptychadena robeensis | reverse complement strand
AATCGATCGAATTACATTGATTGTACAGTCAATTGAACCATGTGTGGCTAGCTTTAGTTTAAGATCAAGTTCCCAACTTGCAATGGCTGAAGCTGGAGACATAGGCTAGGTTCACATGCCCATAACTTTTTTTAGTGAGCTACTTAGATTAGTTCCAGGAGATGGTGTTTGGTACTCACACCAAATGCAGGGTATTTTTAAAAGGGTCCTTCTTCCTCACTGTCTCCCTCACTGTCCTCTGCATCAGCCTTCTGCATGGTAGATTCTGCTGCAGATTCTGCTGTTCCTGATTTAGCCTCTGATTAGCTGTCTCCATCCACAGGTCAGCTGGTAACTCTTACAGTACAACACCCAGATCTCATGCCTCAGTAGTACAACTTATCCGATTTTACCCTTACATGTACATAATCTGACTTTTGTCCCCCAGATCTCGAACACCCTTGGAAGTCCAATCTTCTTTTTTTTATTACTAATTTGCATTTCCAATTTCACACCCCTAACTGCAACCTTTCCCTGTGGTTATCCAAGTGACATAAATTGTATACATTTAACAATAAAACCAGAAATCTAAAAAAGGTAACCTTTACAGTAGTGTATACATGAAGTGTGAAGTGAAGTTGCTTGTACAACTATTAAATGTGTTCGAACTTTAATCTCATCTCAATCTGCAATACTAATTTTAGCCACCAGATGTCACTATGGAGCACTTGCCGTCAAATCACAACACAAGCACGGCTTCCTTCTCACACATCGGGGAGGAGAGGGAAAGCTGCATGTGTGTCTCCCCTCTCTGTAAAGTACCCAGATGCACTAAGTAAGGATAAGAAATGTATGCACGGCTAATTTTTTGTCCATTTTGCGTACCAGCGTACTTCCTATAGTGCAGCCCTGCATATGGACATTAAAGGCTGTCTATGCGCCTCCTACTGCATATGGGGATTTTCGCTGCCTTTTTCCTACCAGCCAGAAAATGCTTCTGCCATTAAAAAGATTTTGACAGGAGTTCTTCTAATGCAGAACCATATTGTACTTGCATTACAAGTGTAGGGGAGTGTAATATAATATTGTTTCGTATTATTCAAAAAAAATATTGGCATGGACCCCCCCCCATTTCATAACTAGACCCCTTCTTGGAATTGGAGTTATAGAATGCCAAGATAGAAACCACACCAATTTTTTTAACCCAAAATATAATTGATTATATTAAATTCCCCTTTGCACGTACAGCTTCATATGCACATAAACAGGTGCTCAGCAGATTTAATTGTCCTGAACTCTATCTTGGAGGTTAACCCGACAAGCTTGGCTGTAAAAACAAGGAAGTCTAAACTATCGTTATATTGCTTTAACATACACTAATCATACTTACCTGATTTGGAGGATGGGTTTATACCCATTCTCTGAACACACTGATCAACTTATGAAGAGACACATTTTACAATCTGGCACTTAATAACTTACCCCTGAGTAGCTATTTATATATGGGAGGTGATATGAGTCTGTATCACAAAATGTATTCATATTAATGAATGTAAAAAATACAACTAATTCTATCTAATTAAAATGTGTCTCTCCATAAGTTGGTCAGTGTGTTTAGAGAATGTGTACTGCTAGTGCTAATGCAGATAAGATCTCCTTTTTGGCAGTGGCTTTTTGGCTTGGCTGGAGGGAATGGAACACATTTAGCATTCTTGGAATGCAGAGCTATTGCAAATTTTTTTTTTTACATATTCTGACCATAAGACGCATGGACATTTTGCCATTTTGTTAATGGTAAACAAGTGCGTCTTATAGTCTGAAAAATATGGCATTTATAATTAGTATAAACAGATGTTTTCATGATTACCATTATACACTGATCTGTTTTAATATCCACTTTTATCAATTTAGTTCTAAAAAATAGTAGTACTGAAAATGTTTCATTATCCATTATGGTAGTAATGCACACACCCATTTCCAGTCATTTTCAGCCACCTTTACGTGACAAAACCACTAACTAACCACTTTACATGACTTTCAATGTTTCCCAACCTAATTATATTTTTCTGTACAGATTCTGGTTAAAAGTTGTGCAAGATGACCTCTCATTTCATATATCTAACAGGCCTATTCACTTGAAAACAATAAATGAATAGGGTTGAGGGGGCATTGCTTTAAAAAAAAATTTTTTGAAGTTTTCTGAATGTTAAATGCTATTTTTTTTAAACACCAGTCTGCTATGGGTTGATAGTGTAAGCTTTGTCTACTGAGGAAGGCACCCACATTTCTAAACCACCACCACTAGATGGCAGCAGAGTGTTAAAGCCTGAATGACACAGCACTGTAAGCAGAGAGGAACTGGAATCATAGATCTTAGTTCCTGGGGGAACAGGATATTATTGCACTTCCTGTATCTCCATGCTGAAGGATGTGTGTTTGTTCATTGCAGAACATGTTTCAATAAAATCACTTCTGGTTTCACCCAGCCCGCTCCCTTCGCACATTGGAATTATTGACCATACTTTCAGCATATGTGCAACAATAACTGCAGTAATGCGTATGGCCACTGGGGGCACTGTATATTGTTTTCAATGGCGGAAAAAAACATACCAATATAGACATGTTCTCATGTCATAATGTCATGACTGCTTTGTGTTTCCCGAATTACATATAGAAAGGAGGGAAAACAATGGATATTCAAGATTAACTCATTGCAGGCGAAGGTCCCCTAATAGAGGGATAATATGGTTGTCATCTGTCTAGCACCAGTAAAACTGGGACTTGTTACCAGTGTGCAACACCCATAACCTCATAAGTTACCCTGATTTCAAAATCCCAGAACAAATCCAGGATTTATTGAAATTGGTATTTCCTCAGGAAAGACACATAAAAAAAGTGACTTTCCCAGCCAAAACGGCATATTTGACAGGTATGAACCAGGGTTCCACAGGTAGTAATTACTGATTTTAACGCAATGTTTTATGACATCACTTTTATTTTTTAATAATTACAGTATTTATTTACATATATGTACAGGATATGTATTGATCATAAGACTGCAGTGTATATAATACAGAAACAAAACTGCAAATAAAATGAATAGTAAGTGCTGTATGTTTCACTCACTGTACTTCTAGTGATGAAACATGTTAGAGATGGAAGTTTAGTGCTGTGTTAGACAAACTGGGTTGAGTGTCTGATTAGCATATTGTACATGTAAAGCTGCAGTGAAGTAGCACGTGTAAATGTATTTTAAATAAAGTTGGTTGATTCACAGATCATTGGGAGCCTTCGCTGTTCCTGTTTGTTATTATTGCTAAGCAACAAAAAGGAAACGTGGAGTTGCATGAGCGCGGGTGTATGAAAGCGAGGCTTGGTTTTCAGGACGCAGCGCGCCAAGTAACGTGGTCAAGTACGGGACCCAATGTGAACTGCTGTGCAGGTACTGTATTCATACTGGCTATGGTCCTAAGATGGAGGAGATCTATGTACACCATTCATGACACTGACTGCTCCATATCATTTATTATTATTGTTATCTAGTCCGATCTCATTTATCAGCACATACGGAGTTCATGTCATCTATGCAGAATGGGCTCTGGACAGCTCTGTAGTTTGCCAAGTGCTTTTCTTATTACGTGCCACGTTAATACTTGTGTTAGTAGACTATTATTTAATAATGTATATCCCTTAAATACAAATTGCTCAACTTTTATCTTTTTCTTTATAATAATTCTTCCAGAGAATAAAGAATTACTCCTTAGAGACGTAGAAGCCAAATTGTATTCATTACATTGATTTTTAGTATCTCAGGTATCTGGCTTTAACTTATCAGCTCCTTGTGAAAAGTGTAGGCTAGGGGAGAGATAGTAGAAATACACAGTTATGTTGTGCCATAAGGATCAAGCTAGCAGTAGGAAACAGCAGGTTGTTAAAGCAATAAGTTAATCTGTCTGATGCTCATCATTGTGCTGGCCGGATACAGGAAGGACCAAGGACAAAAACAGAATGTATGACTTTACTGCAAAGAACGTGAAATATTTGTATTTTTGTACCAGGATTCTGGATTTTTGTGTTGGAAAAACTTTGCTCTTCTCCTTACACCTGCTGCAGCTCAGCCCTAAATCTGACAGCCAGATAGTCAGTGTGACTAAAGCAGCAGTAGAAACTTCTTCTCTCAATAAACAAGCTGTCCCAGTGTCTATAAGCACTGTTAAGCCACAAGCTCCCATGTTTTTCCAAAAATAATCCTAGCATGATTTTTTATAATCTTTTTCAGTTGCTGGAAATAAAATCCCTACTTGAAAATAATAAACTAGTTTGTAACACCTGTGCCTCTTTATCATCAATACAGATATATACTGGGGGTTCTTTTTCAGGAGAATATGTGATTCATGGATTTTTAAATCGTGGAATACTAGGACCTATTGAAATTTGGAATTGAACCCTCTTGCATTTTTTATAACTTAGGCTATGTCTCCACAGTGCTGTGTGATCAGTCAGGACCCCCCTCCAAGCACTGCGCTTAAAATAGGGTGGTACACATACACTTTACTTTCTCGGTGGATGCTCTGTTCTCATGACGCTGAGCCGTTCTGCTGATGCATGGGGTTAATGTAGTGCAGTACGTTAACCCCTGCTTTGGCGGATGTCTGACCAGAGCGGTCGGAACCCCGCCAAGCACTGCACTTAACGTAGGGGTAAGCCTTAATAGAAAAATACCCTTCACTCACACCCCCCCCCCCCCCCCCCCCCCCCCCCCATGTATGACCTTGTAACTTTTTGTGTCTAAATGTGAGCTTCTTAAACCAGAATTGTATTAGCGAGCTTCTTCAGTTAGCCAATAAATGGTATCACTTAACTCCAAACTCTCTATATTTATCCATGGCTAACACGGTACAACATTCTAGAGACATTTGTTATAAATACACAATTTGATTTTTCCATTTGATCAACCAATAAATCAATAGTTTTAAGTTGATCACATGGAAATCGATTCCTGCACACCTGGTACGATCCACCAAAAGTGATAAAAATTGAACATAAAACAGATTGAGTTGTGATTAGTTAAATTAGGTACATTTCAGACAATGGTAGCTGACGGCTTTTCTAGGTATTTTGATGAACTTGTGTTCAATTGTACTATGGGGCATGCACACTGGCCTAAGTAAAGGAAACAATTGTTTTCAAAATGGTCACATTGTGTAGATTGATCTATGTTAGACTGACAGTTGTGCAAAATTTGAACCATGTATGTCTTCCTTTAAGTCTTCTGATGAAGTGAGGGTTACTTTTCTGTGACACACCCCTTCCCAGAAATTTGCATTTCCAGCTGTACCTCTGAGTGGTGGTGTAGGTCACAATATACTCTGCCATTAACTTTCTGCACTCTTTGTGAGTATAATACTTTTATTATTAGAAGAAGTTAGTTCTGAGAGCCAACAGTCAAAGCCAGGCAGTGTATCTTAATGTCTAGGGTTTGTTTGCAACACTTTGTATATTACTTTTCTGGAAAATAAAGATTTGTGAGGCCAATGGTGTGAGAGAGGGCAGTGATGTATGATTCTTTTTTCTAATGTGTACTTTGCATAATAAGTGCCTTTTTATGGATGTTGTTTATCACCGGGATTTCCTTTTGTGCATTTTAGCTTTTATTAAACAGACATTTGCTAAACTTACATGCGGTATTATTGACTATTGTGGAGTGTTGTTATGTAAACTAGGGAAAACATTCATGTTACCAATATGTATACTTCTAAGATATATCACAATGTGTTCATGCTCATATCAATGATTTAAAATTTTGGGACTACAAAAGGTGCTATATTGTAGGAAAACATACTTTTTGAATGACAGGTAGGCAGACCTTATGTCTGTAAGGAACAATAATATAATTACTTTTTTTTTCTTTTTTAAGCAATAAAATCAGTTTAACAGTTTTGTTCGCTGCACTCCAGTTCATGAAAGTTTTTCATGGAATCTGCCGATGCCAGAGGGCAGCATGGAAAATGGTGGATGGTAAATAGAGTAGATTTAAAAAAAAAAATATTAAAACAGAAAATACACCTTGAAGAAAAATATTTGAAGAGATTTGACACACTTTTAGCAATGTTCATATATTTATACAGAATGCTTTATGAATAAACCTCATATATTTTTATTTTAACGGTAGACAATTTAAGAAAAAGTTACTCACATCTGATAGAATTCCAGTTCTTTCCTGCTACTTGGTAACACAACAGCTGTTAGTTCAATGTGCACTCATCGTTTGGAGTAGGTTTCATGAGTGTGGTCCACATCCACACCTTGTGACCAGTATCTGCCTATTAACTCCTTTGTTGTCAGCTAGTAACATACATGAAAGTGAAAACACCCATACTGCTGCCATTAGATAAGCTCTTGTAGAGGGCGTGTTTCCTTCTTCATGTGCTCCATGAACACACCCTGCTTAGTTTTGATCTAAGCATTATCCTCACAATTCAAATGATAAATGCTTCCTTTAAGCTTGTGTAGATACCTTTATGTTTACCAGCTTGTCGTTTTATCTTTCACACCATTTGACATTTAACTAAAGCATTCATTTTGTTTTTCAGTAATTCCAAAAAAATGTCAGAAGATTTGAAAAAAAGATTAGAGTTTCCAAACTCTCTTATTCAAACTCAGGTATGTATTTTCAGTATTCTATATTGTGAGGGTACTATATAGGCAAAAAGAGAGACAATGCAGGATCTGACCCTGGCTTTGGCAATGGCAGGACCTTGGTAAAGCCACCGCTAGGATAATTGGGTCAACAAATATATAAAATCAAGAAAGTTATATTAGCTTCCCAGATAGGAAATGTGCCACATCCCAGAATTAAATTTAAAAATGTTGAGGAGTGGGTGGTGAAGTACTTGACATCCCCCAACACTTCCCCACATGGTTACCAGGGACTTGGTGGGGACTTTTAAGGCACTGTTAATTTGTGAATAATCACAGTCTTGTATATATGTAAAATCAGTAGAAACATTTTATTGCATAGAAGAGTAGTTCTAGTCATCAAAGTACCAACTTTAGTGATAAAAGTTTACACAAAAATTTGCATGGGTCAAATAGCAGTACATTTCAGATTTATCTCATACAGTACCGGGCATGGTACATGACACCAATTATTGCACAATATAATTATCAACATGTCCTCGACGCCGCTTCTGCGCGTCATTGGCTTCTTCAGAGGTATTATACACTTGTTTTGTGCTAGCTGGTCAAACATGAAGTATATTGTGTCAACACATGGTCAAACAAGAAAGTTATTTGGTCAAAAGTTAACTTACAGTCTAGTTTTGTAATTATTGGGTTCCGTTTGCAAACGGCTGTGATCCTCGAGGTTAGAAGGGTCGCCCGGCCACCCAACGCCTCCACCGGAAAAATAGCTTTTGTGGGTAACAGGGGACCAAAAGGGGAGCTTGGCGCAGAGCACCAGACACCTATGGATGGAGATATTAAGTGGGTCAGGTGGTACATCGCACAGGTGAGGGAGATCACCCCTCCATACATCAAGATTAGTTTAGTGTGTGATGTCAGTATGTGTGAAAATATATAAGTGCTAAAATTGCCAGCCCAAACTAAAAGTGATCACCATGTGATGTGAGTGTCCAGGGATTGTACCATGCTGTGTTGTATGTGTGCTGGTATGTATGTGTGAATAAATTTGTGAGTGAATGTGTGTTTGTGTGTATGTATCTGTTGTGGATATGATTCATTGTGCTCCTACGTGAATGAAAAGTGTTGTTACAATAACCCCCTGTTGGTATGTATATTGGGTGAAAAATAAACCTAAACGTGTGCCCTTTAACCCCTATTATTCTTGGTGTAGTCGGTCATCCACCCTTCTCACCTGTGTGTATGTAGCGCATACCATGTGGAAGCGCTCGCTCCACCTGTCCATCACATCCGCGTGTCCAATGCCGCGCCCGCCCCCTAAATCCCCGCCGTCGCCATGGAAACCCGACACCAGCGCCACACTCTGATGACGTGATTATCTCGGCTTCCATGGCGACGTGCGGACGCCAAACACGCACAAGCCTGGGATCGGTGACCGAGGGAGGCGGACCAAAGCCCATCCTCCCCGACACCTAGAACTCCCATTGGCCTCGCCCCAATGTGGGCCCCAACACCCCCGACCCGCAGACACCACCAACCAATTCCGCCCGTCCCCCACTATCAGCTGAGATTCCGGCAGAGAGGAGTGCCAAGCGGGGCAGGGAGAGAGACACACCCGGCGGTTTGCGTGAGAATGTAAAGCGGTCATAGGACCGCTTAGCGTCCACAAACCCCACAAAAGCCAATCCCCGGGTGGCGCGGGCGCAGGAAGCCCCCCCAATGTTCCCCGATTGGATCCCAGCCCGCATCACAAGGTGGTTTACCCATCTGATGATTATGTCATCATTCAAAGTAAACAAATATATGGTATTAGTTAAAGATCATTACAGTTAAAACGCAAGTATACTGCACCCTGAGTATGTATTATCAAAATACTTGTGTTAAATAATATAAACATAAAAGCAATAATTGAAGGTTCCTTAGACCCTGGTTAAGGGAATAAGTAATTAGCTAACATGGACGTAATTGGAAATGGCAAAGCAGCCCATAAACCTTTGGAGGTAAACATATGCAGTACCCAAACTACTGGCTACACCATATAGGTAGCGTAAAACTAGGGGTTTCGGTATCTAATGAGTATCTTCAAATTAGCGAGTAGAGGGTCTGTCAGGGCGCACTCAGGCCATTGTGGGCGGGCCAATGGGAGTTCTAGGTGTTGGAGGGGAGGATGGGCTTTGGTCCCCTCCCTCGGTCACCGATACCCAGGCTTGTGTGTGTTTGGCGTCCGCACGTCCCCATGAAGCCGAGATAATCACGTCATCAGAGTGTGGCGCTGGTTCCGGTTGTTCCATGGCGACGGCGGGGGATTTAAGGGGGCGGGCGCGGCATTGGACACCGGAATTTGGATGGACAGGTGGAGCGATCGCTTCCACATGGTATGCGCTACATACACACAGTGAGAAGGGTGGATGACCATGACTACACCAATAATAATAGGGGTTAAAGCCACACGTTTAGGTTTATTTTTCACCCAATATACATACCAACGGGGGTTTATTGTAACAACACTTTTCATTCACGTAGGAGCACATTGAATATATTCCACAACACATACATAACACCACAACCCACATTCACTCACACATTTCATTCACACATACATACCAGCACACATTACAACACAGCATGTTACAATCCCTGGACACTCACATCACATGTGTGATCACTTTTAGTTTGGGCTGGCATTTTAGCACTTATATATTTTCACACATACTGCATTCACACACTAACACTATATCTTGATTATGGAGGGGTATCCTCCATCACCTGTGCGATGTACCCACCTGACCCACTTAATACTCATCCATAGGGTGTCTGGTGCTCTGCGCCAACTCCACTTTTGGTCCCCTGTTACCCACAAAGCTATTTTTTCCCGTGGAGGCGTTGGGTGGCCGGCCGAGGGCCCTCTAACCTCGGAAGATCACAGCCGTTTGCAAACTGGAACCCATAATTACCCAACTAGACCTGTATTAACCTTTGACAAATAACTTTCTGTTTGACCATGTTGACACTATATACTTCATTGTTTGACCCAGCTAGACAATAACAACGTATATATACCTCCTGAAGAAGCCAATGACGGCGAAACGCGTCGGACATTTTGTAATATATGTGGCAATATTGGTGTCATGTACCATGCCCTTACTGTATGAGATATCTGAAATGTACTCTATTTGACCCCATGCAATATTTTTGTTGTAAACTTTATATACACACTAAAAGTTGGTACTTTTGATGACTAAGACTAACTCTTCTATGCAATAAAATGTTTCTACTTGATTTACAATATATACAAGACGTGTGATTATTCACCATTACTCAGTTCCTTAAAAGTCCCCCACCAAGTCCCTGGTAACCATGTGGGGAGTGTAGGGGTTGATGTCAAGTACATTCACCCACCACTCCTCACATTTTCCTTAAATATATAAATCACTTAAGATTGAGATGTGGTAGACCCGCTCATCATTCTGATTATACATGATTATTTTCACCTCAAAGTTTTTCTGTTTTGACAATATGATGTATGGTCTAAGGTGAAGGTGGGCTAACTTTTGACTTGTGAGCCAGAAGGAGTTATTAAATTTGGAGGCCGGACCAACAAGAGATCAATAGAACATTTGTTTCTGCTAACTTTTGTTGCACTTTACACTGCATGCATTAGTGTCCTTGCTGCATTAGTTCCTCTCATGAAAGTGTATGGGAGACGCTTGCACTACATGGAAAACATTAGTGCAGTTGTGCACCAACACATAATGCAGCAATGCATGTGTGAATGGTAGAATAGGTTTCATATAGAAACCTGTCTACCATTTCGTGATGCATAGCACATGGTGAGTAGAGTATCAAAGAGCTTTAAGTATGGTGTTCCTAGTGCAGATGTCATTTATCATAGTTAAAAAATCATGCTGCTGTGTTGTCCACATGGTGACAAGTAGTGATGGCCGAATTGTCAGCTTAACAGTTTTCTTCCCCCAGCCAGTTGGACCCGCCCTGTTCACCGGCGGGAAGAACGTTACTATTCTTCTTCTGGCCTGATCAGGAGCAGAAAGATCCGGCCAGTGGATTTTCAGTCAGTGACGTCACATCCGGATATATGTGTGTATGTGTGTGTATATATTATATATTACTGTGGACTGGGGAGGGTTTTTTCTCTAAATTGATTTCTGAGTAATTTGTGCTGGTTTTCTCTGCTGGGTTTTACACTTGAAAACCACAATATTTGTATGAAAAATAGCATTGTGACACCCTGTTATATACTCAAAGGTTTACGAAATGGAATATAAGTAACTAAATTAACTTAAGTATATATTTAATACTTTACATTCAACATTACCAATACCCATTAGATATGCTAAATGAGATGGTTAAGTTTTTGCAATAATTAGGTTCAAAGTCAAGTTGAAATTTCCACTTGACTTTGAACATAAGTCAAGTGGAAATTGAAAAACAAAACAATGTGCTTTCTTTAAATTTCCGTACAGCCGTTCTCTACATTTCCAGCAATATTGGTGATGATACCATGTTTAGCAGCTTCAGGAAATCAGGAAGTTCATTTTAAGTGCCTTAAATTCTTGAACACAAATAATTACACAAAGAGCACAATAGAAAGACCTACCCCTGGATGTATGTCACTATCCTGTTGTGGCCGGGAATGTCACTTTTTTTATGTGGCTTTCCTGGCCAAATCCTGATTTTATTACGGATTTTGAAATTGCGGTAATTTAGGAGGGAGGGGGCATTACTCTCCCTCCTAAGTTCCCACCCCACTAGTGCAGATGATGCTCAAAGTGGATCATTAGCAGGGAGAGTAACACCCGTTCCCTCCTAAATCAGCAGCATTACAACTACCATATTTTCCGGTGTATAAGGCGACTGGGCGTATAAGACGACCCCCAACTTGCCTCCTGCCTCTTCGGTACAGCACATCCCCGCTGTATGCGGGGTAGGGCTGGACAATAACTCGATAACAATATATATCGCGATATCATCTTTTAAAAATACGGTGATATGAGTTGAAAACACATGTCCGGTATTTCGATATGCTGTGTCAGGCAGGCAGATCGCTGTGCTGGGAGCAGGGCAGGAGTGTCACAGAGGAGGCTGATCTCAACAGGTCCTCTGCTCCCTCCCCCCGAGGGAGATCACAGGGAGCAGAGGACATGTCTAGATCAGCCTCCTCTGTGACAGCGATCCATGTGCCAGTGTATCAGAGGTGAAGTCGGACATCTGCCCCCCCCTGGGCACAGCTGTAATGGGAAGAGAAAGGAGGGAGAAGCTTGTTTAGAGGAATTGAGGTGATCTCTTATCATAGTTACAGCTGATTTGTAAAGAATGGAAAGAGCTGTGACTGAGTGTGATAAAGGGGCATCAGTTTCAGTTGTGGTCCTCTGGGAATATTCAGGACAGCTTATGGTTATAGAATATAGAAGAGGAGAAGGTGATAGCAGGACATGGGAGTTCAGAGACAGCAGCTTTTAGTGTGTGTGGTGGCCAGTGGTGATACATTTATGTATACATGTGATGGTCATTAGTGTTGCTGTTCTGTGATAGGATCATGTCAGTGGCATTGTAGTAGTGTGTATTTGCTGGCATTGTGAGGGTCTATGTTCTCTGTGTATGTCCCAGTCTATGTTCCCTGTGCATGTCCCCAGTCTATGTACATGTGTATGTTTCTGTTGTATGTTCCCAGTCTATGTACATGTGTATGTTTGGCCATGTCCGATATTCTCTGGCCGATGCCAGCCAATGCCATTAGTTTCAATGAAGACCGGCG
>CM070032.1:110399104-110410756 GCA_036250615.1 Ptychadena robeensis | reverse complement strand
CGGCTGGATGTTAGATTTCGGCCCCTTCTCTGATTGAGTTCGACACCCCTGCTTTAGGGTATGCGTTTAGTGAAGGGGTCCCAACGTAATGGAAAAATTTGCCTAAATGTCACCCAGCATCATCCAATTCCTTAGAACAGTAGTTGTTCGTGGAGCAACGGAGGTCCAAAAATAATTAAGAAAAAAATCTTAGGAACCGATTTAGGAGCAGTCAGAGAATAATGGGATGGTCCTAAATAGGGCCTATACTTGGTACATGAATAGGTGTGAACTTCTTAGATTGCTGGCTTAATGACTAGGATTGGTCTTATTTAAATTATCCAGCAACCTTTATGAGAGTGGGGCCTATGGAGAGAATTCTCACAGTCTCTCATTTAGTGTTCTTAGTTCTGGCCGCACACAGGTAGCCTGTGGGTTCCCAAGGTGTCTGGAATCTTGGACCATCCCTTTGTGAAAGTGATTGGTTGTGTCTGGTTTTTATTTTTTTATTTTTTTATAAACCCTGAAACATAAATAGAGCTGTGGTCTTTCATCTGACTAGATGAAAAACAAAACAAATAAATGAGTCAGTAGTGTAGGTTGGACAAGAGAACCAAAATATACTTATGTGTGCATGTTTCCTAGTAAGGCTTTCAGATTCATATGGCCAATTCTTTTGGATTTGATCATGTATCTTCTATTATATTTTCTAGACCAGACTGTTGGCAAACTAATGCCCAGGGGCCAAAACCATCCCTTTGGGTTTTAATTTGGCCCTTTTGTCACCTTGGTGTAAAGATGCTCTGGGTACCCTCATTCCCTGCATTAAGTGTTTGCAAAATAATGGTTTGAATTATTTTCTAGAGCCCATAATTTGTCTGCAAAAGAAAATTTAAGCTTCTAATTATTAAACATTTTCTTTTTTTAAATATCCTGTCTAAGAGGGCTTAGGACCCCTATGCCAGGCAGCCCTTGCAGGCTCTTGGTCCGGCCCCTATGTCACATTTAAAAAAACATTGTGGCCCAAAAGGCAAAAAGTTTGCCCACCCCTGTTCTAGACAGATGTTATCCACTGCTTTAACAGCAGCAATCCCTTTTGCAATGGTGTTATATGTCCTTTTAGTAATGGTAAAGTGACAGCAAGGCACCAAATGTATATGAAGTGTCTCAGCCATGTAAATATGTCCTTCCTTTTAACCTCTGTAGGTCTTTATTAATATAAATTTTTTTTTTCCATTGTGTTTGTGGAACTGCACTTAATTAATCGTAGAAAAATAGGTTCAGAATGACGTTTGGAAGGATGTTTCAACAGAGAGAGAGCCTTTAAACTTTGTGTACTCCATTGTTTATGTATTATTTTACTTGTTTCAGTACAGACGTGTGGTGCTTCCTTGGCAACAGAGAAGAGCTCTTCTCTGATTTTGCATGGGCTCTGTGAAAGATTTAACCATTTATAACCGTCCTGTTCTGAGCTTTGTTTTGTTCAGGTTGTACAGTTCCATCAGACAGTTAAATTATCTGCAGTGCTTTAATACACACTCATAGGCATATTACAAATGTTCTAGGCCATTGACATGACTAATTATGACATTTGTGGTCATGGTGAAGAGGCTAGGAATCAGTTAAACCGTTGTTTAGAAATTTTACCAGCTACTTAAATTCAAGCCTCTGCTTGGATTTTTTTGTCTCCTAAATATCTGTTTCCTTTTTTTTTCCAGGAATCCTCCTCATCCATTTATCAGCATGTTAGAAAACAGACCCGATTGCTGGCCTGCGCTCCTACAGCAGATGTCTGCTATCTCTTCACAGTGTCCAGATCGGTAAAAACATCTAAAGCATCAGTTATCCTCACTTCACAAAAATGTGAAACTCTAGATCACTGTAATGCCATCATCTGGCTGTAATCTTCAGTGGGAAAATGATGCAGACGGAACTGTGGTGGAAACTAGTTTAAAGCTGGCCACACACCTTTAGATCTCTCTGTCAGATATCCTGTAGATCTAACAACAACTATGTAGTATAGGATCCTCTGCGATTGAACACAGGTAGACTTGATTGTTCAGGAGTCCCTCATATTACATGGTTTTAGTAAACCAAAAGGAGATCTAAAGGAAATCTGGCAGAGAAATCTAAAGGTGTATGGGGACCCTAAGAATGATGAAAAAACTTTGTGTATGTACATTATGTCTGATCTCATCATATTTGTTGGACACTTTGAGCCAACAAATTTGCCTAAAAAAAGTGGTTTTAAACCAAACACATAGGAACAACAAAAAAGAAACAAAGACATTTACTTACCTACATGGCAAAGTATGGATCCCTGTAGAGAAAAGTCCTATACTTAATTTCCCCTCTTCCTTGCTCCTGTGCCAAAATACCTGGAGTGTCCTGTCCTGAGCCAGACTCTTCCGGTCCCGCTGTCTCCACCAATCCAGATCTGAATCCAGTGATACTTCACCCCTCCAGCATCACTGGATTCAGATCTGTCTGGCTGCTGGGTGCAAGGGGATTATGGGGGGCAGACGTCAGAAGTTATGTCTACTTTCCCAAAATCCACTTTCTTCTGGAGCCGGCTGCACGTCACAGGATGCGGTGCCATTTTGATAGATTTACCAGGTAAGTATTTTAAAAAAAAATTTTAAACGTCCAATCTGCCTCTGGTGCCGATAATGGGAGGCAGATACTGAGGTGGTACGTCCGATTTAAGCTCTTAGTTGAAGTGTTCTAAAAGAAAGAATGTCTGGTATCGGAGCATGAATCTTAAAGCCCCCATACATGGGTCCGTTTCCCAACGGATTCCGGGACGATCGATTCCGGGCGCGTGCTCGCCAATCGATCGTCCCGGAATGGCATGAAGCCCACCTTGTCCGTCCGATCACGTCCGATCGTTCGGGGGCCCAGAATCGGATTGGACAGAGAACTAACATGTTGGTCTTTCTGATCCGATTCTGCACACATCAGGGGGAGTTGCCATTTGTGAAGTAAGCGATCGGACACGGAATCGTCCAGGAATCCGTCGGACAAGGTGGTATGTAGCGATCGGACACACTTAATTGGCCGATCGATCGGACCTCCGATTCCCGCTGACATCGCCGGAATCGATCGGATAGGTGGAATCCGACAATGTATGGCTAGCTTTAAAATATAAAGGTGTCCATTTGTAGGGTGTTACTGCTGAACCCCAGAATTCAGTGCAATCTAATAAATTGGAGTAAATATGTGCAGGCAAATCTTTCAGATCACAAAGTACTTGTAGTTCTATCTAGCCACATACTGTTGAATGAAAAATTCATGGGTCTAGATTACTCCAAACAAAATAAGGTTACTATAAGAACCCAAGAGGCTGTTCTTTACTATGCTAAGATTTGCTGCTATTAAGATGTGTAGGATGTTATTCAGATTTCTCCCCAAGGGGGCCTAGGCAGTTGGTTAAATCTTGGTGGCTATCCATGTGATCCAACCACAGCCTTTTATACTCCTGGACTATTCATGGCAGTACAAATTATTCTGATTTGGTGTTTTCTCTGTATCTATTGCAATATTGATCATTGTCAATCAAAGGTTTGTATAATGGGAAAGCTGTAACCTTTGATGTGCATCCATCTCTAAAGTAAGTGCATTTTCAGGGAAGTAAATCAAGTTACAGGGATTAAATACAAACTTCATGGTTGTTAGAATTGTACATAAATACATGTACTTTGGTTTAAAGATGCATTAATGCCTGTATGTTTACCTAATTTCTATAATATATATTTCATATCCTATAGTGAGCATTCACACTTTTCCTGGTGGCTGACAATCGGCAGCAGCCCAGAAACCGCCTGCCCACCCCTGTATCCAGAAACACCCCTTTGTTATCCCTATTGGTGCTCACACAAAAGATGCCTTGAATGCTCCCATTCTCACTACATTTCAGTAGATTATTTTAGTATTTTTTCAGCATTTTGTGCTATACTGCAAGGTTCAATTCAAGTTATCAGTCTGATGTTTAAATCTAGTTGAATTTATGAATCTGGTCAATTATAAATTATGCTGGATGAAATGCTGGGAAACAATGGCACGTTTTGTGACCAAGGCACAGCTACACTCAAAAATAAATGTCTAGTTCTGGTGACTATGTGTCAGTCAATGTGTTGATTTTTCTGTTTCTTTTTCTTAAACATTTAGTTTTTTCTTGTGCTGTCCTAGTTCAGCTCAAATGGGTGCTCTCACAGCATCAATCCATGAAAATGGTATTATTTTAGGGCTCCTGCCCACGTTTATTTGAGCAAACAGTCCAAAACATAACCCTTGCAGGGGTTAATGGCAATTCAAACAAAAATAAAAAGGCACTTAAATGCTAAGCCTCCTGTATTCAAACATCTTTTACCATGGCTCCAGTAGCCACAGGTCTGGGCCTCACACTCCTTGTGTGCCCCCTGTCTACACTAAGAGCCCACGGTCTCCTACTTGGTCTGAAGCTCCGCCATACTGGACTCTGGAGCTATTTGGAGACATACCCAGCTCCATTAACCTGCAACCAGGAGTTAACTCTAAGTATACCTGGGGGAATAGAAAGGCCCACCCAGTTCCATCCTTCCTATCCCAGAGTCCGGAAGCCCTTTAAGAAAATTAAAACAAAACCACTCAGCAACCTAATAGTGCTGTGCAAATAATTCCCGGTTTCCTTCCAGCACACCACCTAATGGCCAATTCATACAGTGACAGATGACATTATGTCACATTATAAATAAATATATATATATATTTCTAATTTGGGAATTTTATTTCAGTCTGTAACACTTGCTGAAGGTTCTGATTTCTACCTTTTTGTATCACTATACTTGTTTGTTGAAGAGGAAAGTCCTCAGCCTATTTTAGTTATTTATACTAAAAAGTAAATTCATGTTCAGGGAAGTGTGAAAAAAGTACTCCAGACCACCCTGTCTCTGCTGTTGGCCAGGCTTCAGGTTCTTTCTTGAAGGCTTCCCATATGCAGTTTAGAGTGACAGCAGGCCTAGTGTACACAGCCAGGGATTATCAAAGGAGGGGCTCTAAAAGCTCCACTGTTGTCGGAGCTAGCCAAAATCAACTCCACACATAGTGTACAAATTGGCACACACTACAAAGCATCTTAAATTCTGTCTTGGAATTCTACCTCTCCACATGACAACATGTATTGCTGGAGTAAAGTGATTGTTTTAAGAGGTTCACAAAACTGATAAATCAGTCAAGTTCTATTATTTTCTGCTAGAACATTTCTCAGTGGAAAGAATAGTTTGTGGAAAGGATATTCCAAAGCTAAGTACCACACAGTAGATAACTGTCACCTGCCATAATCTGTGGAGATGGTTCCTGTCAAATTTCTGGGTGTATAAAAGTGATCCTGCAGGACAGACCTTTCTGGTGCCGCTTTTCCCTATTCAGGAGGCTGCAGCATTTTCTCCATCCATCCATCTTTCCATCCATTTCTTGTGTACCCCACTGAGCGCTGTGTTTGCATCACTGGTTTGTGATCTTGTTGTTGTGAGAGAACACAAGGATGTATTCAAGTGACAACCATTTAACATACCTACAAGCTTTTTGGTCTTAGATTTGATTTCCAGCTACTAACTCGCTCATATCAGTGACACGTCTTATGGTCTGAATGCACAACCCCCACTGCCACTCTATCGCGGTGGCTTCCTACCAGCTCTCCTGGTAAGAACATTAGCTGGGGAGCTGTCAGATGTGAGATGCAGCCACGGCCGGATCTGTACTCGGCCCTGCTGATATAAGCAGTACAACAGAGAGACATAGAGGAAAGTTGCAGCCAGTAGCTTTAATCTATGTCTGCCTGTGTGTTAGACGCGCTCACCGTGCAGCTTACATGCTGGCTAGAAGGAAGACATGACTGCAAAATCCCATGCGGCCCCCTCCTCTTCTTCCTGTGTGAGGAAAATGACGATTGCCTGAAGTGTGCTCTCTAGTGACACCGTGTTTGTGGCTGAAATTGGGTACTGCAGGGGATTTTTTCTCAATTGATTTGAACCTTTACATTTTTTTTACTGGTTTTCCTGCTCTAAAAACTGGGTGTGTCTTATGGTCTGGTCAGTCTTATAGTGCGAAAAATATGGCACTTATAATTTAATTTATATGTAAAATGGTTGTTTATATATTTAATGTTTGTTGAGAATTATATAACTTATAGTTGTGTTTTACTGTATGATGGCAAGACGCAAAATCAAATGAAACCTGCATTATATGTATTACTGGTTGTTTGAAACTGAAGTAACTTTTCATATTACAGAGACCAGTCGTCTGCTGTTCATATTTTGACACCCTTTTTGAGGTATCTGTTCTGTGAGCCTTCACAGTTAAAAGAATACTATCCTTTCCGATTGGGAATCCGTAAGGCTCTTCTACATTCAGAAAACGCTTGTACTTCTCAGAGACCATCAGAATTGAAACAGCAAATTTTCCATCTGTTCTTTGACATGATCAGTTACATGCAAGTAAGTGATTTTTTTATTTAATTGCCATTCTGATGCTAGCTGAATATTGAAAGTATAACACTTTTTTTGTGATTTCTATCTAAAGACAATATATATGATTTTTTGAATATGTGTATAGACTCGAGGTGCCCAACATGCGGCCCTTTGGTTGTTCTTCAGCGGCCTTCCTCAGTCCTTCACTTGCAGACCCCGAATCCTAACTGTTAATGCATCGGGCATAGGAACTCACCTGTCCGTCGATGATCACACAAAATGTGTATTGCCATACTTCAGTGTTCCTGATGCTTTAAGTATCATTTCAAACTAGTTTTGGTATTTAAAAATGAAGAATAATGTTGTCTGGCTATGCCTGTTGGCATTTTTCCATTATTAAATGCCTATATAAGTTAGTATAGGTTGAAAATGTTATGTATGGCCCTTTAGTGATGCTGAGGTCAGTTGCCTACCACTGGTATACACTGTTGAAAACCCATTTACCTTAAGTTAATACAATATAATGTCATCATTATATTATATAATATCTTGTGCTTTTCTTTTAAAGGGAACCTATACAGCTAGCCACACATGGTTCGATTTTAGCGTTCAATCGACGATTTTCGACGGAAAAAGTGATCGAATGTAAAAAAAATAGATGTGCTGCCCACATAGTACAATCGACAATCATTGATCGATTTTTGTAAAATCGTCGATTGAAAAGTGATCGCACCTGTTGGAAAATTTTGCTTGATTGTACAACCATTGAACTACATTCCTTACAGCTTTTTTTGGCTCGATTTTTTTGGCTTCCCTTTGGCTCCCTTTAACTTTCAATTGCAACTAAATCGTAGGAGGAATTCAATCGACAAAATGCCCTTTTAAATATATTTCAAGTTTGGCCTGTGACCTCGTCCAAGTTTTTAAAATTGGTCTGCTGTGTATTTGATTTTGCCAAACCAGCTTTAGAGGAATTGGTCCCAACAGTGTGTTCAGCCTTTGAATTTTTTTTTATTAGAATCCATGGTTGTGGCAAAACAGAGCAGTTTTCCTGTCTGTATAATGTAATTAACATGTAGTTGAAAGGAAAAACGCACATTAATAATCAGCCCACAGCTGGTGGGGACTTTCCTCAGCTAGTTAACTCAGATCTTATTGGCTGTGATCTTGTATCATCAAGAAAGTTGACTGCTCTTGTTACACTTGTTAACATATTTCTGCATTACAGTTCTAAGGACTAATTGATTGACACAGCTTTGCATTGTACTTGATATAAGTATACATCAATGCAGACCATTGTTTGTTTTCTACAGTGTGGCTGTGTAAGTGTGACTGTTAATGAGGCTGCATGGCATTGTTGGATGTTAGATATGGCATGCATGGCATCGATTCCTGATTTCTCACCAGAGCAGCTGGTCCCCATAGCCCAGTCCAATTTGGAAGAAGGGAAAGCTCGCCATGCAGCATAATGGTCTGGTGGCCGCCAATGCCAAACATTTATTTGGCTTCTCTGCTTCATTGCCGTCTGTACAAGAAACATGCACCATTCTAGACAAAGCAAGAGACTGGCATGTTTGTAGCAGAACGGGAAAGCTCTCATATCATAATAAACAGCCAAACCAGGGTATGCTATGGTATTGCCAGCTGTTTACTCTAAATATGGCTGTTGGCTGTGTAACTTGTGCCTGTATGTGTAAATGATACACTAGGATCTGTATTTAGTAAGGACCCTTTCTCGCTTTGTGTTTTTTAAAAGCATGCGTTTCTGCATATACAGTCAGGTCCATAAATATTGGCACATCAACACAATTCTAACATTTTTGGCTGTATACACCACCACAAAGGATTTAGAATGAAAAAAACACAATGTGCTTTAACTACAGACTGTCAGCTTTCATTTAAAGGTATTTACAATTTGCATTGCACTTCTTAAGGGACCAAAAGTAATGGGACAAAATCGGGGTCCGATGAAAAGATCAAAAATCTAATCGAAAATCGTTTGTGCTAAAATCTAACTGTGTATACCAAGCTCAAACACTGAACCTCTTTTAATCACTTCCTGTCTGCACAAACTTACTCCAATAACCATAAATTGCAAGTTATTGATTTAGGATTTCTGTATATTTAACATGATTACAACAGATTCTACTCTTAACCAAACAACACAAAAGCATACCTGAGATTCTAAAATTATTTAAATCCAACCTTAGATGTGAAACAACAAAGGCCCTTAACCTACTGGACGGTTAGTCCAAGTTAACCTTCAGCATACTCACCTCTCCAAAGGAAGGCTGCAGCGCTTCTCCGATCTGCTTCGATGGCATCATTGTTAAAACCGGAGAGGCGGAAGGGGTGGCAACATTGACCTTTATTTAAAGGAGGCAGCATTTTTTTCAGCACATCCCCACCAAGGATGTGACAGGGGATGGACAGAGGGCACAAGTGTGTAACACACAGGAGGTTGATAGCAGGAGGTAAATAGCAGCATTATGTTTATGAGCTCTTTTCATTTAAAGGGACTGAATATCCTTACCCTAAGATGAACAATAATACAATATATATGACAACTATAATGAAAGCAATTTGTAAATAACTAAGTACACCCTTACCACTTGCATAGGAATAATGAGGTTTGTAACATCAAAACTCTGATGTGTTTAAATAAGGAAGTGTTTAGTAATTCTATTTTTTAGTGTGAAAGAATAAAGAGACCTTGTAAAATTATGGTTTAAGGCTGGTTATTATGCATTAAAATGAGTAATTCCTAGCAGTAACAGCAGTGCTTTTTTATGCCCATAAGCAGCAGACATTACTTTAATGCAATGTAAGTTCTAGATGTATTCTACTTTTAAAGTAACAGCGATCCAAAGAAACAGAAAAAGTAGGTAGGAAACTTCTTCACTTTGGTGACTCATAGCAGACTGAATTATGCTTTCACACTAAAGTCCGCATGCTATAGAGAGCTAATAGCAATAAACACAAGTGAAATGTGTCATTTTCTATAAGGAAAAGTAATATTTTATTGGTTTCATATAAGCCTCCCCGCAATATAAGACTTGCTGCTAAATATAGCTGTATATAGTGGGATGTGCTTATTATTTGACCACTACAGAAGGAGGTGATTGCTAAGTAGTCACTAGAAAAATCCTTGCTTCTCCCCAATCACTTCTCTCAAGTCTGGCTGGCAATGCAACCAGCCAAACCTGAGTTCCAGGAGACTGAGAAGCTGTCCGTCCAATACATCCACGGTAAGTTGTTCCCCTTGTCTCTCTGTGTATAGGAGTGGTTCCCAAATTTTTCTTGCAGGGCCCCCCTTTTCTATTTAGGAACATTATCGAGCCCACCCTCCCCATTCAAACACAGATTCAGAATGAGGGCCCACGCCCGCCCTCCAGTTCGGGAACCACTGACGTATAGTAACTCATGCTCCCCCAGTGGGAGAAGACCCGCTTCTTGTAACTCTGTGATACCAGCTGCAGGTGAAGGTTGAGTTACAGGAAACAGAGAAGAATGTACCACACATATTGGAGACAACTTTCCCACCTGCCAAGCCCAATCAATTTTGGGGCGAAAAAGGTACATCTTATAGACTGAAAAATGAGGAGTATATATTTAACTGTAGTTTTGTAAACTGAATCTCTTAACAGTGCTAATACAACACTGCTTAAATTAAATTCCATGTTTTGATCTCCCATCTGCAGATTTGCTTTGACTGCACTGACCGTACTGTATACGGGTTTCTGCTCTCTTGTCTTTAGACTTATTCTGAAAGAAAACAACTGTGCATAAATTTCAGCTTAGGCTATTGTACTCCGCCAACAGGCTATTAAAAATAAAAAACACCACTGGCTTGAAATCTGTCTGTTTAAAGGTTGTTTACAATGTGATTTTTTTTTTTTTTGTATAATAATAATTTTCCTGCCTGTAAATACCTGTAATGTTAACTGTTTTAAGTGCTTAAACATTTGTGTGGTGTTATGACTTGATATATAGGAGTAAGTTAGATACACATATAGTACCACTGACATGTAATGCAGTTTTGTTGGTTTTTCATACATCAAATCCATTGTTTTTATTGTACAGCTTTCAGACTGGACCCAGATAACAGATGTCACCATGTATATTAAGGATTTGTGTGCCAGCTTCCAGCAACATTCAGAGTTCTTTATAAAAGAGCTTCAACTATTATCTCTTCAAGCCATGTGTGCATGTGATACTAGTTTGAAAACCACAGGAGACTGCTCCACACTCATACACATGCTGGATCAAAATTTGGACTTGCTGAAAGACGTAAGTCAACATCCCTTTAAGCATTTTGTACATAAATGTCACCTAGACTAGTAAAATGTTTAAATAAATTGTGAATTGAGAACTTTGTAAACCCTTTTGATAATTTTATATTATATTACATGTTGTGGTCTTTTTTGCTTTTTCTTTTAGAGATTTCCAATGGAGCAGATCTTAGTTGGGGTCAGTCTGCTTCTACTACATGCTCCTGCCAGTCAGCAAAAACAGATGTTGAGTTTAGGTAGGATACTTTTAAATGGGTCATGTTTTCTTTATTGCAAATTTAGTTAATTTTATTTATTTTTCATTGGTTTCCTTTTTGTTCTGATTCCAAAAAATATGAAATTTTACGCCGTATTTTGTGGAGCAATATGTATTATACCTGGTCTTAATCCTTTCAGTGGTAATCCCAAGTGTGCCTTGGGTAGATCTCTATTACCAATTTTAGTAACCCTAAGCTACACTTAGGATTGCTACCTGTTCCAGCTGTGTCCACACCGTCCTGCAGTATCGGTGTCCTGGGGTTTCTCACTGTTTCCCCCTCTCTAATGTGAGTGATGATGCTAAGGATGTAGGTAGGGGAGGGTGGCGAAACTCTTTCCATATGTGCCGGTATTGTAGTTCAGGTATAGAGGTCCCATGTCCTTACAAACCTGGCATAATTGATGAAGACAGAAATGAATTGGGGGCTATAGCAAGCAGGAAATATGAGCAGAAATTGCACTTCTTTTTATATTTCCTGTACTTCTTTGGGAAAGGAAACAAATGCCATGGAGGTTGAGGTACTTTTATACATTGTAAGGATCCTTAACCTATTCAATCCAGTAATGGAGTAAACTATAAATAGAATTGAAATGAGACAATCCACCTATTCTTTTAAATAATTAACCACCCTAGCGTGCGGGACGGCAGCACCTCGTCCAGCGCTGCAGCTGCTACT
>CM070032.1:110367989-110385924 GCA_036250615.1 Ptychadena robeensis | reverse complement strand
CCCCCCCCCCACCCAGCTTTACTGCAGAGACCAGGCCATCTAGTGCTGTGCTGACCTGTCAGTATAGCACTGGATGGCCTGGGGCCATCCAGCAGAGATCGGAGCCCAGGCAGCGCAAACTCACCAATCTGTTTTGCTTTGATCTTCTGAACTGGCTTCTGCATGGAAGCCCATTGCCGATCTAATCTTAACATATATATGTATTAACAACTTCAGTGATATAATACTTGGTGTTTTTAATTAATCATGTTGAATTCTAGGTTCCTTACCTGGTGCCAGTTTTGATGTTTAGACTTGGACATCCATTGGAGCCTCAGTTACTGCAAGAAATTTTGTACACTCTCCCTACGCTGGGGACACACAAGGTGCCTGTTTAACTTTTTGTTTTGTTGACATTTTATCGACTGGCATTTCTATAAGGGCACACAAATACCGTATATGCCGGCGTATAAGACGACTTTTCAGTACCTTTTAAAATCCTCCCCAAAGTCGGGGGTCGTCTTATACGCCGGGTGCCGCAGGCTGGGGGGGGTGCAGGTGGTTTACTAGTTAACCCCTAAGACTATATCCATGCAAATTTTCAGGTCCCTGAGCATAATCCTTCCTACTAATAGCCCCCTATAAAATATTGCTTCCCTATTAGCATAAAGCACTACTCTGCTGCATACATGCTTTCACCTATCCTATCCTTACTAATACAAAAAAAGATCAGACTTCTAAGGGTGTTGGAGATCTGTGGGTTGAAAGTCAGAGTAGACATACATTTTTTCATTTGGTGAGCGTTGAAAGAGGGGGTAGTCTTATACGCCGGCATATACGGTATATGCTTATATATAACTGACTGTTCTATACAATGTTATACATCCAGATGTACCATTTGGCAATTCATACCATTAACTACCTGTATCTAGTTAATTTTCTGAAAAATTGTTTTTTTTTTAGTTCTTGTCACCATTTTAATAACTTTGAATCTTATGCATATATGTTTTTGAGAATACATGCTTTTTTGTGAAGCTAAATGAGCCAAAGTTTGCTGAGTCACCATTTGGCATTGTTTCTTTCCCAAAAAAATCTCACTTTAAAAAGCTTACTTGTGAGTTTTAATAATACAAAACTATTTTAACCTATAGGTATGTGTTCCTCAAATACTTCGATCATTGCAAATGATTGGGAGCACACCAAAGCTTCAACCAGTTGTCCTGCGCCTTATGGCATCATTGTGGGAAAAGCAGGTAAGAAGAGCTTGCTGAAGCTCAAAAAGATGGTAAAATTCTTGCAGGTGATTGCGGACAAAGTTCCTGGATTTTTGTAAATCAATTAAAAAGGTGACACTAATATATGAAATAGGCTGATTACATGCAAAGCCAGATATTTTATGCCTTTTTTGATTATCATTTTAATGAATATGGCTTACAGCTTATGAAACCCCCAAAATCAAAATATCAGAAAATTAGAATGCTGGGTAAAAAGGTTCAATATTCTAGCTTTAAAGTGTCAGACTCTTACCATCAAATTATTTCAAAACCCCTGCAAAGTGTTCCTGAGCCTTTAAATGGTCTCTCAGTCTGGTTCAATAGGATTCACAATCATGGGGAAGACTGCTGACCTGACAGTTGTGCGAAAAACCATCATTGACATCCTACATAAGGAGGGAAAGCCTCAAAAGTTAATTGCAAAAAAGTTGGATGTTCCCAAAATTATGTATCAAAGCACATTTAATAGAATATGTGGAAGGGAAATGTAAGGAAGAAAAAGCAGGGATGACCACAACCTGGGGAGGATTGTCAGGTAAAAGTTTTGTGGACTTTCACTTTCAAGGAGTGGAATGAGGCTGGAGTTAGTGCGTCAAGAGCCACTATGCACTGATACATTCTGGAAATGGGCTTCATATGTAGTATTCCTCTTGTCAAGCTGCTCCTGAACAACAAACAATGCCGTGCTTGGGACCTCCTAGAGGGCAGGAAATCACAGCAGCATTTAATAAACTTCGCCACAATCGCCCGTGGCACGCCTTTTTAAAAAGCTGTTTTTACAAACATTTGTAAAAGAATGGGTCACTTTAGGGAGGTAGTCTTACGGTGCAATTAGTTCCATTTTGCTAATATTTCACAATCAGAGGTCAGTGGTATAATAGCAAAGTGGAAGCAATGGGGAACAACACCAAGTCCATCTAGAAGGTCATATTTTTCAGGGGTTAGGCCTTGCTCCTTGTTTCCAACGAAAGTAACTGAATGCTTAAAGCGGACCTACCACCAGGAATCTATGTTTTCATGAATGGCACCTGAAGTGCCAATAATAGGGAGGAATGCAGTGAAAAACCCTAAAAACTTACCTGTAATGGGCAATTTAGTAATATAATCAGGCATTCCTGTTCACTTCCTGGTTAATGGAGAAAGCAGGACCCGGCAGCACGTCACAACACGTGATTTTTCAGTGAGCTGCTTTGCCATAGAATATCACTGAACGCCCCCAGTGGCCACCCGCGATATTGCACCACCATGTGTTGGATTTACACTGAAAAATCACGTGCTGCTGTGACGTTCTGCCGGTCTCCATTAACCAGGAAGTGAACAGGAATGCCTGATTATATTACTAAATTGCTCATTACAAGTACGTTTTTGAGGTTTTTCACTGCATTACTCCCTATTATTGGCACTTCTAGTGCCATTATTGAAAACATAGATTCCTGGTGGTAGGTCCGCTTTAAGAATGAAAATATTAGACCGTTTCATGCATTTAAAATTTGTGGTGGTAGTTTGTTATGAGCCACTGCCTTTTCTATTATGACTGTGAACTGATGCACAAAGCAAGGCCTATAAAGACAAGGATGAGGAGGTTTAGTGTGGTTGATTTGATTGCACAGAGCACTGACCTCAGACCCAAATATACACACTTAAGAGGAATTAGAACAGAGATTGTGAGCCAAGACTTCACAACCTAACATCCTTATGTAAACTTACAAAGGCTCTTCTAGAAGAACCTTCAAATTTCCCAAAACCCTCTCCTTACCCTGTTGGACTGCCTTCCCAGAACTGTTAAAGCTGTAGCTGCAAACCATGGTCCTGTTTATCTGTGTTAATGATGATCTAAACTCTTTTTGTCTATTGTATTTACTTTGCTTTGGCATATTCCTCCCCCAGTGGAAATTTCTGTCTGCATATCACAAACCTAATATAGTCACTGTATGAATAGAAGCAGCCACCTTGTGTGTGGCATTGTAGATTCAGCCATCCATTTCTGACAATCTTGTCTACACTAGTCCTCCCTAACTGCCCACACCACTGCCAACCCCATTCACCCACCAACACATGAGCTCAGTAGGGCAATGCAAAACTTTCCTGGAAGCAGCAGGGGTAAAGTTACCTTAATTTAGTGACTGGTGTGAGAAGTTCAATGTAAAGAGCTACACTTTCTGTAATTATTGCATAAAGACATAATTTATCTGTATGTACACTTTATAGTAGAAAACCCTCTTCAACCAATCATTGATTATTGTCAATCAGTCATTGTATTAACCTCCCTAGCGCACTGCTGAAGTCCAGATTTCTGTACCAAAAGTGCACCATAGACTCTAATGGAATTTTTTTTGTGTTGTAGGCCTGTAACTGCCAAAAATCTGTCCATACATGGGTCTAATAGACATCCTGACTATATTAATGTTTGAAACGCACAATTATTATAAAAAAAGTACATAAAATTATAAAATGTATCATTTGAATGCTTAAATCTCTTGAATACTTATTTGGTATGAAAGATTTCAAAACAGTATTTATTGATTTCAAAACAGTATTTATGTTTGTTTATAATAACATTTTTATTTTGTTTTTGTTTTGAATTGTATTGGATACAGTTATCACTGTACCCAATACAACGGCATTTGGCAACCCTCTGAAAGGGTTAACTTCAAAGATCACATCTGGAATGACAATGGGGGTGATATTCCAGGTGTGATATCCCAATTTGCATATGAATATCCAAATTTGCACATGAATGGTTGGTAGAGAGGTTGGTAGAGAGGTGACACAGCCGGCTTGCTTCAGATCCCGGGACAGCAAAGAGCAGAGTGTGCAGCCGGGGGATCTGAGCTAAGCTGGACGGCTCTATCTCGTCAGCTGCAATACTGCATAAGCAAGTGCAGGACGAGATGGTGCCGTCAGAAGCACTAGGGAGGTTAATTATCTATTAACCATCTCTTGAACTTGTTATTCCTTTGTTCCCTTGTATGGCTTGAATGAGCTTTCAGTCAGGATAAGGACCACTTTACTGTCCTAATACTATGTATTCCTAGTATTTAAAAATCACATATTTTAACACAAAATCATTTGTTTAAATAACAGTTTGATATAAAAAAAATACTTCAGATATTCATGTTTTAGACAGAGTATTTGTGGTTTCTGGATCACATTGTTGTCTGAGATGACTGCCTGAATACTCTGTTGCCATGTCTCTCATGGGTGGAAAAACTGATGAGTGAATCTCACTGGTTGTTGCGGGTTGACACTTTTTCTCTTTTTGGAAATGAGACCTTGATTCATTCTCTATGCAAATTGTGTTTCAGGACAGAGTCTATCCAGAGCTCCAAAAGCTTATGGTTGTTGCTGATTCCCAGAGTTTCTCAATAGGCAAAGAAACCCAGTGGGAGAAAACTGTTGCGAAAGCAGCAACTGTTCGAGATATATGCAGACAAAGGTAAACTTGTATCCATCCTATGTTTTGTTCCTCCTGCGCAAGGCTGAAAAAAAGAGGACATCATTTGCTCCCTCCAGGTTTTCATTCATACGTCTAGTTGCTTCTCAATTTCAAGGCTACTCCTAAGCTTTGCAGATTTATTGTTGGAATTGCTGTTAGTTTAACTTAATTTAAGAGCAATTCCCATATTTTTGCTATCTGTCTCTATTGGAGTCAGGTGTATTTGTGTGCATTATTAATTTCTTTTTCTTACCAACCTCTGAAGAAAATATTTGAGATCTGGATTATTTTTAGAGAACCTCTCTGCAGTCCATAATTTGTCATCAAACCCACCTACAGACCTTTGGTAGGCTAAAAACTTTTTTTCTGGTTGTCTGCAGAACTGCAGACCAGAGTGTGACCTTTTTTAATGTTCGTCCCCCCCCAAAAAAAAAGATTTGTTAAAGAAACTTAGGTAGCCATAGATGGGTTGATTCTTTTGTGATTGCCTATCGAACATGTGATCAAATACTCGATCACAAAGCGAGCGAAGTGAACAACACCTTGCTTTGATTTATCATAGATCTTTGCTAAGAAAAGATCGCAGGCTCCCAAAAAAGGTTGATTCTACGAATTCATTAGATCGGAAATGATGTCAGGGTGGGTGTATCTGAAGTGCTTTTATATACTTCACCTGTCGATTGAACAGGAAGTGATCGAGGGTCACCACTAACATGCATCGATCGCCTTCTGTTTAATATTGTACCAGGTGGGCAGGAATTGATCGAACAGAAAAATCAACAAGTATATGGCTAGCTTAAGTAAAATGTACCTAGTAAATAAGGATCCACAATAGTAGTCTCAATTCGAATCACTCTGTTTTACATTTATCCATTATATCCATTATACCCCTAACAACTTTATTTACTAGGAAGCATACAGCCCTTTGTCCATTTGCTCTGACATTTTAAATCTATTCAGATTATCTTGTATAATCAGAAAATGTAAAACAACACAAGTTTCTATAAATAATGTTGTGACTTTAGCTCCCCTAGTTTGTTATATAGTATATAATTTATTTATATGGTCTGCTTTAAAATATGTGTGATTCTGTGGTTCACAGGCCTTACCAGCATGGAGCGGACATGCTAGCGGCTATCATGCAAGTTCTGAATGAATGCCCTAAAGCTGACCAGGCTACTCCTGTTGCACTGGTACTGCAGGGCCTCCATGCTCTGTGCCAAGCAGAGGTTCGTAAATGTCATCATTTTGCTCAAAGAGGAGTGTTTGCAGTTCCTAAGGATTTTTTTTTTCAATTATTCCTAAACTGACACAATATAGCTAAATATTCTCGCTCTAAACATTCAATATATTTGTCATTTGGATATTTTGTAGTTATCTTGCATAATATTGATGCAATAGAATGCTGGTTGTTACATTAAATAAAAATTTATCATGGGTCATGTCAACCTATTAAACTCTTGTTGGCATCTACCTTACCAGTACATTAACACTTTAGCAAACATAATTGGTCTTAATACTAGGGCTACTGTAGATGAAGTTAAGAGGCCAAAGTATGAATTTAAGTTAATTTTAAAGAGCTATATTTTAAGTAATTTTTACAGCAAGTTTGGTGATACCGTTTATTGGCTAACTGAAGTCATATGAAGTAGCCAATAAATGGTATATTAAGTCACACAAAGTAGCCAATAAACGGTATCACTTGAACTCCAAACTTGCTGTATTTATCGATGGCTAACACGGTACAACATTCTACTATTGCTAAGTTATTTTTTTAGTAATTGTAGTGTTAGTTTTTGTTTATTCATTCCTATTAAATTTAAAAACAAAAATCAAGTCATTAACCATGGCTAGACATTTCAGATCACACAATATGACACGCCAGTGTTACCAAATAATCTAATTCTCTCCATGAATAAAAACCCTTCTAACCCATACATGATGCAAAATAAAATAGACCTGGTTTATGGGTAATTTAGAACATTCCAAACTGGCAAGATTTGTTTGTTATTAGGCAATGACATAGGTAGCTGAGAAACACTACAAATACATATACAATATATGTAATATACATATGCAATTGCAATGTGCAATCAAAAACTGTCTGGTTTTAAAATGCTAACACCTATGTATAGGATTTTATACAGTTAGCATTTTTTCCCATCTATATCTTAATTTTGGTTTCATATTTTGCTAATTTTGTAAATTTGTAAAAAATGTATTTACAAAGTAACTTCACTAGTGGTACTGAATAATACGTTGGCTAACCATTATTTTAGTTAATTTTCTTATTGGTAGATAAATTGTAATTTATGTTTTTGTGCTCCTCACCATCAGGTAGTAGACATTCGTTCTACCTGGAATGCTTTATCTCCCAAGCTAGCATGTGAGACACGCTTTCATGTTATCCAAGTGTTACATGAACTCTTTGCCTTGGTCCCCTCCTTAAAAGTTAACACCGAAGACTTTGAGGTATGCTCATTTATTAAATCATTTTTTATTCTCTGTCACTTTTATTCTGTTCGCCATACCACAGTTTTTACTTATATTTTTCTCCTGCAGAAATTTAAAGCGGAAGTTATCAGCATCCTCTGGAATCACACACAGAGTAAAGTAAGATATATCAGATGAAGAGCTTTTACTTTCTTTGACAATGTTGTGGTTTATGGTACTAGATCTTACTCTAGTAATTAGTATTTGTAGTTTTTGTATACATTTTCAAGTTTAAGTTCAAAGTTGACATTTTGACTTGATTTAATTTATGCAAAAATGTATGTCTTAGATCAATACTTTTGTAGTATCAACCCTTCTCTACATGTCCAGCTTTAGTGATGATACCATACTCGTGGACTTTGCAATTAACTCACAAAGTTGTACTAGTTCAAGAAAGAAAATCCAACAATCTCTTCTTGGTACATTATTACTAAATGGTATGGTTGAAAAAAAGAGGACATAATAAACATAATATAAAGGGTCTTTGTAGATATTTAGGATATATATGACTGGTGCTCTAATCAATCTATTGAGTGCAATGATTCTTTGAGGTAATATTTTCCTGTTTTTCTGTCAGGATGTTATTGTATGCTCTTCTGCATACAAGTCCCTGTGCCAGTTTAGCTCCGATGAACACACTATCCTTCATTTGCCTCAGCAGGTCAGTTCTGTTTATGTATGAAGTAAAGTAAAGTATATTTTGAATGTTTGGTACTGAATTTTAATCAAATGAATCAATGGATACTCATTAAACCCCCTGCTGTTCCTGACGGTTCCAGGTCATCCAGCTCTGAGCTGTTAGAACTGCACTGGGCGAGCTCAGGCAGAGATCAGAGCCACAGGAGCGCAAAAAAAAATCATATTGAATAGTGTTTTCTGCATTGAAAACACTATTCAATATGATTCCCTATGTAAAATACTCACCTGAATAAATGATCCGGTGTCCCCATGTCCTCCTACAGCTGTCTTTATTCTGCTTTTCTCCCCATGTGACAGACTTCTGTTCCTGAATGTAATAAACTGACTTCAATGTATTACAATGCTCTTCTATGTAACCTGGCACATCTGCACTGCCATCTAGTGGTTGCAGTGCTAATTTACCTGATATAGTTTCTTTTGAAATATTCATTATCTGTCCTGTATAGACATACTTTGGGAAGTTACAGGCCTACAATGTGTAAAACTTTTTTCCATTAAAGTTTATGGTGCGCTTTTACCTCAGCAGTGCGCTAGGGAGGTTAAACTAATTAATTTAGCCTGTATACTATATTTCTTTAAGTATTGCAATGGAACAGTCCTGATTGAGCACCTCCTCCACCACCACCCCTTTTACCCTGAATTTTTGTATAGAAGCTTACCATTTGCACAAGACTAATACACTATTCCCCTTCTCCAGATAAGTCCTAAGGACTTTAATTTGGCCATTCACAGCCTGGTAGTCATGAAAATAGTTTTCTATTTGTGTTCAAATAGAGTCCAATTATTTATAACATTTATACCCAGGGTCGGGCCGACACAGAGGCTGAAGAGGCTCCAGCCTCTGGGCGCTGGTCAGGTCTGGGGGCTGCTCAGGGGGTTAAACTTCTGACAGCTCCATCTCGTCCTGCACTTTCTTCTCAGTATTGCAGTTGACGAGATGGAGCCGTCCAGCTAAGCTCAGATCAGCTCTAAGCTGGCCGATGTCACCCCTCTCCCAGCCCAATCTGCATATGAATGTCCCGCACGCCCCCCCCCTGTGCCCAGGGGGGGGGGGCGGGACATTCATATGCAAATTGGGCTGGGAGAGGGGCGCACTTGGGCAGCTCAGCCTCTGTTGTTGGTGGACCTTGCCCCGGCCCTGCTTATACCAGTTGTAGAGAGCATTGGGTTTGGGATTAGTTTGAAAGATCAGCCGCATTGTAGTGTATTAGTTATGTGTGGGTGGGTGGCTGTCCATCACCTCACATTTCTATTGCCAACTGTGGGCAAGAAACAGCATGATGCACCTGATCCAGTGTTGCAGTTCACAGTTGGGAACTAAGCCAAACACTGGGAAGGTATCGGTAAATAGGACTGCTCTTATGATATCTTATCCATGCATTACTAGTTTTATTAAACTTTTTTAAACATGGTCAGAAATATGTGTGGGTGGACTTTCAAGTTAAGTTTGTTTCCATTACAAATGTTTAGAAATAAGGCAGTTCTGTCTGAATAGAGAGCCTTCACATTACTGACGAGGTTTAGAAGCTACCTGTTTCTGATTTATCATCTTGTGAAATAGGGTTTGCCATTTTTTGTATAAGATTTCAAAAAATATTTGTGTTTCATTCAGAAGAATGGTATGTATTCTGACTGCAAAGGAAGGCTTCTAGCTGGGGAAGGTGGCGAAATATGTTGCCATTATAAAGCACACTCTTTTTTCCCTTCTCCTTTTGGTAAAAATTTATCTTCAGCTGCTGTCAGAAAGCCGGTGCTCCCCAACAATAGCATCCTTAATTGAGAAATGTTTTTGCTGCTTACACACCAAAAGAAGCTTTTCTCAAGGTCAAGAAGTAAATAAAATCACTCAGACTGATTATCTCAACAACCTACTCCATTATGATTCCTTTCTAATTAACACAATGTTAACCTTGCCACATGCCATATAGTATACACCTTCTGTAGACTGAGTGAGGAGGACTTAATAGAGTTTAAGAGTTCACATTGCAACATGCTTTTTTGGCAATTTTCAAATTCATGGAAGTGGAAAATTAACATTTTTATTTAGAGGCTTATTTAGCCTTGTCGTTCCCAATCTTTTTAGCAATTAAATCAATAGACTAACATTTTATGCTTGTTAAGATATTATGTAGAGTGGCTTTCTGTTTTTTAATGTACCATGTTTTTTGGATTGAATATGAGAGCACCCAGAGGTGGAGGAGCTGTCAGATGGTTGATCCGCCCACGTCCGGATCTCCCATCTGTACTGTATTTTTTATATGGGCAGAGCCCTGCTGATATAAGCAATGAAGATCAGAAACAGGTAGATGAAAGAGATCCCAGCCGGTATCTCTTCCATCTATCTCTGCCTGTGTGTGGGAGCATTCATGCTGCAGCTTTCCCACACACAAACACAGCCCTAAAGAGAGACATCTGCAGCCCTTCCCCCTCTTCCCGATGTGTGAGGATGATGGGGCCTTGAAGTGAAGTGAATTTGGTATTGCATTGATTTGATCTATTATTTTGATCTAACACCTCATTTTTTTTCTGGTTATTCTGCTCTAAAAACTGGGTGTGTCTTATGATCATGTGCGTCTTATAGTCAGATAAATACAGTATTTACATTCATTGAGTATTTGTTTGTATATATGTTTCATCCAATATTCTATAGCATAACCCCTGATCAAGTTAGTATTGGGGTCAAACATATTGTGGTAGAGGGTAACACATTGGAGAGCACTGAACATGGGTTCACTTTGGATAGAAAGTGGGATGTACAGAATAAAAGTTCCTGTAAGTATTGGGGAAGTATAGTGTAGATTCTCTAGGCTACTGTGCTTTGCTCATCTTAATTTCTCTTTCCAGTGGTTTACTCAACACTCAACAGTCATTAAAAAAAGTATCAACCAATGTGTATTTACTATTAATGCTCATTATGTGCAGTGATTATATTTTATTGTATGCTAGAGGGTGTTAATAGCTCTGTGTTTATGCTGCATGTGTGAACACATGCAGATATTGTATTACCAAATATTTTCCTAGTTATATGATTAAATAGCCTGTCTAGATAGGTCAACATAATTGAGTTAGCCTTTTCCTAGACAAAAAATATTCTACTCCAAAATGTACTGGTCCTATGCATATTTTACCAGGGAAACTACAGGAGGAAAAATCCCTGTAATCTGTAAAATAATATGTTATATGAGGCTGTTCTTGGCACGTACGCGTGCTGTATTTGGAAGGAATAGCGCATTAAATGATTACATGTGGAAGATCCTACATGTGCTATTCATAAAACAGTACTTTTCCAAATAGAGGTTTGCTAATGAGTTAGTACGTATTTTTTGCATGCATATAGAGCATTGTGCTAGATATGTCCTGGGTTACGTATTGTGTGCATTTTATAAGTAATGCATAGCTGATGAGAATCCCATGGTTTGACAAGATCAAGGTTTTCAAAGCTAGAGTATATAATGGAAGTACTATAAAGGTGGCCATATGCAATTTTATTCTTCTGTTTGATTGACCTAAAATTATCCTGTAAGTCAATTGTTTGGATTCAGTTAAAAAATTGATTTTCATTGTCCAAAAGTGATAAAAATTTAGCAATTTCTGTACAATCAACATTTGTCATACTAAAACCATGTAATCCATGAGCACCTTTCTAAACCTTCCAATCTCTATGTACTCTATCAGGGAGGACCCGGCACTACATAGTTGTTGGCAGATCAGATCAGGAAATTGTATGGAGTGATCTAAAGGTGTAAGGGGGCTTAACACCTATTTTATTAGCTTTTACTATTCTAGCCTTAGGACTAGTTCACACAGCTGGTGAAAAACAAATTATTCTGTTTGGGAACCATATCGGCTTGGTGGTCTAGGTGCAGTATTCCATAGGGATATGGACATGTAGGCAGTTGTTACAGACAGTCCATTTGTACTTTATACCTGGTAATCCAGACTTTTTTTCCCCCACTTTCACCTTGTTCAGCCATCAGGTGTAAGGCTATGTCTCCACTGCGTTGTGTGCTTCATCGAGACCCCCTACATTAGGAGCAGTGCTTGCTGGGGTCCCAACAGAGCACATACACAATACCTGCCCGGTGGATCCTCTGTTCACACATCTGTCTGATGTACGTTAACCCCTGCATCGGCGGATCGCCTCAACGCCATGTGAACAGAGGATGCGCCAGGCAGGTCATGTGTACATGCTTGGTTGGGAGCCCCGGGCTTAAGGTAGGGGGTCCTGACAGAGCACACAATGCAGTGGAGACATAGTCTTAGGCTCTGTTTACACTAAATGTTTGTTAGGCATCATTGACTTGACAGCGTATCCATGACGTCACACCCAAGGTTATCCCACAGTGTGTCTGCACGTTAGGACACGTAAAGCACCGCATTGGCATCACATGTGGTGTCACTGCACCTTTTCCCCCCAAATTTGATGCATGCTGAAAAACGTGTAGGCAAGCCCTAAGGGTAAAGCTTAGTTTCTATTTTAAAGTTTCACCAATTGGGTACTCTGCATGGGATTCTGTGTAAATAATAATACTGTGCAGCATTCACATGCATTAATATTATAGAGTTAAGTCAAAGTCATAATGATATGTTATTTTATTAGTATTCTCCTGCTGTGAATGACTCAATCAAGAAGGAATATCCCTGCAACTGTTCTGTTTATTTGTTGTTGTTTTTTTGCATTCTCAATGGTAATGATTCTTGTTTATTTGGGTTGCTATATACCGTATATATAATTTGCAAAACAACAAAAAAGATTATTCTTATTTAAGAAAAAGCCGTTGTGATTTTAAGATAACCATTTAAGTCCCGACCATTTGGTTTGCATTAGGCTAGGCCAGAGATAATCCCACCAGATGAGTCTGATTTGGCTGGTGAAGAGGAGGAAAAGGAAGTGGACCTTTCTGTACCTGGCTCCTCATATATAAAACTAATGGCACTAACTCCTTCTACTGTTCTACCAGGTAAGAAATCATCTTTTTTTTATATATATAACCATCGAATGAAAATATTTCTGCCGTTACTTGCAATTTATACAAGGTTCACATTACAACCACTGGGTGGGAGTTTTAGCAGCACTGTATCTCACAGCCACTGTTTTGTCTGATTTTTGCGATTCATAGTAATTTGTTTTGTTGTACATTTAGATACTGTAAACTTACACAATGATACAAGTTGAATGAAATAAGAGCTACATCTATAAAGATACCATACTTAAAAGTCCTTTTTGTGTATTGAAAATACCATCCTTTGGTCGGTTACATTTTTTGCTTAATGTCAATGCGAACTTTCCTTAATTGGTCTTTTATATTCCTGTGAGCAATCTCTCCGAATAACGCCTGAGAAGCAAATCTCCATCTACTTCTTTTAAAAAATTTTTACTCCTTACACCTTCTTAACCTAGCCATACACCTTTCAATTCTGCAGTCAATCGGTCGTTTGGGAATCAAATGTTCCCACCATGAATGATTAACCCAAAAAGGTTGAAATCCAACAAAAAACGAATGTAAGAGAGTCCGACAAGTTGGTATTTTCCGTTTCTGGTTCGTTACCCATTACATTGGATGGGAACCCTTGACCCCCATCCAGAGTATCGGCTAGGGATCAATTCTCCAAGGTGCTGTGCATCGAATATCAGAATGATCAGTGCACAATCATTAGGCGTGGTGACGTAACCACGTTATGATCGATCCTTCAATGATTGAAGTAGAATCTGAATGTGTATGGCTAGCTTTAAGTGCAGAAAGGTGTTGTATTCCAAAAAAACACATGAACTGAAAAATGTTCTTTCTAGAGGATTTTCGTATATCTCAATATCATGAAGATGACACTCATACAATTAACCAATGTTTTAGAAAATCACAGATGGCTGTAGAACAATCTTAAAAAGATACTTTGTTGTAACATACATTTGATGTTGTATCAGTTGTTTAAATAAGGAAAATGTATTGGAATACCTGCATTTTGGCAATCATAATCTGTGTACATTCACTGATGTGTACAATGTTACGGAGCTATTTTATCTAGGGGAAGTTCACTGTTGTCTCTGGCTTGTAGTTGGCACAGGAACTAATGAAAAGAGTTAAAAAGTTCATCATCTCAAATAGTGGGCCAAATCTGAAATTTTTGGTTGCCCAAAGTATAGAGAACAAAAAAACAATTCCAGAACATCAAACCTCACCCATCAGTTCCAAGAGGGTTTGGTATCATTAGCTGTAACTTGTCCTGAAGTTTTTAAACTTCAAATATATTAAACAATATTCATATTTTCATAATGTCTGAAATATACATTTAAAACTTTAGTATTGTATATGGTGCTCTGAGCACCATACCAGGGGATGATCAGTACCAATTTAGAAACATTTAAATCCTGATGCATTCATTGTTTACTTAGCATATGAAGATTTCCTCTCATCTCTGGTGAAGCAAGAAATGAGTCGCATGCCTCGTGGCATATACCATAATGCCCTCCGTGGCGGAACAATACGATCTGATCAGGGGAAAACTGTTTCAGGAATTCCAAGCTTCATGCTGAAGATGTATGAGAAAAACAAACAACCTGGTCTGAAACCTGGACTTGCAGGTGATGTTCTTCTCATTTTCTCTTTATTTTTCGAGTAATATTTTCGAATGTCCTTGGATGAACTCTTAACTACTGTGTTTTCCCGAAAATAAAACCGTGTCTTATATAAATTTTTGCTCCCAAAGATGTTTTATTTTCAGGTGATGTCCTATTTTTCCATGAAGAAGAATACGTCACTGGGGTATCAGGGTGGGGGGGATCATTAAAAATGACACAGGAGAGCATCAGAGGAGGGAATCAAAATGGCACAGGAGACTCAGAGAGGGGATTACCATTTTAGTAACCCCTTCTGATCCTCCTGTGTCATTTTGATTGCCCCCTCTGATCCCCCCCTGTTCAGAGTTACAGAGAGTTGGTGGGGGGGGGGGTGACTTATTTTCTGGGGGAGGCCGTATATTTCATTGTGAGGCAAAAATTGAAGCATGCCTAATTTTTGGGGGATGTAGCTGGTGTGGGAGGTAAATCCGAGGAGGAGCTGTTATTACTAATCCTCCAATTAATTTTTTCAGGTTTGGGAAGTGAATCTTGAGACAAATGAAAGCCCATGTGTGGGTGAATTCTTGTATGTACTCTGACCAGTAGGGAAAGTCATGGTATGAACTGTAACTGCTGCTAGGAATCTTGGAATTAACTTTGAATGGGTTTGGATGGCAATTCCTGTAATTTTTTAGACAATCATTAAATAAATATATTTGACAGAGCTGGAAACATTAACATTAAATAAGGGGAATTACCACTATCGCCATATTTCAAATATATAGCAAAAATGAATTGCCCACAAAGGGATAGGATACCTAGAGGTGGCCAACCTCAGGGGATTTTGGCCAGAAACCATACATTTTATACAAACTATAATAAATGTGAAGTAGCAAATTTATTGCATATGTTCAAATAGGCCAAACCATACTTGGTAGGCCATATAAAGTCAGGTCAAAATGCACATATACAAAGTTAAAATGTATTACACCATAAATTCAGTAAGATACATAAATTACATATAAAAAGTAATTGTGGTTGGGATAAGAGAGGACAACCTCCTATCAACAGGATGGTACCTTCCTACATTATAAGCCCCCTCAACGCGTTGGCCATCTCTAGGTATTCTAACCCTTCATGGGTGATTCCTTTTTTGTTTACTGATGTGGTGCATGGGATGAAATGTAAGTGGGGTGGGACATAAAGGCTGATTGAGAAGCAAGTGCTGTATGTACTATATGGGATGCAAGTCCTGGGAGGAACTGGTGTAAGAAGTGAAAGGTAAAGTGGACCTATCTCCCACTTGTGTATGTGTTGGGATGGGCACTAGAAAAGTAGATAAAACGCATTACACATTATTGCACTTTTTTGCAGTAGAATATATTTATTTTATGTAAAGTGTTGGGTTACAAATGTTGTTTTTTTAGTAGGCAATTAAAACAAGATCATAAATGTCGGAGATCAGTTTGTTTCTCAGATGCTTTGTTTTTGTTGAATGTATTCTGTTCATTATAAAAGGAGAGTACAAAGCGATGATTTCACTGCATTACTGGCAGTGGTCATGGTAAAACAGACATGAGAAAACAACTGTGAGTGAATCATACATAATAAACATCCCACTGATTTATCCCTCTACAAAGGAAACAGTGATCATATCCAGTTTGTTATGATTTTATATCAAACAGATGTAATGTGCATAAACATAATTTATAACCATGGTACTTATCTGCCCTAATCTGAATTCACTTATCTTATAAAAAGAGCTACATTCATTGTATAGAGAAAAGCTTTTCTGTAATATAGGCATCATGCATTTCTTTATGGGTTTTCTCACTGAGTGTAACATTTCACAGCCGGCATGCTGCTGTGCTATGACCTGCCTGTTCAGATGGACAGAGATGGCAGACCTATCAATCGCTTCCTTGCCAGCAGGGGCCGCAGTTACCAGCAGATGCTAACAGCCCTTATACATGAGGTATGTGTTAATAGCCTCTAATGATGGCAATACTGCTCGGGCTTTGACTGATTTATGTGGCTCTCACTGTTCTAATGTGCACCACTACTGATCTGGCACATACTTTATGGGAAATAAAAAAAATTTTTTGCACTATTATTGCTTTAGTAAAAAATATTGTTCATTCCTCTTTATAAGAGAAACACTTGCCATATATACTTGAGTATAAGCCGACCCAAATATAAGCCAAGGTACCTAATAAAAATAAAAAAAAATGAAAAAATATATTCACTGGAGTATAAGCAGAGGGTGGAAAATGCAGCAGGTAAGGCGCAGAAACACACAGAAAATATGCCGATGTTTAACTATGTCATTTTTATAGATGGCTGTGAAATTTCAGCTACCTGAAGGACCTGCAAGGGCCTCCCTGGGTGGGAAATTTAAACAAAATACAGTTTACAGTTACTTTGGGATTCAATGGAGTTTTGCATGAATTGGTCATAAAATGTGCTCTGATCTTCATCTAAGTCACACCAATAGAAAAACACAATCTGCTTATAATAATACTACACTCATGTTTTTATTGAACAACACATCCAATATCATCACACTGATTGGACTTAAGGTTGGCTTACTCCTGGCTCCAATAAGCTCTTGGAGAAGTCATTAACCTCCCTAGTGTTCATGACGAGCCCAGCTCATCCAGAGTTTGATTGAAAACCAAGCTCTGGATGAGCTGGGCTCCCATGATCCCTATGGCGATGCTCTTTCCAGCCGCAGCATTACCAAGGTTGGAGGGACGTCGGCTTTCCAATCCACACAGCCAGCATCATTAATGATGCCGGCTGTGGGGGGTGGGCAGGAATTGCAGGCAGTGTACTTTGTACACTGCTGCGATTGCCTGTACCAAGCTGTTTGGTACGGGCAGTGTGCTAGGGAGGTAAAGCTAGGGGTTCACATAGTTTTTCCACCCTGCACTGTGGATTTTTACATGTCATGTTCAATAAAAACATGAAAACATATAATGTGTGTGTAGTATTATTTTAAGCATACTGTGTATTTCTATTGGTGTGACAGATGAAGATCAGAGCACATTTTATGACCAATTCATGCAAAACGCCACATAATCCCAAAGGGTTCATTTACTTTTTCTTGCAACTGTACATAGATAAATATTGTGTAGCGCTTTAAAAAGAAAAAAAGTACTGCTTGGGCAGCTTACAAAAAAGTATAGATAGTAAACTTAAATTGCAGAAATAACTATCCTCTTCTAGGCATCATCTACAGTTTTTGTAGGGAATAAGTAATGGGGAGCCAGAGCATCTTGGTGACAAAGGGCCGAACCCAGTTCAGTCAAAGTTTGTTAACAAAACAAACTGTGCCCTAGCTGGGATAGCGAAGACTCACCTGGAGTCAGTGATTCTGTGCTATTATCCTTCTTTATAATGGATGGTTGTCGCTTTCCCAGCTCCCATCGATGATGACGTGTACAGGGAGTGCAGAATTATTAGGCAAGTGGTATTTTTGAGGAATAATTTTATTAT
>CM070032.1:110349526-110367889 GCA_036250615.1 Ptychadena robeensis | reverse complement strand
CAGACTTCTTCCTGTACCACTGCTTGAAGAAGGTGTCTTCCAGAAACTGGCAGTAGGATTTCACTCGGCCGAACAGGTTACTAACATGTTGGTTAACCTTGTTTGATATCCTATACTTTGAATGGGGATCCGCGGTTCCCCATTCAAAGTATAGGATGGGCTGACAACTGGCTCCCAATATTGGGAAAGCCGTGCAGTATGACATCGCGCTACTGGCGAGATCTCTCTCTCGGCTCAAATATCGAGCCGTGTATTCCAGCTTTAAAACCTTATTCTAAGTTTTACTTTCACTGCCCCATCCCTCTCAATCTACAAATAAAAAGTGTTTTTGTGTTTAGATCCACAGTGAATCATTATTTTCTGTCTTTCTTCGCTCTTCGCTCTACGTTCTTTCTACTCTTAAAACTGCATGAATGCACTGGTGACATAGCAGCTAGTGTCTGAAACTGGTATGGGAAGAGAAAGTACCAAAGGTTTGATATTATTTTGGCAGCACTAGCTCTGAAAGACAGTGAAGATTATTTTTAATAGAGGTGATTCAGTATAGAGCTTGTATTTTAAATAATTATTGTGCACTTGATAAAACTGTTGAATACCTAAGCAGCTGAAACTGTAAAAAAATGCTTTATCATGTACACAGAGCAAAGTTATTAAATGTGTACAGCTTCGGTCGCCTAGCTCTACCAATTGTTTTTATTTCTTTCCAATCCATACACTTTGTGTCCTGTAGGTAAATATCCAGTCCTCAGAATGGCATCGCTGTATTCTGCTACCTCAGTCATGGCTTGGCTTTATGGGAAGGACCTATCATGCTGTTCTACAGGTATAGTTTTTTAATATACTTGAATATACCATTCCTTCCTTTGCATAATTATAAGAAACTGTATATAAACAAACTCTTAACGTTCTAAATAAAATATAAAAAAAACCTCTTGTGCATTACATTGATATATTACTCAGCTGTCAGCAATTTACATCTAGGAAAACTTCTACACAATAAAAAGAAAATGTACTTACCTTCCTCACTTCCTGGCACCAGCATGTTTAGTACTGGTGAAGCTAAACTGCTTCCGCCCATTTTTCCAGAATACTTCCTTGTTATGATGGAGCAGCAAGTTTACAACATGGCCACCTGATAGAGCTGCTTTGATTACTCTACATCACTGTAGCAACCAGTCCTCCCGAAGAGACATATAGACATAGAGACAGCTTATACTTCTTCCAACATATGTAAAACCCACCCTCCCTTTGCCCATTCACATAGACAACCCCTCCTCACCCCTACCATGCTCATTTACATAATTCAAAACCTTTTTTAACATTAAAAAACTTCCTACCCCTCCATTCCCATTAACATACAGAAACAATTCCCCTTACCTAACCCCTTTTCCCACATGCAGACAGCGACTCCAGCTTCATGATCATTAACATCATTTCAATGCCCCATGATTACACCTCACACAGATGCAGCCCACTCTTCTGCTTCTTCTGATCTTCAGTTAAACATGACCTCGAAGCATCACGCTCAAATCCCACGGACGTGACGCTGACGTCATAATCTCACAAGACTTGGCACTGGTGACACATCCATCCCAAGTGCCCTTGCGGTGGCTTAATCAAAGCAAGTATCTACTGCAGCTGTCAGGAAGGGTGTGTGGAAGGTTTTGTGCTGTGATCTGTCTAATTATTGACCCTTCTAATGGTGACAAGTGGATCTTGAGGTGATAGGTTTGCTTTAAAACCTCATTTTCAGTAGATCAAAACCCCTATAGCTAACGATACACTTTACAGTCCTTTTTTACAATGTCTTTTAAATGAACCAATTCTAATATAGTTTAGTGATCTGCTTAAACTTTCTGATCTCCAAATTCGCATTTAATGTGCAAAGGTTAGAATACCTGTTCTGTTTTACTATTACCAGGGACTCATTAGCGATATATCCTCACTTCCTTAAAAAAAAATCTGAAGTTGGGAAATTGCAGACAATGATAAGCTGATAAGTTTTTAGGATTTCTTTACTGAACTTTAAAAAACATTCAGAGCCTCTAGTAAACCTGATATGAGAAAAGTAAAAACTGATATGAGAACAAAAAGGTTTGGGAAATGGTGTAATTTAAATTGGATAGTATAGCACACCAAGAATTTTCGTTATTGACATTTTTGTCAATAATGACAATGTTTTACATGTTTGTCTTTTTATTAGCCGTTTTAGGAGCTGTAACTTTAAAGTATAATATTAATTTTGTCAATTTTGTATAATATTCATTTTGATTCTCTGACCTAGAACAATATAGAGGGAAGGAGTCCTGACACTCATTTACTCATTACAGCATGTAGGTATATGCACAACTAGCACTAGCCAAGTCGGGTGCAGGAACTGTAGTAGGGTCCATCTCATCCCTCTGTATAGACACATTGTTCTTATATCTGTAGTGTTTAATTCAAACCAACTGGAATTGCTGTGTTTTTGTTTCTTGAAGGCATTTCTGACGGGCTTTCTCAATTCAGAGCCGACTGTACACGATCGTACTGGGAATATATACTATGGGGTATGCTAATGTAGTAACACCTACCTCCATGAGGCTCAGACCTCATGCTTGTTAACACATTATGTGGATTGGAGCTATACCCCAGAGTATATATTCCCAGGAAGATCGCGTCGGATGATTAGCGGAACGTCTTCAAGAAAAAAAACACAGCAAGTCCAGTTGATTTGAATTAAACTACAGATATACAATGACCTGGATGAATGAGAACCTTCACAGACATTGTCATATAGATTCAAGGAGAGGAACACTCGTCACCGGAACTTCTTTATTCATACATAAGAATTCTAAAACCATTGGTACAAAAGCACACCCAGTCACCCCTGGATATGAGCCAAAGCCCCCCCTCTGACGCGTTTCACTCAAACATTAGTTTCCTGCCATGTAGAGTTGGTTACAATATAAAATGTGAAAAGTAAAAGAATAATTTTCTAATGGTATCGCTATTATGGTTTTGTTTTTTTCTAGGGTCGACAGGCTGAGCTAGAGATGCAACTTAAATATGGAAAAGATGACCCCCAAGAACTTCAATACAAAGCACACACAGCATGGCTATGGTATGAAGCAATATATGGGTTATAGCTTGAAACTTTGACATTAGCATGCAAATTGTATGCAGACTGAAAACATTTTAACAGCTGCTGCGCTTAAATGGCTCAGCTTTAGTCTGCATACAATTTGCATTCTTGTTTACATTTTGGCATCTTGTTTACTATCTGTAATTATGACATACAATTACAATTTTATGACAACCTAGCTATAAACAGAGGCAATTTGTATAATACTCGTAATTGAAAAATACCGTGTAAACATTGTAAGAACCATATAGTATGTTACCAATTGTTTTGCGTAGGTTAGAATGGTAGGGTCGGTTGGCAGCCCTGTCATTTTTAACAAATTTTTTTTAAAGGATTTCAAAGTTTTAGAGCCTCTGGGAGAATGTCATTACTATGTCTAGGTCACTATTGAGAATTTTCCTAATTTTTTGTTCAGAAATCGATGTAAGAAAAAGTAGATGGACATATGCACAACATCTTTTACAAAAAGGTTATATTTTGTAATTAAAATATGACTGTCAATCTAATATTTACCATTGTTTTTCTTGTGAAATTCCCAATAAGTTTGATGTGTCACATGACCCTCTTCCTATTGAAAAAAATCAAAATGGCCACCATGGTCACCACCCATCTTGAAAAGTTTCCCCCCCCCCCTCCTCACATATACTAATGTGCCACAAGCAGGAAGTATCACCAACCATTCCCATCTTATTAAGGTGTATCCATATAAATGGCCCACCCTGTAGATCATTAAATCTACTACACAGAGTTAACAATTCTAAACCAAATGCTTTCTGAAGGTGTTTGTTCCCTATGCAAAATCTGATCGAAGCGTCTAAAAAAAAAAACTTAAGATATTCGTACAATCAGCAGAAATTTACCAATGATCACGGCTCTTTTGATCCTCAATTTCTATCACTCTCATTCAATCCATTTATAGGGCACCTAACATTTTCCAATGGCTCAAAGTTGCTCCAAAACCTAAATAAATATACTTACCTACCTTGCTGTTATCTGTGGGATTCGCCATTTTTACTTCTGTGTAGCTCCCAGGCTTTCAGGTAAAGTCTGCAGTAATGCAAACAGCTGTGGGGGGCCAGATACAGTGTCTTTCATTGGACACAAAATGAAAGTAAACATTAAATGAGGAGCTGCTGTTTAGGAATCTCCCGACTGACACATCGTTCAGCTGCGGTAGGGTTCAGAGGGGGCCAGAGAGGGGATGAGCAACAGGGGAAATACACAAATATCTCCTTACAGGTAAGGGGTTTTAATCTTTTTTTATACATATTGCCCCAATAATAGAGGGTTGGCCAGGTAGGTACAAAAGTTTATCTGGCGGGTTTAGGTGCGCTTTAAGAAAAAAATTATTTCCTTATGATCAACTTAAGCTATTTTTTTTTTGTTTGCCCGTGAGCTAGATGAACCATCTAACCTGATATCAAAGGAGGTGTAGGCGCACGAATGCTGTGTCATCGAGCTCAGCCTGACCCGTGGTCCCCATCTAAAGCAATGGAGATTGGCTGTATTTTACGGTCATGTCCGCTAACCCCTTTCTTCGAGCGGGGTGGCCGGATCATGTGGCCACAAGCTCGCACAACCTGACGTCACCGCTCGAATTGCCCATCTATCGAGCGGCTCTCGCCAGTAGTTTGTTCACATTGAGTGGAAGTCTTCCCAAAGTGGACTGAAGCAGAAATAAGAACAGTTATTTTAACCATTTAATAGTAGTAATTTTTGTTGGCATTGGGCCTTAATCTGTTTTGAGTTCTTTTGCTCCAGAACAAAGAGTGACCATTTTACAATTTTGTCTTACAGGGTGCGAGATACACTGACTGAAGTAATAAGATCTGCCATCAAGTAAGCTATTTGCCTGTAAAAGATACGCTTCTGGTTAGCTGATGATAAGCAGAGTTCCATCTACTAGATACCTCCTCACTTATCTGCTATTTGATAATCACTTATGCTGGCCATACACAGCCAGAGCCGGAGCGATATCGTCCTCCGATATCGCTCCGGGAGGCTAACGTGATGACGTCATCACGTTAGCCTCGCATTGCATTCTGGGGCCCCACAATCGGCCAGGCACCCTTTGTGTGCCGGCCATAAGCAGCGATGGAGACGCTCGTCTTCATTGCTGCTTATGGGCTTCGGCCGGCCAGAGATTTTCCAACATGTCGGATCTCTGGCCGGCCGAGAATTGGGGCGACAGGGATCTGTCGCCCCATGTGGGGACATGCCGATAAACGGCCGGATTTTAACCTGACCGACGGCGAGAGCGCGCACGCCCGTCGACCAGATTAAAATCCGGCCGTTTATCGGCATGTGTATGGCCGGCATAAGGGACTCACTACTCACTGCACATCTTTTGACACACAGCCTGTTAAGCCTAATATTTAACAGAATTATATAAACAAGCAGGCTCCAGTTAGAAAAAAAAAACCTTATATTAAACTCCATATAAAATATTTTTTGGTTCCAGGACTTGCAGGCATTTACTGACAGCGAGTCTATCATGTTGATGATTCAGCAGACAAAGTGCACTAATGTTTAAGACTATAAATAACACAACTGTCAGTTTTAAGGTAACTCAAGTGCAAGTTTAAATAAGGTTCTGTTTTGCTGATAAATAATTCAGTAATATGTGCCATGAAAGCAGAACACCTAAACTTTAGGGAGAATTGAAGAAAGCTACAAGTATAAAGCTTTAATCCAAACTTCTGCCTTGTTCTCTTTTTTTTTTTTTCGTTTTCAGAGATAGCCCTGTGGTTAAGGGAAATGCCCTTCAAGCACTCACTGGCCTAGCTGTTGCTGTCTTCAAATATGAAAGCAGTCTTCCTTCGGACACTGAAGGTGCCCCAGAGGTATGTAAATATTATTTCTTTTGTATAATTGTTGCATTGACATTTGACTTTATTTGTGTTTTTTGTTTGCCAATCTGCAAGATGGATTTGTTTTTTTATTTCAATAGTGTATGAAATGCAAGAAATCCCATGTTTATACAGTATTGAATAAATACAAATACAGATCTGAGTCTGTTCTTCTAATGTTAATAGATTTTCAAAGATAAACGTGCAAAGTATAGGGGTGACCACAATATGTAAATGACAAAATATGAGGTCAGCTAGATTAAATAAGTGGTACCCTGTTTCCCCCGTAAATAAGGCACCCCCAAGATACGGTACTGTAACTCTGGGCAGGGGGGATCAGAGGGGGCAATCAAAATGACACAGGAGGATCAGAAGGGGTTACTAAAATGGTAATACCCCACTGAGTCTCCTGTGCCATTTTGATTCCCCCCTCTGATCCCCCCTGTGTCATTTTAAGTGATCCCTCCACCCTGATACCCCAGTGCCATATTCTTCTTCATGGGAAAAAAGACATCCCCTGAAAATAAGACGTATGGCAACAATTTATATAAGACACTGTCACAACACTGTATTACTTGGATTTTTGTTTGCCTTTTGCTAACCTTGTGGTTAAGCTCCACATGTATTTAGCATATACATGGTATAATATGGTTATTTGAGGTCGCCCTTATTTTCAAGCTTCTAGTCCAGTTTATTGTTATTATACACAAAATTCTCAGCCTATTGCTTGTGAATGCCCAGCCATTAATAGCGATCAGTGTTATCATAGAAATTGATGCACAGGAAGGCTAACACTCCAAAAATATGTCATAAAGCTTATATACTTCAAGTTTTGTAAGTGTTTCTTGTGCAGTATTAGTAGTATACTAGTTGATAACGAGCATAAAATTGACTGTGAACTTTACACTCTTTTCTTATTTCAGTAGTCACATCAATGTTCTACTCAATGTTCTTGAATGTTCTATTCAATAAAGCAATCTCTGCTTTTATATGCAGTGGAAAGCTTTAAATCAATAAACACACTGTGTTTGGCAGTTATGTGTAGTGATTTATTATGTTACTTGAGCTGGCCATAGATGGATTGATTGTTTTCCTCCATCATCCTAAAAAAATTATTATTAAAGTCAAGTCAAAATGGATTAAAATCAAACTAAAAACCCTAATTGGTCTTGTTGGAAATTTTTTGCGGACTGTACAAGTATCTGACATGGTTTCTATGTATACTATGGAGCATAGGCACAGACCTTTGGAAGGGAATTGATCAGTTTTGCCTCCATTACACGGTGAGGTAGTACCATCGAACCATCGATCAGTATTTACACACACAGTTTGTGGTCTACCTAAAATTGGCCATAGGCATTTTAATTTGCAGCCAATTTAGTCGCAAATCAACCACTGTGCCTGCTTGAGCAAATCGAGCATGCCCACTTTATTTTGGACCACAAATCGGCGCAGAAATCGATTCATCTTTTTCTGATTTCCTAATTATAAGGACCAGGAAGTAAAGGTACTAAATAGGATTTCTCTGCATACCAAGGAAGTGTCCAAATGGTTGTTAGTAATGATTTATCAACCCACCTTTATTTAAAATATCCTTAGACATTATACTAAGGGGATTTATACTAAATGTATTTGGAAAGTGTATTAGACTGTTCACAGTTCATCTAAATCTTTTTAGTTTTTCGACAGCTGTACACATTGTACTTCAGAAGTAGTTTTGACCTGCTTTGCATTGCCCTGCGTTTTTGAATGTATCATGTCCTTTTGAAATATGGTTAAATTGCAGAAGAGGAGGTCAACCACATATTCTGACAAACTCTGCATTAGCCCTTAAATTAATACATTTGTATGTTAATAATAAAGCAAGTATTTTAAAAGGGCTTTCATTGTAAACCTTAATAGGATTTGAGCACCAGCACTGCTGTATTGGTGGTGGATCCACTTAGATTTCTAAATCCTTTAATGGTAGCCCATAACCATCTAGGTGAGCTTATTATCATAACATATTTGAGTTTTTAGTATTCCTCTTATCTTAAAATACTACATCACATTTCTTTTTACCTGCAGATTGGACCTGATATCCTGCCGACCAAAGCTTGGATTTGTATGTTGCTGGACACCCTTCTTAGTATTGTGAACAGTCATTACTATCCAAAGGGCAGAGTGTTTCCTTGGTTCCAGCAGGTATGACAACTATATTTTATCTTTTTAAAAATGTTTAAAATGGTTTTAAAAGGTTTTGCGGCCATTCATGGCTCCATTATACCGATATGCTTTGACTTTTTGTTCTGGACAAAACTTGTCACCAAAGAAAGGAGATAACTTCACAAGGAAGACAACAATATTAAGCAAACAGAGGTTCTAGGATTCCCCTCCTTAACCGGAAATACTCCTTTTCTGGTAACAAGTCAGGAGGTGAAAAATCTCTCTAACAGGTCATCCAATGGCAGTAAAATGTGACTAGAATTTGAAACCTTCCCTATTGTATTCAAATATACAACACGTTTTGGGTATAGATTTTCCTGTGGTTTTTGTTTGGTAGGCCCCCTCTAGTGGAAAGAAAAAACACTGCAGTAATTTAAAACGTTCTTCTGCCCAGGTCTCAAATGTGCACCTGTAAATTGGCAAAGTTTTCGAGTAGCTGACTTTGTGAGGTAATTGCAAAGCACCTGGACATAGTGTCATCACCAAAATAATTAAAATGTAGAGAAGTGTAGTAGGAACATAAATAGTATTGCTCAAAGTTGACGCATCTACTTGACTTGAAATTCTTAGTAATGTTGCCATGTTAAAAGGCTTTGCAATTTACTCACTAAGTCAACTATTTGAGAATTTAGAAAGTGTTTCAAAGACCCCAATACAAACCTTCCTTTATATCAGGTTAGATTATCACTAATAAAAATATTTTCCTCATAGAAGTCACATTTCAGCTTTGTGTCTTGGAAAGTTAAACAGGAAGTTTGGCCTCTATGAACAATCTAACACATTCATTCCTCTATTTAATAAATATTCTCCTTATTTGATGTAGCCTTTGGGTTGCCACCTTCATTAATATAACACAGCTATAAACTTGAATACCACCAGTATGAAGGACCACCAGTAAGTGCCACATGCCTTATCAATTTACATGCATTATTGTATTGCATTGGCAATCAAGGCTTTTCATGACACTCAGCATTACTTACACTTTATGAATTTAGGCTGCCCCTTTAACGCCTAATTTGATGCCTTGCCAGTCCATGAAGTGTGGTTAGCAGAAAATGAGTTGGCAGCTTTCCACTAGGCTCTGGTGGGGGAAAGTAGCAGCAGATGGCTGATTTCCTATAGGGGGTTAATTCATTTTAATGAACAATACCCAGACATAAATAACAAGGAAGACAAGTCCCAGGACACTCTTGTTCGAAAACATCAAGACACTAAGCACCAAGAGGTTCATATTTCCTATAATCAAAGAACACATTAATTCTAGTCCCTGTTTTATTCAACACTGTTTTATCATTCTGATAACATTTAATCCAGAAAGCCTTAGTGGTAATTTCCTGGTCTTCTTTTCAGCAATGTATTTCCTCAAACTATAATCATGCACTTAGTGCATACTACATGGTATTTTTGCAAAGTAAAAATAAGACATTTTCCCTTAGTGAGACAGATCACTAACTGCAGGTATCACAGTGACCTGACTTTATAGAGCAGATCTGGGCTGCCAAGGGAAAGGGCTATTAGGCAGTCTGGATTTTATTTTCTATCTCATAATGTGTTGTTCAAAAAAAAAACAAGAGGTGCTCTCTCATATTAAATTTAAACTTAAATGTGTATGGGGAAAAACAAGCATTGTGGGGGAAACTTCTCACCATTGCTGAGTATCCTTGGTCCACTACAAGAAAAAGGTGTAGCACAGTTTTTATTCTTGAGTTTTCTAAATAGCATTACTGACAATTAGATATTTATTCTTAAGAAGTTTTGTCCTGTAATGCTGCTTTTGACGAAGGAGGCAAACTTGGATGGCAGTGCCATCTAGTGGACCATGTGTTAATTTTTATTGGAGATTGGTGGAAATTCAATTAGAAAATTCCAATGCTTATGATTCTAACATTAACATAAGTTTTTATTACCATTCCATGTATTGGTCCTAATAATCATAATAATATTAATAATAAAGACTTTTTAAATGGCAACTTATTCAGGGACGCCACAGGTTTTTTTTCCATTACAATTCAATGCAGCCACCCCCCATTCATTCTTTATGGACACGGTTAAAAATCGCTTCCACATGCCCATGTCAATTGACTTGGGTAAGGGCTTGTCCCCACTCAGGAGGCAGGCGGCCACCTGCCGGAGTGGGGACAAGCCCATAGACATGAATGGAGGCATGTGGCCAGCCACGCAAGTGGGACAAGCCCTTACCCAAGTCATAAAGATGTTTTGATCTGATATGCTGGAGTAGCACATTGAAATTATATATATTTGTTTGCAAAACATACTCCTAACCTATGTTTTTCTGCAATGCTTATACGAAAAAACCTGTGTCTATTATGCCACCTGAGAATATTCACGTTAGGACCTTGGGGTGGCATGCCTTTCCAGGTAATCCCCCACTCCCGCCTCTCTTTCCATCATCACTGTGCAGTCCGCCCCACCAGGCAGTTTACATCGGCAGAACCTTTGTTGTCACGACAGCTTCTGAATGCTAAAGTGTTTTCCGATTCATGCCAGGTTTTCATGTCGACCTAGTTCAAGCATAAAGAGATCAAGAGTGCTACCCAGGTGATCCACTTTACATGTTAGAATTTCTGAAGCACTTTTGTGTTTAAGCCCGTACCACCCTCAATATTTTCAGTCTACAGATAGCACTTGCTGGTGAAGATTTATAGTACATTTTATGTAAAGTATATTTTGGCAAGTCCCTTTTTTTCTACAGAAGTCCTGAAGTCAGGTAGCGTCTTTTCTACAACCTTTTTATCATAAACCCCTTTATAATTAGTTTGGCGACTCAACGTAGAGACTGAAGTCCAGCTACTCGTGTAGAATGGTGCTCTTCCAATCAAACTGAATTTGTAACAGATTCACATGCAAAAACTAGAAAGGTCATGAGGGCATCAGAAGCAGATGCGGGAATTCGGTTTAAACTAGAATCTTGTTTAATTGTACTTCCTATAAATCTTAATCTACAAACTCCCTGGTGAAAAATAAAATACCTCTGCTTGTTCAATTCCAGTCAAATACACATTCCTTCTGTATTTGTTGCTTAGGAAGCGAAAAGGTTAATTACCACAATAACTATCACTGTAAAATCTCAATTAATTTTCCTCTTCATAAAACAGATTACTACTCCAGATTATTTTATCCCTCTGGAAATAATCCATCTGCCTAGAAGCTTCTTTCCCATAATAGTGCTGGCCACATGCCAGCTCATGTCTGCCGGCAACAGCTGCATATTTTTAAAATGATAAAGTATTCTTTATTTTTTAAACTGTTAAATCTTTTATTGCAAAATAATGGCTTCTGTGTTTGTGTTTTATGGTAACAATGACCAGATCATATCAGTTGTACTGCATATCAGTTTGCTGTATAAATGGCTGATAACTTATTATAGTTATTAGTATTATACTAATGATAGCGTTACATATATTAGAATGCACAAGATCTAACCATAACAAAACTTTTGCATACGTTACAGCTGATATGTAATCTCTTTAGATCTGCAGTTGCCAAAACGCTGCATATGGCAGCAGCCATTTGAGGGTTTAGTAGTTCAATTGAGAACAGACAAGAAGTACACTGACAACCTTGACTGTGAAGTTTAAAGGCATGCTTTAGTCAAGCTGTTGTTTGCATATAATATTGTATTTTCCGGCGTATAGGACAACTTTTGTTTGCAAATGTCGGGGTCGTCTTATACACCGGGTGCCAGGACCACCATCGGGAGGGCAGGGGACACTGCCGTCTTTTTTTACTGCATGCCTTTTTACATAGACAACCAATGTTACCATTCACACTGTATGCGTTGCGTTTTTAAAAACGCAGCGTTTCTGCATGCGTTTTTCAAAACTCACTGCTGTATGCATTTTTGATTCACTTTTTCTGCGTTTTTCATCCATTGTTCAAAAACACAACTGCAAATGCGAAACGCAAAGGCATATGTAATGTCAAAAATACATGCAAAAAACGCATATAGAATGGGCCCTAAAGGTGTAGCCATAGTCGGTTTGGTTTTTCTGTTCCATCGACTTAAAAAAAATCAAATGTTTATCTCAATCGTTTGAAATGATTACCTGAATTGATTAAACATAAAGTCGATTGAGCAGTTATCAGACATGTTTATACACTTCAGTCAATCGTTCTAGTATCTGACGGGTTTTCTTGGTATTTGAAACAATTTTGTGTCTGATTGTACTATGGATCATTCGCATAGGGCTTTGGAATTGATTGGTTTTAAATCCACACAGTGATCCGACATGCCGGTAAATTCTTGGCCGATCACATTACTTTGGATGGGGGTGACAGTCACTACAGTGGATCCCTCATCTATCAAGGGAGAATCACCTCATCTATGGCTACCTTTAGTTGAAGCATCAGCAACACCAACCCCACCTATTAAAATTTTCTAATAATTTCTGCCATGTTAGTGGATTGGGAAAGGTGGGCTGGGGGCTATGAGCTCATCATATGGAAATATGGCAGAGGTGTGTGTTATATATATATATATATATATATATATATATATATATATATATATATATATACTTGTCATTTGACAGCACGCGGTGCATTAGGCATCAATGGCTGTCACCCAATCCACCCCACTGGTGCACTTTTTCTGAAAGGTCTCTCGGAGAGCTCTTCAGATTGAAAGATCGGCAGGCATATACCTCAGGTGACCAAAGAGGTGATAAGTTCCACCGAAGGTGGAAGAAGAAATTCGGCCCAATCCCCCTCTACTGCCTAACGGAGAGTGGGAATAATGATGTGTTAAGGTTACAACACACTTTACGGATATGACAACAACAATGATCTTTTGGTGCGCTTTGGGGGTATTGGGGTAGTGTGGTGCAGTGATAATTCATTGAGGGGTTCGACCAGGGTTCTTCTCTCTTTATCCCTCTTCTCTGAAAGCAGCAAGTAATATGGGATAACCTCAGTTAAAAGGTGGCAAAGAAATGGGTAGGGGACGAGACATAGGATATGTATGTACCGGAGTATGTTATTTTGTAGAGGACACTTCTCTTAAAAAATACGGATGTGTGGGAATATATGTTCTTTAGTTATGTTGTTTGGTTTTGTTTTTATAAGAGGGCTTACAGTATCTCATTAATCTAAGGTCAGCAGGTGTGCATATGCTGAAAGATAATTTATATAGGAGCTAATTGATGAAAAATTATTTATGAAGTGTTTATTGCACCTTGAATGTATTGATGAAATATGTTTTCTTTTAAAGGAAGGTATCTCGTCAGTTAACTATGTGAGAAATGGTTTTTCAATTAAAAATAATTAAAAAGTAAATAAAACATGTCTATAAAATCACCATAACGTGTATGGGTTGACCAGTACTAGTAACATAAAGAAGGGACTTTTTCAAATGTGTGCGTTGTCAAAACAAACAGCAAAAATGCATGGGGCGCATTGTGAATGGTTGCTTGCTGCAGTTGTTCAATCTTTATTCATTCAAGAAACTGAGCCTTAAAACAATCCAAAAATATGCAGAGTGCATTAGTGTGAGTAGCAATGACAAGGTGGTACCACGCATGATAAATGTGATGGTGGTGTATGACTATACGAGCTCTAAATTATAAAGGTACCTGAACTCTCTTCACACAGACGAGGTTGAGATAAACATGCCCAGGACAGTCCCATGTGACTTGGAGAGACGGAGATCGTCTGCTGTATGCCCTTCCAGGGTAATCTGGCAGTAGAATGCATAGTATTTCCTCCACCTTTTCCTTAAAACGATGATAGGGCAAGCACGGGGACAAGCAAGTGAGGCGCTTGGCAGCACAGGACTCGGCAATCGACAAACTTGCTGTGTTCTCCCCAGGGAATACGATTTCTTAAAAAACAAAAGAGCACATATCCGTACAATCAGTCCTGCTACAAAGATTTTTTTTTAATTTCTTAATTTAAAGAAGTGTGGGAAAAACGACAATTTTACAAATACACAAATTCTTCATTAGATAAGGCCTGTAAGAATGCCAAAATTTGTCCAGAGAGATTCAGAGCAGAAACACCAAAGCAATGCTGCCCGTGGGATATCCAAAAGGAAAAAGAAAATGCAGCTTTTTCATGGAGAACGTGAAACAACAACGGTTATTCAATATAAAACAATGGGCATGACAAAGTACCGTAGCCAGCAGACATTAGCTTGTACTCTCAGGCAGACCTAGATCCCGGCACCGCGGCTCATGGCAGGGCAGGAGTGCCTCCCGAGGCCTTTCCACTCGCCCCGATAACGTCAGACTCACCGTTTAGTAGGAAACCATAGCAAGCCCGTACGACCAAACCCCCAAAATCGTCAACCGAGGCACTCAGCCGAACCGCCCTCAGGCACCATCCTGGCCGCACGGTAGACTCCCCGTCGACAACCAGGCCAGACCCAGCACGCGACGGTGCCATATATTTGCACCACCGCTGGCAACCACGCCTGACCGGCACGCCTCGAGAGCGGGCGGGCGACCTCCGGGCTCGGCCTCTCGGCAGGATTAATCGGATCGGAGGTCCGGCTGGGAGGTGGACGCGATCTCTCTCTTCTGTCGTATCTGGTCGACGACGAATTGGGTGGGCAACGGCGAGCGTTTACGGGATCAGAGTAGGGGGGGGTCGGGTGGATAGCGGGAGGAGTTGGGAATACCGCTCCCTCCCACAGATCTGCTCAGGTTTGTGTAACATGTGTGACTTGACTGCTTCATGATGCATCCACTTCCTCCGGCGAGTTCCAGAGTCGGAAGAACAATTCAGAGCAATGAAAGTTCATTCGGATCTTCTATTTGTATTAATTTTATTTAACAAGCGAGGCAATACAACTGGGTGAGTTTTATGTGAGGTCTCTATATATCTTATATGAGATAGAGATATATATATAGACAGATGCTAAATATACCACAGCCATGGGGCCCCTTCAGACAGAGGCACAGAGTTATTTAGGACACGGAACTAAATTGGAGGTAAGGCCATTAATACCCTAGTTAAACATAGATATAGACCGTATTTTCAATATCTAAGACGACCTTTTTCAACCCCAAAAAGTCAGGGGGCGAAGAAAAGAGGGATAAGAATTCACTGGTTCCGATGCATGAGCGATCTACGGCCCGGCCGTGGTTCGTGCCTGGGACTTTGACCGCATAAGATATCAAGGAAAGGAGAGTCAGATCGGGGAGCATGACAGATCCCGGTAGTTCCCACACAAGGCGCTTCTCTGGTGAACTGTTTTGATATTGATCATGCACAATTCAGAAGCCCAGCTGGCATATAATGAAACGAAGAGAAGGATTTCTAGATGGAACTGCATAATACTCCCTTCACCGGGTCCTCAGTGGCAACTGCACATACCCTTTCCAGCTTCCACGCCAAACAGGCACAGCCAGAGCTCGGGAGGGCAGAGGAGAGACCTGCAGCTGTTGGCACACTCTCTCCAGTCAGTGGGAAGATGGTGTTGTGCTGTGAGTGTACTGCCGCTCAGTTGACATCTACTGGCTGAATTGAATATTGCATTCATTTACTCCAATGAATTAACACCAATTGATGTGAAAACGTATTAAATATCGTTTTTTGTTGCTGTTGGACACCAGTAGACCCTTGAGCGGCAATAAAAAAAAAAAGACCAGAGAAGACTAGATAATACGTATTTTCTTTAATATTTATTTGATTGTATAATGTATATGACCTTATATACTTTATATATGATATAACACACACCTCTCTGCCATATATTTCCCCTAGATGAAGCTAATAGCCCCCAGCCCAACTTCTCCCAAATATTCCACTACAACTAACATGGCAGGTAAAGAAAGAAAACGAACAGCAAGAAATGGAGAACGAAGACAAGATAGGAGAAGCAGAGAATATCTAGCGAAAACTTGTTAATGGTTGGGTTTGGCTGGGGTGTTGTTAGTTCGATTCTATGTTGCGGTGGTTGACAAACGTAGGACAAGGATAGTGGGTTGTGCGTTTTTGCTCGAAAAACCTAGGAATATTCTTCTGAGATGAGGTGAGGAGTAGATGATACTGACAGAGACGAAGTAGGAGAGAGGACCCCGACCAGCAACAAGATCACGCAAGCCACCCTCCTTCCTCCATTGCAGGAACTCCCACTCCTTACCCCCTCACCCCCTCACCTCCTTCTTCCCTCTTTCGCTCAGTTCTTCCCCTTCACCTCCCCACCGCTTGTCACTTACCCACGTTCCCCCCCCCCCCTCACCCGCCACCCCGCACCCCCCCCCCCATTCCCCGCTCCTCCCCACCCTCCACCCCCCTACCCTTCTACCCCCGACTCCCCCGTCCATATTTTCCCCTCACCGTCGACGCTATCTTCCAATCTAGCCCCACCCCACTCCATGCGACTCTAAGCCACCTCTTCCCTCTCTCCCCTCTTCTCCCGACTCCCTCCCTCCCACAATCTTCAGCATCCCCGCGCCTTACACTCTACTATTTCTCCCTTTGCCCCCCGCTCCCTGTGTTCGGGAATAAAGGAAGACATATATGACAGGACATTATGAGAGACGAATGGGAGAAGATACGAGAGTAAGAGCAAGTATAGCACCGAACGACAACTCATCACCCCAAGCTACCCCTTTCGACATCCTAACACAACCTCTCAAAACACAACACCACCAATCATGACCCATTTATAGACTTGATATATAAATTCACAATCTAGAACAGATTTCTTTCTCAGTTATATTTTCAACATCCCTTTGCATTTACTACTCCCCTTATAATGCGTTAGGATTCAAGACACTTAACTCCACCGATCTCCATGTCACCCACCGCGTTTACCCCCCACACCCCGCGCTCACAACTTTTCACTACTCAACTAAACCGCCGATTGTGTACAAACTGCGATACTTCTTTATTTCGGATCACCAATATTCCATATTTACAGTAATTGAAAATTGGTTAATTAAGATTTTAGATATATGATTTAAGAAAAAAATAAATTAATTATAATATAATGTTGAGAAAAAAAATCTTTTATGATAAGTATACATTTTTCAAGAAGAAAATTTAAAAATCAGATTTTTTTGAACCTCACCCTTCGACCAACGTTGGACCTCGTAATTATTTATATCAGGACACATCAACACACACCAGAACCACGAAGTGAGCAATTCGACCCCATCTGCCATAGACTAAGATGCATCAGTAGATTCATACTTTACATCAGAATTGATTAATCGAACTCTTTACACGGATATTTACAAAAAAACCCCCACCTCCATACCATAACCACTCTTTACACATACTGAGAGAATGAATCAACCAGTTTAGGACAGTACGGTGCCGGCACTTGTTGTAGCATACATGCCGACAACAAACCCACGGTAGGAAAATGTTTCTAATTTCCATTTCTGCCAGGTGTACTGTTGGGATGGGAACAAGGTTGGTTTGTCTGCGGGGATATGCGGCTTCTATGTAGCTCATCATATGGGAAGAATATGGCAGCAGATTGGCGTGTTGTATTAATATATATATATACCATATAATATATCTATATATAATATATATATATATATATATATACGTTTATAGACAGCAAAAAACAGAAGAAAAAAAAACAACAATTTAATACGTTTTCACACAATGGTTAATGCATTGATTCATAAATGAATGCAAATATCAAATTCAGCCAGTAGATGTCACTAGCGGCAGTACAACTCACAGCACAACACCCATCTCCGCACTGATGGGAGGAGGGGGCCAACAGCTGCAGAGGTCTCTCTCTGCCCGTTCCCAGATCTGCTGTGCCTGTTGTGCGTGGAAGCTGAGCATGAGGTGAGTGCAGTTGCACACGGACACGGTGTGAGAGGGATAGATGGCAAGTTCTCTATCCGTTCTTCATGCTATGCCAGTGGACTCGGTTGCCATGCCATGATCAATTATAACAGTTCAGCCTTGGGAGGCTCTCACATCTTCGGTAAGCTCCCCAGTACTAATCTCCTTGCAGGCGGAGAGCTGGCGGGGAAAGCCAAGGCACGACACCCGTGGCCGGAGATTCGCGCATCGGACCATAAGATCGCCTAGCCACTTCCCCCCTGATTTGGGGTGGTGAAAAAAGTGCGTCTATAGTTAGTCTGCAAAACTACGGTCTATATATATGTGTCTATATTAGGGGCATTAACCGTCCGTTGGTTAATACTCGCTCAGGGTCGGAAAGGGGACACTAAGGTGTGTTATATTATA
>CM070032.1:110330644-110349501 GCA_036250615.1 Ptychadena robeensis | reverse complement strand
TATATATATATATATATATATATATATATATATATATATATATACATACACATAAACTCACCCATTTGTATTCCTGCTTGTTAAATAAAATAAATAAAAATAGATACAAATAATTTCATGTGAGCGGAAGTGTTCTTGAGCTGGAAATCTCTGAGGATGATGCATCATGAATGCAGTCAAGTCAGCACAATGTTACCTCCTGCCCTGCCATGAGCCGCGTGCCAGGATCTAAGTCTGCTGAGAGTACAAAGCTAATGTCTGCTGCTCAGTGACTTTGTCATGCACATTGATTTTATATTATACCGTTGTTGTTATCACGTATTCATGAACAAGCTGCATTTTCTTTTGGATTCCCAGGAGCAGCATTGCTTTGTGTCTGCTCTGAAGCTGCTGAATGGACAAATGTTTGGCATTACAGAGCCTTATCTAATGAAGAATTTGTATTTGTAAATGTCGTTTTCCACCTTCTTTAAATTAAGAAATTTATAAAAAATCATTTGTAGCTGCTGATTTACGGATATGAATGATATTTTTTTTTTAAGAAATCGTATTCTGGGGAGAACACAGCAAGTGTCATTGCCAGGTCCTGTGCTGCCACAGCGCTCTCCTTGCTTGTCCCAGTGCTTGTCCTATCTTTTAAGGAAAAGGTGGAGGAAATACTTGGCATTCTGACTGCCAGATTACCTGGAAGGCCAGAAGCAGACGAGTCGCAGTCTCTCCAAGTTCACATGGGACTGGCACTGGGAATGTTTATCTCTCGTCTGTGTGAAGAGAAGTTCAGGTACATTATATGTAAACTCGTATAGTACATTTTCCTGCATGGTACACCTGTCATTGCTACTCACACTAATGCACTCTGCATTGTGTGATGTGTTTAAGGCTTCATTTTATTTGAATAAATAAAGATTGAAAACTGCAGCACACCTCAAAATGCACCCCATGCATTTGGCTGTGTGGTTTGACAACGCACATGTGAAAAAGCCCTGGCTTTAGGGACAAGTAAGGGTCCCCCATACACCTTTTATTTTTATTTTATTTTTTATTTATTTTTTATAATTATTTTTATTGAAACATTTTCACATAGTTTAACAAAGAAGAGATACATTCCTTTAAAAGAAAACATATTTCCATAATATGCAAGTTGCAATAACACTACATAGATTAATTGGTCATAAAGAAGTTCTCATATACGTTAGGTTCACATAGAACCTGCGGAATTAGATTAATGAGATACTGTAGCTTTCATTAAAACAAACCAACACAACATAACATAACAATAAAAATATAGAAAACCAAAAGAAGGAGTTTTTAGAGAAGGTGATATAAAAAAAAAATCTCCTGGTACAGACTATACTATGTCTCGTCCCATCATCCAATGGACCGTGGCCCAGTTTTACTGAGGTTATCCCATATAGACTTGCTTTCAAGGATGAGAGGGATGAAAGAGAGAGAGAACCCTTGTCGACCCGCAAGGAAGTATCACTGCACCACAATACCCCAATACCCCCAAAGCGCACCAAAAAGATCATTGGTGGTTGTCTATCTATGCGTAAAGTGGTGGAAACCTGAACATCATATCCCACTCTCCGGGAGGGAGGCAGAGTGGGATTGGGCGATTGTTCCACCTTCGTGGAACTAGTCACCTCTTGCACCTGAGGTACATGCTGCGAGTCTTTCAATCTGAAGAGTCTCGAGAGACCTTTCCTGCACCGTGGGGGGATTGGGTGACAGCCATTGATGCATAATGCACCGGCGTGCTGTCAAATGACAAAGTTGGGCCCATTGTGAAAGAGATGATTCAATCCCTCGCTGACGATTTCTGTCAAAATACGCAAATAGCATGTGTTCTTTAACCAAAACCTCGCCACTTATTCGGCGAATGTATTTAAGCACATCCTGCCAAAACAGCACTATGGTCTGACATTCCCAGAGACAATGTTCCACACCTTTTAGATTTCTTTGTCACATTTCCTTTAGATCTCCTTTTATTTTACCAAACCATGTAATATGGGGGACTTTCTAAACCATCAAGTCTACCTGTGTTCAATTGCAGAGGACCTGGCACTACATAGTTGTTGGTAGATCTAAAGATGTCTAAAAGAGAGATCTAAAGGTGTATGGCCGTAACATCCTCGCCATAATAATGCAGAAAAAGACAGCTAGCATGTGTGCCTAGAAGTTCCTTGTCTCTGTATGCGGTTTAGAAGGCAATCCATCTACATTGTCCTTGAAAGTGTAAACTTCTATTTACATTAATACTTTTCGACAACTGACAAGGTGATTACTTATCATTATAGTGATTACATACCAGTTACCAAATGATTTGATTGTCAGTAGCTTTATGACAAGTCACCATATGCCCAGCGTAATGTTAATTTTAATATAAAAAAAAATGAATCTTCCAAATATTTCATGGTATAGCCAGCCAGTTATAGTAGACTATTATATTTTTTTCTTGCAGCGATACCTCTGGCCAACAAATCAACTTGGTAATCATGAAATCTTTAGATGCCTTGGAAAGCTGCTGTTTTGATGCTGGCCTCGAATACAAGTATGTATTCCGTAGATTGTGTTCACTGATTATAAATATGCACATTTTGTAACATTGCTGCATCCTTATTTATATTACCATAATTTTCTGACTTTTCTGACTATAAGATGCACTTTATTACCCCCAAATTCTAGGGGCAAGGTCGCACCTTGGCTCCCTGTCAGCTCTCCCAGGAAAGAAGATGGGAGACAGATGAGCTGTCAGATGGGAGGTCCGGATTTCCCATCTGCACTGCATTGTTTACACAAGGGGAGCCCCGCTGATATACTCAATGAAGATCGGAGTTTGATGAAAGGGCTGCCAGCTGGCATCTCTCTCATACAGCTCTGCCTGTGTGAAAGCTGGAATACAAGCTATTACACAGACAGCCAAGCATGGTGTGTCAGCTGATAACACACTGCAGAGGTGACATTTGCCTGTGGGCGGATCTTTCCTCCGCATGTGTGTTAAGGGTTTATGAGCTGAGCTGCTTTAGCCCAACTCACAGACCGTGCAAATGCAGACAGGAGAGCTGCCATCTGCACTGTATTGGAAGTTGGACACATGCTGCCTACCTCACATACAGCTCTACCAGTCAGGGCTCAAGGCAGGAAAGCTGTTAGATGGCATTTCCACCTCTTAAACTTCAACTCTGCCGGTTGGAGCATGAAGCTCCAGCCAGCAGAGTAGTAGAAAGACAAAATATTTTTCAGCCATCAGAACCTCCAATGTTTAGGGTGCATCCTATACATCGGAGCGTCTTATAATCCGAAAAATACAGTAATAACAAAATTCAAGGCACACAGAATAGCAATATAAACTGTTTAAAAACAATCATATATATAAACAATGATACCATTCCATATGGCCATACACAATACAAAAACCGATTTAGGCCGTGTTTTGAATGACAGCACCATGTGTACTGCTGTGTCACTGAACATTCATGTAATATACATCTCAAGATATGAAATCTTTTTTTATTAATTTTTTTGTATTTTACAATTGGCATTTGTTGGCTATAATCAGTTGCTTCCATATCCACAGATGTTCCTCTGCAAATACCCTTTTGGGGGTCAAAATATGTGAAGTTTAAAATTATTAATAGGATTTTAAAAGTCTTGGGAAAAGTACACATTTTATTTACATGCTAATAATGTAACAATTATCATGTTTTGACATTTTATTAATCGTAACTGTTGAGTTTTTTATTTTCCTTTATTAAATATTTCATTAATGGATTATCACAAGGAAAGATTAGCAGTTTTTTGCTGACTTTACAATCAGGATACATGCAGCTCCATTTTGTGTATGATTTAGCGTTATATGGTTTTATGGTCAGGTCAGTGTCTTTTTTTTTTTTTGTGTTAGTTGTGTTCATAGTATGCAGCAATGCATCTACTTTGGTGAAGGCTTAAATATTTGCTTGTAATTGTATACCTTACTTATTTTTCTTTATTTCCTATTTGCTGCATTGCATGTATTAGACTCTGTTGTACTGCCATCTTCTGGTCACTTTCTAAATTGCAGCATTACTTTTGTTTCTTTGTTCACTTCCTAACCAACAGCATTTGTTTTCAGGTTTTAAATTATATTCATGCAATGTACAAAATGAATTCTTTGGCCTACTACATCTTTTTTACTACATAGCCAATATTTTCTTTTCCTACTAGATCTATAGATAAGTGGTTACCGTTGACCCCATTCTTGTTTTGCTTTTAATTCCTATGATAGTCTTATACCAGGGATGGGCATTCTAAGGCCCGGGGGCTATATCTGACCCTTTTTCACTTTGGTGTTAAGACACTCTGGCTTCCCTCTGCTCATTCCGCAATAAGTGGAGATTATGGCTAGAGGATGATTATGAAGGTCTCTTGCCGAGGCCATAGTTTGCTTATATTTACTCCTTTTTTTTTTTTTTTATCAATGTTTACATTTTCCACCCAGTCTGGTAGGACTTGGGACTGGACGGCCCTTACAGGTTTATTGTCCAGCCCCTCTGTCAAATTTAAAAACCCATTGCAGCCCACGAGTCAAAAAGTTTGCCCACTCCTATCTTATATGCTTTGCTTACAGCTTATGCTTTTTAATAATATGTATAATATATGTTGTATGCATTTTTCAAACAGGTTTTTTCATTGTCCCCATGTATAGATCTGGTTTTTGTTTTAAATGAACTTGTAATAAGATACACAGACACTTGGGGATACTCAATAGAGGAATAGCAGAAGAAAGAGGCCCTTTGACTTATTTCAATTGCCTGAAATCTATTTAGTAATGAGTTGCTGAAATGATTGGTCTGCTTTTCTGTTTTAGTTTCAACCTGAGCTCTTAAGCTAGGAACACACGGCTCGATTTAAGCATACAATCAATGTAAATCAATGAAAATTTACATGGATTGTACCAAAATCGTGGCCCAGACACATGGTACAAACGACGATAATAGTTTGATGAAGAGCATTGAAAAGTGATCGGACTAGTTGGAAAATTATCGTCGAATTGTACCATGATCGAACTACTTTTTCATTCTCATCGTACAATTGTATTCGATGAAGTGATAGTTTACTCTTTGTAGGGCAAAGAGACATCGACATCAATGGCATCGATGACTTTAGTCAATAATCAATGTTTTCTACCTCGATATTGTACTACGATTGTATGACACTATAGCGCACACGGTACAATTGATAAAATACCAAAATCGAGGTTCTTCATCTAATCTTACATCGGTTGTATGCTTAAATCGAACCGTGTGTTCCTAGCTTTAAACGGTGTTTACAACAAAAGCTTTGTTTCTTATCTGCATAAAAAAGTGTATAATATTTTACAAAGTGTCTCATATTTACTTGCATATGTCATAAAAGAAATTTACTAACGTAACTTCATGCTTGTTCTGTTTGTTTGTAAGATTTATTACAGAACATGTAGACAGCCAAGCAACAAACACTTTCTGAAGTATAAATAGTGTAAATTGTACATTTCTTAACAGTATTGGCTGCATTCTTGGAGTGGGCCTCGTACTTTGCTTCATGAGTCAGAGCAGTCAAACAGACAGCCGTGTCCATGTCTCAGCTACTCTACGTAAGCTGTATGAATGTCTGGAGAACAGTGGTGAACAGAGCCGAGCTGTACAAGAGGTGAAATATGGGAATTAAGATGTTTTGGGTAATACATGAACTAGTGTATTAAAGATGCAATACAGTGACATTTGAAAAAGTGTAGATAACCCCTGGTCAGGTACTTAATTTTTTTGTTTAGGCATCGATATATACCAACAATACTAACTCTCTTTAGTCAATAATTATAATCTAATCATCATGTGTAAATCATTCAGGAGAGGTAAGCACACCAGCTAAATATTACTTGCTTCACTCCCTTTGTTTTTTGTTAAATACACAAATGTGAGTGTGTATATATATATATATATATGTGTGTGTGTGTGTGTGTGTGTGTTTTATGATCATAATGAATATGGAGACATTGCTTACTAAACAGCAGCCACACACTGAATATATATTGTGAAAATATATGCTCATACTCTACACCACTAAGGCTATGTTTCCACTATACGTCGGTACCCCCTCCGCTAATTGCTTGCGTACATCTTGGGGGGGGATCCCGACGGAGCATATGGACCTTACCTGCTCGGTGGATGCTGTGTCTTTACTGTGCCGAGCTGTTCCGCCGATATAAGGCTGAACTTAGTCAAAAACGCTGAGCTTCTGCATCGGCGGATGTGTAAGCAGAGCATCCGCTGAGCAGGTAGGGTCTATGTGCTCCGTCGGGATCTCTGCCAAGCACTGCGCTTAGCTGAGGGGGTCCCGACGTATAGTGGAAACAAGCCCTTACTGTTCCGTTTTTACTGTCGGCAAGTTTGAAGTTTAGAACTTTTCTCCTGTTAAGTAGCTGCATCTTTGGCAACTCTTTACCCTCAGATATGTGTCTTCATTATCTGCGCTCTCTCTTTGTTCCCTGTGTCAGCAACCTTTGTTTCCAGCATCTGCATCTCTAATTCTCTTTAGTGATCAAGCTTACATATATTCTAATATTGTAGGTGCTGTCTTACTCTGTATCCTGTGCCTCAGTGTCCGCATTTAGTGCCGGAATTGTTAGTGCAGATGAAGCAGAGGAGCACATGAATAAACTAAGAACAATGACAGAACAAAACCAGCAGGTTGGTTTACACCATGTATTCTGAAATTGTATATTTATGTATATGTGTGGTTCTTTTTAGTGCTTATATTAGGCATAGAGCATATACTAATGCCAATAAACTATTATAGACGCCTGGTTTCGCTCTTGCTCTGGGGGCTGTTGTTTATGGCTTGTCAGTATGTGGTCATGGGAAGGCAGAGGACTTGAACAATCGTTTGTTACCAGCCTGGATTAAGATCCTACTTGCAGAAGTAAGTACTGGTTTCATTCTTTGTCAACTCATGGTCCTGTATATGGTAAATTGTTACTTTTATAGACTTTCTGTTGTCTTTCAGGGTTGTCCTACTATGCAACGCTTAGCTGCACTTAATGGGCTTGTGGCATTGGTAGGCTCTGAATCTGCACTCATACAAGTAAGCTAATGTCATCAAATGGAGATTCATATGTAACCAAGTTTGTACTTATATGCTTATTATTGGTAGAGCTAATGTACAAAAAATATGTCCGTGTAATCTTAAATAAAGAATTCATGTTTTATAAAAGGCAAATTTATTGAATGTGTCTTGTTATCTACTTATAGTCCATGTGCAGCAAACCTTAAGAATAATGAGCATACTACTAGCATGAATATGCAGAATAGCAGTGAGATGACCCTATTAATGTGCTACTAGTGTTCCTTAGCCAACTATAAAATATTGTTAACCTGGAAAGTGAGCGTTTTATATGAGGATATAGTTAAGGTCCAATATATGTATAGTTACCTTATTCTAAATCGATAAGTTATGATTTACTCTTTGTCTTACCGCAGCAAAAATCTGAAGCTATCCAGTCATCCTTGTTTCAAAGCAAGTTAAATGAAGTTATCAAAACAATCACGCAGGTAAATATCTTTAATATAACATTAAAGTGCAGGTAAACTCTGAAATAAAAAATAAAACCAAATATTGTTACTCACCTCTGAGCTTTTCCAAATATTAAATATCGCTCCAAAATCCTAAAACAATATACTTACCCACTCTGTTCTCTTATTTGGAAGTCACCATCTTTGGAAGTTGCCATCCTGTGTGTCTTCCAGTTGTGTAATAGCAGCAGTAATGAGTGCGGCCACCAGCAGAGCACCAACGGGCAAAACGAAAGTTCATAGACTTGTATAGAGAGGTGATGACTTGGTGTCTTCATATCTCCTGACTGCAATTGCATTTACAGCCGCAGTGTTTTTGTAGAGAGGGGGAGGCGTGAGGGACATAATATAATAATATCTGATCACAGGTGGGATGTATTCCCAAGTAATACAGGCTTTAGGCTCTTCAGAAATTTGGTTGGAAATGAAACCTGTAGACTTTTTTTGCCAAGTGCCAACTGATTCTGAAAATGTATCGGATGCATTTGTATGCTCCACTGCATGACCTCCCTGGCATCCAATGTTAAATTCATTTGTAGCGACACACGGTTTGTGTAGTTCCACTTCCCAGGACCTGACTATCAAGAATTAATTGCATGTGTTCTGGAAGAAGTGAGAAAGGGCTGTGAACCACCATGTGATATGAGCATCTGGGAAAACCAGATCTGATGTGTTGAAATGCAGTGATGAAAATTAGCATTAGGACAAATAGTGACATGTCACCAACCAAAAGAGTGACAACCACCATACTGTAAGGTCAGTTTTACAGCATCTGTTAATGGTGACTGTACAAAGATGAGTGTATTAATATATAAACATCAAGTCTTTGTTCCCATAGATCATTAATTTCTCTGGAGCAATTGGCTTGCAGAACAATGCTGCTTGGATTCTGGGCCACCTTCACTTATCCAACCTTTCTTCATCTCAAAGCAGAACGTCCGGTGAGCACACGTTGAATGTTAATTTTGTTTTGCTCTTATCTCATCACCATAAATAGGTATGTACTACTCTGTTACCAGAAAAAATATAAAGTGCTCTGTTTCATCTCATTATCCCATCTCTATTGCCATCACATCACTGCTAGCTGTCCGGTATAGTCAGTGCACAGTTCACACCCCTCTCCTGATTTTAGAGCCTACCTGGTTCCTCCATGAGCTTTGTTACCAGACTTGAGTACACCTGGATTTTTTTTACTTCTGACTGAATCTGTTTTTTTGAATCCAGACTGAATCTGTTACAGTGTATTTTTATTAGGAATAACTCTTGTCTATTTAACCCCAATACTAGTCTGTAGTACACATATTGAGTGACTTTGTATCTCTTTCGGCTTCTACACCTTCTCATGTTATTTGTTCTAGTCTCTGTTCCCAATTTGCTTGGACTGGTGTAAATAGAAAAATCAGGATACCACTAATGTCACTAGAGAGGAGATTAGTTACGGCTGTCATAGAGGAGGCCTCTAAGAATTGCAAAATAAATATAATAACATATATATATAAATATTTCACAAATACATAAACAATTCATGTACTCAAGGGTAGGTTGTAAAATATTTGTGTGTTTTGCTTTATTACCTTTTTTTTTTTTTTTCAAATGTTTTGGATTTGAACACTTTTTGTATAAGCAAAGTGGTTGCAAAGCTATTGCTTTATACAGTGGTTCCCGACCTTGGATCTGTGCCCCTCTCGGGTGGGGGAGAGGGGCTTTGGGTGCTCGAGGAGCACAATCAGTGTTGTTGAAGGGAGGGGTGACATCCTGTGTCCTCCCCTGCCCTCTCTCTCTCTGTAAGCGAGTCCAACTCGGAATGAAATAACTGTATTCCCAAACTTGGGCTGCTGAAATGTGAACAAGGGGTAGCGCCATCTTGTGGACGGTTTACTTGTTCACCGTGCTCAGTCCACATTGCTGCTGAATCAATATAGTGGAATGTCACAGCAAGGATAGGCCTAGAGTACAACATGGCAGGAGTAGATGAAGTCAAATAAAGTTTCTCTCAGGGTTACTTTCACTAAATTGCTTCATAGCACAACTGAATGCTTTTGACCTAGTCATGAAGATTTTTTGGCAGTTTTATTGAAACTACTTAAGTGGACATTTTGCAATTGGTTAAAAATGACAGAACCGAAAAGTTTTAAAATATTTACACTGGTAAAGAAAGTTTTATTGTAAGCTAATTGTATTGTATCTTCTTGTGATATGTGCATGAAGCTATAGTCATCTTATTCATTTTATTGTAGCACATCTCTCATGTCTTTTTTTATCTTCCTTATAGTTCCTCCAGATTTCAGCTACTTGCCTGAAAAAAGCGTAATACGAGTTACTATAGATTTTCTCATCTCAGCTGGAAAGAAAGGTACACTATATTTCTTACAGTTGTTGTTTTAGTATTGTGGGACCTTGTTGCCTTTGCTGTCAGTGGGAACATTTAATAGAAAATAAAAAATTTAAAGTTTCTTTCATCTCTCATTTTTACTGATTTTCCAATATAACACACAAAGAAGGATGTATTGTGTTACCAATATAGTAAGGTACAGGATTATTTTTAGCCCTGACGATATGTTTGTCAATGTTAACCAATATAAAGGGTCTTGTCAGGTAGGTGGTTTTTTTTTCCTAGCAATAATCTTAATATTTCCTAAAGCAAGGTATTTTTCAAGGATTCTGTAACCTATTTGTCATAATTCTTCAACAATTGCAGTTGCTCAATGTGCCAGAGATTTAGGCCTTGTACACCCTTGGCATGAAGGGCACATCTATGATGCATAACAAGTGGTTCGGCCACAGTTTAACACGGCCTATAAAATTGTATTAAAAAATGCCCCTGGTGCATTCTTTGCGCATTCATTGACTTCCAATGGAGGCCTTGCGTTGTCATTTGCATGCCGTAATGAGGCTTTTTCATGTCTGTGTATATAAGTACGTCATAGCCATGCGCCTTTTTCCTTGTGTAATGTTAGTGACATTTACTCTATTACTTAAGCTGGCCATAGATGTGTACATTTCTCAGAGTTAAGGACATGATATTGAGTCTTCTATCATAAGTCGTACATCGAAAAGTGCACCATTTTGGAGATTCGAATTATCGCCTATTTATGTGTCTGATCAATGACATAACTAAAGATTGGCTACACAAAAAAATGGTGATCGGAAATTATGGAAATGAGATGAGGCCTGCATGGGTCGATCGAAAGGGCAGATCTTAAGGTCTCCAATAACGTCCTTTGATTTCCAATAGATTGACCAAAAAAACGGACATCCGATCAATACCCATAAATTTTTCATTTGATTTTATGACATTTCGGTCGATCACATGCTTTAAAAACGCTTGTTTAGAAATCACACGAAAAAAACAAAGCGTCTATGGCCAGCTTAAACTATGAATTGTTAATTGAGAGTTGTGTGCAGCAAAGCCCACCAACTTAATGATTTAGCCATCATTTAAAATGATACATTTATTTTTTACGTATGACTAGTGACAATAGCAATACATTTGCAAGTTTATGATTAATTGGTGATGATGGCATTTTTACCAAGTCATCTGACATAGTAAGTCAGTTGAAAAGGCTATGCTGCTTGACTTCATTCTCTTCAATTTGCTCAGCAGTGTGTATATGTGGTTTTGTTTTGCTGAATAGGAATATATGAGATGGGAATATAATAAAGTAACAGGGTCTGTGAAATAAGCTGCTAAATTCATTTGGAGTGTTTCCATCAATGACTTTTCTCTCCCTATAAAAACATGTTCACCAATATTCCTGTCTTGTTAAAGCAGTACTGGCAAATTTTATTTATTAAGGGATATGCAACTTCTAATGTTTAAGCAGCAAATATTAGAAGTTTATTCTCCAGAATATTTAAGTTGACAGTGCCGGAAGTCAGTAGTTTCCTTTTGTCTGACCACAGTTTGCTAACAGTAATTGATAAGTCACCGCAGGCATACTCCAGGAGAAATGTTTAAAAGGAAACTAAAATGCATTTTTATCTTTGCTCGGTTAAAGTCTTTTATGAATTTTAAGTGGCATTGCATAGATAATCGTTTGTATAGAGGGACTGGTTTATAACTTCTTACCGAATATAATATTCAGCCTGTGTGCGGGATTATGTATTAGTTACCTAGAGTAAAAGCCCTTGAATTTTTCCCTGTTTTATGTGGTCATCCAATACAAGACTAGATGTATCATTTTTATAGCAAAAACATATCAAAAGATATGACCTATATGATGACATATATACTTGTTACCTAGATCTGAACATGACTACACTTTGGCAAAGTACAACACATCTTGAGCTAGGCATACAGTGTTCGATTTTAGCACGATCGATCTTCGATTTGATTTTAGATCTTGATGTTTACATCGAATATAGGTTGTAATCGAACCCAAAGTAGTACCACATGGAAGGTCTGATCGTAATACGCCCAAAATCGTCAATTTTCGTTTTAAATAAAAAACACAGGAAAGAATCATATATAAATGTGTTCATCCAATACAATTGTCCCGATTTTAGTTTGATCATTGTACAATCTGCGAAAAATTTCCAACACATCTGATCACTTTTTGATCAGTATTGAACAATTTTCGGCGATCAAACCATGTGTGCAGTATACGATTTAAGTTCAATTGATGTAAACTTTAATAATTTTAAGTCGATAGAATGCTAAATTCGAATGGTGTATGCCTAGCTTAAGTTATTTTAGCACTTCAACAATAAATGGTGAAATACAAATGAATAACCCATTAAAGTAAAAAAAAGTCTGCCATATTCAAGCTAAAAAGTTCATTGCATTAGTCTTTTTCTGCTTTCTGCTATCTGCTGATATCTTCAGATGGACATTATCATTCAACCCATACTTGACTTTAGCGTCTACCAGGTCAAATACAGCTACCTTCACCGCTTGCAAGTCTTTCAGTGATTTATTACTGACAACAAAGATGCTTTAATCTTTAACTGTATTTGACTTGATTTAGTTTTTTAGCAAATTAATTAGTGTTAATGAGTTAATTATTTTGTTAAACATTAAGGTATGTCTTAAATCAGTCCTAACCTTTTGTATTATTACTTGCAGGCCCTGAACTGATCCCTACCACTTTGGTCAAGGTTTGCTTATCTTCTATCGCTGCTGCGGCTGATGAATATCAGTATCCTCCTGTAAACTGGGCATCCATTCTTGCTCCGCTAATGAGACTCAATTTTGGTAATTTAAGATTCACACATTAGGACAAAAATGACAAAATGAATATTAAGGTTATGTTAACACTACCACCGGGCGTTACTGTGTGTGAGAGCTTGCAAATTTGTACAGAACTTGGGGGTTATTTAGAGAACGCCCTGGCGACAGATCTATGGGGCGAAAGCCCAAAAACCGACTGGCAAAAATGCCTCATGGCGCGCTTGCTGGATGGTAATTGCTCATTTACTAGGTGGTTTTAATAAGCCCTTAATATGTTAACTGTATTACCTCTAGTCAGTGCTGTGTCTAGCCATGAAAAGTGAGTCAAGGCATCTAGAGCTCTACCTAACAATTGCCCATTCTTTCTTTCTTCCAGTTGTACAATCTAAAACACTTATCTTTATAATGCACATGATGTTTTGAAATGTATTTTTCCTTCTCCAAGTTAGAAAAGAAGATTTCTGCAACAGAAAAACAAAACAATTTCCCAAATTCCAGGATAGTTGGCTGAGATATTCAAATCATTCTCTTGTATCCCAATATAATTCTATAATCTTAGATCTCCAATAACCCAAAATGTAACTTTGTGGGTCCAAGCAGACATCTGTAACAAACACATTTTGTATTTACATAGTGCACATTTTTTATTTGTTTGTTTTTTGTACTGTAGGTGAAGAAATCCAGAAACTATGCGTGCGGATAGCAGTGACTCAAGCCCAATCCTCCCAGAATGCAGCTGTGCTCCTTGGAATGTGGCTGGTTCCACCTTTAGTTTACAGTCTTACTGTGAGTTGAGTTATTGAATGCACTTTTTTTTTTACATATTTTCACAACTCTTTGCCCTCAGTACAGTCCTGTCTAGCAGAACAGGGGACACATTATTTTTATACTCTCTCTATGACACAAAAAATATTATCTAAATACTAAAGGGTTTATCTTTCTATTACTCTTCTCCAAAGCTCTAATAAACCAGGACAGGACAAATGTGATATGCTGCTGACACCTCAAATGGTTACAATGGGAGTGGTCAGAATTGCTTGACAGCTCTTAGGCTGAAACTCCACTATGTTTTGCAGAATTCTTGGTACTTGCCCCTCATTCACTTTCAATGTGTACACCTTGTCATAAAACCTGCCATGATCAGACGCACGCACAGTGACATTTTATTGATTGTTGGATATAGACAGTGGATGTCAACCAACACGAGAGCTGAACACAGCATTCTGAAAATTTGCTTTGCGATGATGCACATGCATATGTGATCAATAAAATGTATCGGGTACGTACCCAGAACGTAACCACTAAGATTTTGCTGCTTTTCAGTGGAGTTTAAGCCTCACTAAACAAAACTAACAGCCCCCCATTTGATGTGGGTTGATGAGGTTCCAGGTGATAAAGCTACCTGTGTAAGTGAAGCCTAAATTCTCTGTAGACGTGTATCTCTCCTTTTTCCAATAGATGGTTCAGGCATGTCAAAAATCTCCAACAAGAAGAACAATAGTTTTTGTATGTATGGTTATGATAACCATACTGGTTGCCAAGTTTTCATTAGAAAGAAGCTTGTATATTGAGGGTATGGGCAAATCTTGTCAATTGCAACTTAATCTTTTTACAGTGTATTTGTGCATTTCTGGCTGAATATCAATTTCTTCTATATATTCTTTTCTTTACCAAGGTTTTCCACAGGACATTAATTATCACCAGCTGTTATTTTTCAGAATAAAAGATTGTGTGAGATATTGCAAACATACCTAATTTAACTTACCTATGCATAATTAAGAAGCTTTTATCTCTATAAACATTTAGGACCCTGTAATTTTTATATCGTTAGGCTTTAGCATAATGATGCTGGTGTCCCTAATTTTTTCTGTTGTTCATTATAGGTGCAGACTTGCTCCTACTTGCTGACCTCACTACCTCTGTGGATGAAGCACATCTCAGAAGATAAGTTACAGACATTTGCGGATGTATTCATAATCGGGCATTTTGAGTCCCAGAAGAAGTGCGATGCAGAGATGTCCAGGAATATTCTGCTTGGCCTGAGCCAGGCTATGAAGCTGCCCAATCCCTCTCAGGCCTGCTGGAGTTTTCTGTGCAAAACCACAGAGCGGATCTTCCAGCTGTTACCAGATGTCATCCAGGTACACACAACTGTTTGGTTACATTTTTTGCTGCTTTTAGATTCATGTACCAACTAAATTTAAAATTTCTCATCCACTAAACGCCATATACACCAATATGGATAGTTCCAGTGATAAGGAAGACATTTCCAGGTTAATATACATTGTTTTCAGGATCAGAGAGGCTTCACCACTAAATCTTAAAGTAACAAAATTACTTGTGCTTGCCAAAGTTTTTGCCAAAACTGTACTGGAGTTAGGAGAAAATGAGCATAGCTGATGCGTTGGGGTTTTTTTTTGTGTTTTTTTTTTTTAGAAAACAAACTTGGATCTGTACATTGATGTTACAAAATGTATCTCAGAAATGGCTGAAAGTGAAATTGATCGAATAACCTGCATTTCCCAGGTAAAACAATATCCTAAGTTCCCAGAAGAGGTCAGTCTCTATTCATATGAAGTGAAATCGGTTGCTAAAATGGCTCCAATTAACATGTTTTTTTTTTTTTTTTTTTTTTTTTTTCGTTTTTTTTACTTGTATTGCCATGCAGGACAACATTAGGAAATCAACATTTGTACGATTAAACCTTATCTCTCAGGGACGTCTGCCAATGTCATACTTGGGTGATATGATAAATACAGCTGCAGAAAGCACAGACAAGCAGATCATTATCTGGATGTTACTGCAGGCTTTCTATCAAGCTCGGCTTACCAGCCACCAGAACACAGGTAGGTAGACCTGGCACTTCACAGCCAGGAGGTTGGGTTCTTTTGTCATGTTGACATAGAAGTTTGTGCCCCTGTGCAGAGCTCCACATCTAAAGTTATCATTTACATGGGGTAAATGAGGGAGAGGTGTTCTTTGCACCCTTCTCAATGTAAAGTATTCTGGGAAACTGTTGGCATGTATTAAGTGTTTCTGTGTATTCATATTCTTATTGAAGAAACTGGACACATTATTAATCATAATTATAGAATAAAAAAAAATATTACACCAGAGATAGACCAACTGACCTCTAGAAATGGAGTGGGCAAACTAAGGCCGGGGGGGGGGGCGGGTCTTGCCCGTTTAGCTTCCTTTTTTGACCCTTCGTCACCTTATTGAAAAGATGCTCCCCTCTGCTTGTTCTCTGCAATGAGTGCACATAATGCCTAGAAGTGTCCAAATGTTGCCTTGGTTACGATGCAGTGGTGAGCATGACACTGTAGGAGCATCCTCATGGTGACAACAGGTAGTCTCTAGGAATTATCTCTGCTCATTGCAATAAATGAACTTTTTTTTTTTTTTTAAGTGCAGAACACTGCACTGTGTCCCTGTCACATGTCTCCTATTGCACATCACCGCCATAGATGTGCCAATGCATGGCACAAGTCTCCTATTACACATCATTGCCATAGATGTGCCAATGCATGACATTGGCACATCTATGGCAGGTCGCCCATTTCAGGCTCTTAGTCCGGCCCAAATTTGAGAAGCCAATGTGGCCCACGAGTCAAAAGTTTGCCCAACCGTGCCCTAGAAGCTAGCTTTGCAGTGTACATTGTATTAAGTAGCACAAGGTTTAAGATGTTGAGTGGGAGCACTGATGGCCTATTTTAGAGTGCACTGTACATACAAGTAAAATAGTGCCTTAACTAGTTCTCTAGATTTCTGAACTTGTTATTTTTTCTGATAAAATTCCTACCTCGGAATTGTATGTCTGATTACAACATATTAAATCTGAGGGACATCAGTGTGGTCCTAATTTGGTTACTTTCCCATGACAATAACATTTAGATCTAAGCTTTTGAAGTGGAAGACTTTAGTGCCTGAAGAGAACTTCAGCGCTTAGTGAGGATATGAATGACACAGTACCTCTTAGGAGTTGTCACTTTTAGCTTTAATTCATTTAATCTTAAGCTTCCTGTAATGAAATGTTGACCCTGCAGCCCCACCGATGGTAACTGCTATGATAATGGATGTTTTTCCTCAGTTAAGTTTTTTAGTCAGGTAAATTTACACAATGGGCAGTCACATATACTATCTATAGACTTGTATTTTGTGTTCCAAATTTTATTGTGAAACCTGAATGGATTTATTATCAAAATTGCTCAGTAGAAAATATGCTTTTTATATAAATGTGACACCAAATGCTGTTGGCACAATTGTGGGCCACATTGGGTTCTTAAATTTGATAAAGGGGCCGGACATGCATCGCTGGTATCACTTATGATGGCTGGAATGTGTGATGTGTGACAGGGACGTTGGTATCTCTTTAAATTCCTTGCACTAAGGTGACAAAGGGCCAAAAAGAAAGCAAACAAGAAAAAAAAGGCGAGCCCCGGGCCTAAGTTTGCCCACCCCTGCTTCTAGATCCATGTGTATTACTGTGTATCACTGAGAAGTAAATATCTGTTGTTTTACTTCAACTGTTTTACAGGCGTTGTAAAGAGGATGGAATGGCTAATCGACCTTATCAGTCACATAAGAAATATAGCCTATCGGTCCACCCCAGTGAAGAATGTTCCACTCAGTGAGGTACATAGATGTCTTGGGAAAGGGGAAATTGTGGCATATAATGTTACTCTTCAATGTATTACCATGAAATTATTTATCCTAATGTGACCAGCGTCCCCCACAAAGCTTATTAGGACTTTTAAGGCACTGATCGTCACAAATAAATACAGTTAAGAGTTCTTTATTGCATCAACAGGATCAGAATATAAAATAAAATTGATATGAGTATATTGTATAATAGAAACATGGTTAAGGCTTTGCTATTATTGCATTACCTTACAGGCTCATGTCTCAATCACCAATTTGATATCAAAAGTGGATTTTTTTGTATATTTGATGTAATAAAAACTATATTTAGTTGTGACACTCAGTGTGTTGAAAGTACTAATTAGCTTTGTGGGGGACGCTGGTTCCTTTAGGATATATCTTTTTTTTTTTTATGGTAAAACTCCCGACTGCCATGTATTCTAATGTATTGCTTCTATTTCTATGCAGGCATTGGACTTTTTTCTGCATGTTTTCGCAGTGTCTGTAGTGGCTTGGGCTGACCATGCTACTCCTTTACTGCTTGGAGTACATGGTACCTGGATTTTATGTAAACTTGAAGATATGCCCATACCTGGGTGTTTAGGAAATCAATCCCTGGACGTTCTGACTGTACAAGAGTGTTTAACTGCCCTCCCATTAAGTTTACAGTTCTTGTTGGCCAAAGAGCCCTGGAAGGAACACACACAAAAGGTATTACTTCCAATTACCTGTTATAACTGCTAACAGGTATAGCTGTTTATATTTATTATATATAATATTTCATATATCATTATGTAGATTTGGTCTAAAATGTGTAATTATTCTGACATGTTAGATATTTGTCCTTATAAAGGCCCATTCACACTAAGGGCGATGCAGTGGTAATGCTTCTGCGTTCACTAACCATATCCATCACTGGCTAATGTGTGGCATTGCGTGTTGCTGTATACACAAACGCAGGGCTAGTGTGACCTTCAGGCATTTAAAAAAATGTGTGCACAAGGACATCCACAAGTGCATTAACTTTGGATAATTAATTTGGACTTTATTATTTTATTATTATATGATATTTTTTTCTTCTCATTTTAGTTCATAGATTGGTTGATGACTGTCCTTGAAAGTCCAGAAGGAACCCTGTCAGAATTGTCAAGGACAACTTTGAAAGGTATGTGTTACTAATTAGTTGTATGGCTAGAATAAGGATTTAATGAGAATTTCTATTTTTACCAATAAATGTCTATTGTGACAGCAGATATCCACACTTACCCATTTTCAGTGTTTCTGTGAGCTCAATGGCTATTGACAAGGTTAACAAAAGTGACATGGTGAATAGAAGTGAAGTACCATATTTTTCAGACTAAAAGACACACCCAGTTTTTAGCGCAGGAAATCAGAAAAAGTATATTTCATGTGTTTAAATGAATGTGAAAAAATCTCATGCAGTACCCCTTTTCAGCCAC
>CM070032.1:110319037-110329788 GCA_036250615.1 Ptychadena robeensis | reverse complement strand
CTATTCTGAGACAATGTAGGACCCACAATCAAAGACAGGTGTACACTATCTGGGACGCATTCACATATACAATCAGAAACTCTTGTCAAAGGAAAGAAATAGGTTCATTATTATGCTCGCTTATGACCAGATTGTAATATTGAATAAATAGGAGATTGCTTTGTTTGGTTCATCGTTGTAAACTACACCCAGTTCAAGGCATTCCAAGTAAAGTCCCAACCGAGGGGATCTTCCTTCTTCTTTCTCATATCTATAGGGATGGGAAGGCCTTGATACACTAATCCAGGTTTCGATTCACAAACCCCCCCTTTTGGCTACTTTCTATATAAAATCAGTACTGCATTACTGACCTGGCAGTCACCTTTTTTAATTATTGACGAATTGGCAATGATGGTGCTTAATGCCCCCATACACGTCTAGATTTTTCGTTCAGACACCTTAATTCAATAAAAAAAATTTGTTGATGGATTGAAAATCTATGGCAGCCCACATGGTTAGATCGACCTAAAGCTATTAAAATGTAGAACATTTTTGATCGAAAAAAGATCGGACATGCTGGAAAATTTTAATTGGTTGTATTGGAATTCAATTCCGCTTTCAGTCAATCCAAAAAAATTTGATCAAATATCTGTTACTACAGATTGGCATAGATCTGGCATAGTTGGCATAGATAACAATCACAGATTTCCCTGATCACCCCCAAAATTTTTTTTTAAGTAGTTTGAAAGGAAAATCTAAACGTGTATGGGGGGCTTTAATCACTATTTATATATACTGGATCACTGTTATTAGTTGAATTCAGAGAAATGCTTTTAAATCTAAATATTGTAATGAATTGGTTTTAAACTTAAATTCCTTAATGTAATTTTTTTTTGTTGTTTTTTTAGCGTCTCTTATAAGCTTAAGGGGCCTCCCAGATTTTAAAAGAAAAGCAGTATGGACAAGAGCTTTTGGCTGGTAATGGGTTCATGTATCACAGGACTGCTGCTTCAGGAACCATACTGTGGCATACCACCATACCTGCCTATGATACAAATCAGCAGACTGAATTCATAGCCGTACAGAATGCTGTATTTTGCACAGTTTTGCCACATTTCGTCCAATGTTTAAGCTGTTACACTGACATCTCTTTACAAACTTTGTTTTTTTTATCAGCATGTTTACATTTTGTCCACACTGCCTCTATGACATTTATAAAGGATACATTCACTGCCCGTCATTCCACTGTAATGATGTAAACAATAGAATTGTATAATTTCAGTCCTTCCAACACTGGGAGTGGAAATGGGGAACTGGTATTACAATGCAGTAGAGCACTAATTTCAGTGGAAAAAGCACAAGAAGGGTACAATCTAATGCAGATAGTATTACCTTGTAGAGATGAAGAGCCCCCCCCTTAGTCCTAAGGTGCCCATACAATGACCTGTTTGATCGCAGAATGGTGACATCTGAGCGCCTGTCGATTGGACAGGAATCGAGGTGCCTGATTCCTGTGCAAACCTTTGGATGGGGACCCTGGTCCAAGGAATGCAGATCAAGCAGGATTTACAGACATGTCTGATACCTACTTGGCTGACCTGTCTTTGAGCAGGATCAGTAGATCCCACTCGAAGACAGGGGTGGACACGTTTGATGCCCGGGAGTGTGCACACCGTGACATCATCGCTCGAACGGGCATTGATTGTGCGCCCATCTGTACTTGTATGGGCACCTTTACAGTCTCTTTACTGCCTGCCATTGTCTGTCACTTATACCTTCACCCTTTACTGCTTAATCCTTCTCATGTATCCTGTCTATCTCAAGAACAGACCAAACTAAGGCCCGGGGGTGCAGGACATTTTTTTTTAATCTGGCCCATTGTCACCTTGGTGAAATTACTGTGTCCCCTCCACTCGTTACATAATGTTTAGAGGAGTCCAAATATCCGCTGCTCTTTGCAGTGCTCAATGAAGTCACCAAGGTCTCAACATTTTGACTGAAATATGGCAGATATGTTTATTTATTAATTTTTTTTTTTTTTACTGTGGCATTATGATGAGTCCCTGCTGTACGGGTACACCTCCGGTGGATGGCCATTACAGTCTCTTGGTCTGGCCCCTCTGTCAAATTGAAGAACCCATTGTGGCCCATAAATCAGAAAAGTTTGCCCACCCTTGATCTAGAATGTGTCTGTCACTAGCTTTTAGTTGTTAATATTATCTGCATGTTATTATTTTGTCAACAGTATCAGCCTGTTGCAGGTATTATTTGCATGTCATTTAATTTGTCTGTCATTGGTAATATCTACCTATTGTTATCATTATGTCTCCCTCGCTCATCAGTCAATAATGTTATCTGCTTGTTGTTGATATTTTCCTGTCATTGGTAATATCTGCATGTCATGGATACACGCCTGTCCTTAGTAATATCTGCCTATGACTTTTTATTGTATGTGTTTGCTACCTGCTTGTATTATGTACATTTCACTGAAATGTGCTTTTTGTAATATCTTCATTACAATAAAAGTAGGCTGGTGGTTTACTCTAGAAGCACGTCTACACTGCCCGAGAGTGCATTGGCAGCATGCTTGATACCACTGCATAATGATAAAAAGCTTGGATCTCCCCAATGAAAACTCATTCCTACAGTACACACTGGTATTGATCTGATCTGAAGACACCTATCCAGCAACATCTGTAGTATATGAGTATATATGGGAGTTGACAGACTAAGATTCCTTAGGTATACACCTGGTAACTTAGTTATTTTTAAATATGTATGATGAGAATTGTAACAATATTTTACAGGATATTGTAAGGGCTTGTTTCCACTTTAGCGGAAGCCCGCGGTTGTCCACGGCGCGGATGCATCCGCGCCCATTCTGTTCAATGGGCTAGTCCACGGCCGAGGTCAGGGGGCGGCCGCCGCCTAAAAACTTGGTCGACCGAGTTTTTAGGCGGCGGTCCATGCTATTCCACGGCCGCCCAGCACTGACCGCGGCCATAGAGGTGATGCGGTTCTTAGCGGCGGCGGTTCTTAGCGGCGGCAATCGTGGAAACAAGCCCTTACATAATATGAGGTAAAATCTCTTTAAATTGTTACATTGTCTAGGTCCCCCAACAACAACATTTTGGTGGCCCATTGTTCTCTGTTGTATATAACTGCACATGGCACTGTGTATTTATATACTTTTCAAAAACTTTTTGGGAAACTAGCTAAATATGTAATTGTGGGCAGTCATGCTTGGTATTTCCTGTTTTTCTCCATCTGAATGACTCAGATACACGTGAATGCAGGGCTGTGAAGATCTTGTTTTCTACATACTAGTATTTTGAACAGTTCGGTAAGGACTGTGTAAAAATTGTAGAACATCATTGTATTTTTAATGTTTTGTTCTTGCAAACATGAATATAATGTGATCGTGAATTTAAAAAAAGCTGAAGTTTTTCTCTACTATAGGGAACATCTAAAATTGTTATGCCTAGTAAGTACCCCTCAAACTTCCTCCTCAGGAAAATAGCAGTGTGGGCAAAGGGCCTCATATACTTACAGCCTCATTGATGTAAGTCTGCAGTGTGAGATCCTCTAAGGCAGGCATGTCCAAAGTATAGCCCGGGGGTCAAATGCAACCCCCTGTTAAGGCTCCCACACACGTATCGCGTGGGGGCCGACAGATGAGCAGATGGAGTGCAGTGTGATGATGTCATCACGCTGCATCCCGTCGCTCAAAGTATCGGCGGGCACCCTTTGTGTGCCAGCCGTTGGTTAGAACGGGGATGTCGGTCCCCATTGAAACTAATTGCACCGGCCAGAGATTTAGGAACATGTCCGTTGCAGCGGACCGACAGCTGCATATTGGTCGGTGGCAAATTCACTGCGGCTCGCTGACTCACTATGCATGATATATGCTGTGATATGCAGAAGCAATCCACACTGGGGTAACACGACTCTACTTCAAACTATTGTGGGTTTTTTTGGGTTTTTTTTTTATACATGGCTAAAGACACCTTGCAATCTCACCATACAATTTCTGTACAATCAACTTTTGTACTACCAAAACCATGTAATATGAGGAGCTTTCTAACCTTCCAATCACTATGTATTCTATCAGGGAGGACCCAGCACTACATAGTTGTTGGTAGATCTAATGGAAATTGTATGGAGTAATCTAAAGGTGTATGGGGGGCTTAAAGGACTTGTTCCAAGTACAGCAACATGACTCCCATCTCCCTCAAGAACCACATCTTCAATATCATTGACCACTGCAGCACAATCTTTGGCTTATTCCCCATGTCTTCTGTCTGTCTGTTATGGTTGTTTTATCATACAGATTATGTCCCTTCTATCAGGATACAGTAATAGGGTGAGAAGTGCTGGGGAATCTTCTCACTGATTCTCCATATGTCATAGCTAGGGGAAGGGTCATTACTTTCTGGGGTTAGCTGGAATGTGGCTGGACAACTGGGAGGACAAGTCCCAGCATGCTTAGGGGAAGCCTTTCTAAGTGTTATGGCAGTAAATGTCTAATGATTTACAGAATAATGCCACATAAGAGAGACGGATGATATCTACTGCATGGTAAAGTTGATTTGCTTTAAATGTTAATGGCTCAAAAAATGTCGGGCTGAATTGTGTATCCATATAAATGGCCCACCCTGTAGTAAAGGCAGAAGTGCTTTATAGCAGGGGTGTCCAAACATTTTGAAAAGAGTGCCAGGTTATGTGAAGTGAAATGTGTTGGGGGGCGTACACTCAGGAGACTGGGAGTGATATTTGGTGATCTCACTTTTATACTGCTTGCTGTTCTCCTGGCTGGAGGCTGTACAATTAGAAACCAAATGCCTACTTCTATAAAGATGGCCACCTTTACACAGAGACACTGGAGAATGAGGAATACGTCATTAATGGGGAACATATTCGCTACAAGAAGGCCACAGGTAATATTGAAGATTAGTCCTGTCCCTACTGAAGAGATTTACTCCTCTATCCGTCCTATTGACTATTTTCACGGAGTCTGAAAGTGATAATCCACCCACCCCACAAATTTGTTAAATGTTTCTCCTAAAAAGAAACTTATAATTAAAGAAACATGGATATTCTTTTGAGCATTTTATTGTAAAATGGCTAAACAATTATTTTTTTAAATGATGGATTGACAAAACCTATAAAAAACATTACTGGTGAATGTGTTAATATTTCGTGCTTACTGTTTAGAAAAATAAGATATATTACATATATACACATACACACTCCTCAGTTTAGGCCACACCTACAATTTATTTGGTAATATCTGTAGATTTATAGAACCTTAAAATACTATTTACCAAATGAATTATACTTTATTAAAATGGATTTAAAAATAGAAAATAATATATTGTAGGTTACCAATAGGTGTGGTGGCTAATTTTACTTTTAAGGCTAGAAATATTTAGTATAGTGTCCTGGTCACTCAGTAGTTTTCTCAAGTGAACTACTGAGAAAATCCCCATCAATCCATTACATAATTTAAGTAAGGCAGAGATGTTTAAGGTCCAACCTGCAGATATTCCTTGTATTTTGGAAAAGCCAGCATCAATGAAAGGCAGTGGTCCACGTAGCTGAAGGTGTGGCAGGGGCACGTCTTTGCCTCAATATTTTGTGCTTAACGGAGTCCCACTTTATCATATTGGAAGCTTTGAATGTATGTAGCCAGTCTATTTTGAAAAAATAAAACACAATTAAAATTGGACAGCAATTCATAATAACAGAAGTTATGGGCTAACACGTAATGTTGATTTATTTTAATACTGCCTTTTTGTAAGTCAATCAAACAAAAAAAATGAAGTTTAGATTTGAACTGTTATTTGATTAACAAATTGCATCCAGTACGAGAGCGCTTAAACTCTTTTTAATAATTTTTTTAGCTTTCGAAGCCTGGGTGTGATCAGATCACCTAGGTAACTCTACCAATCACTCCCAAAACACTTCCCTACCCCTGCACTTGCAGTTTTTAGGCTTCAAACTACTTAAGCCCCCCATACACGTTCCGATTTTTCGTACGAATTTTGCCCAACCGACCGATCGGGTCGAGAGATTAATCGATCGGGAGATTAATCGGATTCGGAATTATGTACCCGACCGATCCCAATTTCGCAAAATCGGCCGAAAAATCGATCGGGACCGCTTCGGACCTGTCCGTAAATTTTGGGTCGATCTGCTGTTAATAAATAGGGTCGGGCTGATGGATCGGTGATAATTCCAATTCCGATTTTTTGTGCCAGCCGACCGACCATAACATTTTAGGTGAAAATCGGGTGACAGGATCGGACGAAAAATCGGTCGGGAGAATAATCGGAACGTGTATGGGGGGCTTTAGATTTCAAGCTTTAATAGCCAGTGCTTGAAACTTACTAAACGTGTAATATTCTCTTCCAGCCACAGGGGGCGTCTTTGATGGCGTGTACAACATTGAAAAAACCTTTTTTAATTATTCTCATTAAGCTCCCTAGCACTGATCCAGAGTGGGGGTGGGGCAGTTCAGGCAGAAGAAATTAAAATAATACATGGTAATCTGTTTATATTTCCCATACTGCCTATTGGCTTGTATCCACTATAAGTCGGGAACCCTCCGCTAAGCGCATTGCTGCTCGGAGTATGCTGTATTTAAACATCTGCCGATGCAGAGCCTCAACATACTCCACTACGTTCAGCCTTGGCTCGACGCTGTGAAGACACAGCATCCGCCGAGCAGGTAAGTCTATGTGCTCCGTCGGGACCTCCCGCCAAGCAATATGCTTAGTGGAGGGGTCCTGACATATAGTGGAAACATAGCCTAAAGGTAACACAATACATAAATAATTTGATTCAAGGGGGTAAAGGTAAAACTGGAGGTTTAAGAGGTTAAAGGGTCAACTAGGGCTCACTCACTAGCCAGGCTGCAGTTGTTAACTGCATATAGCACCAGCAAAAAAACACACTGCGCTAGTGTGACACTTGTGCTTTACCATCAAAATTACGTACTGCAGGAAGTTTTCGGTAACGCATTTTGCGTCATTGATGCAAGCACCGGGCTAGTGTAAAAGGTACACAGCTTTCCTACTTGCTGCACCATGGCTACTGTGATCGAGTCCTAAAGTTGTATGCACTTGCTGTTACAAAAACAATATTCATTTTGTGTTATGGAAACATTAGGGAAGGGACAACATGAAAAATAATTACTATGTTTTTCATCTGACTACCATTGGACTGCAATTGATTGTATCATTCAATATCTGCTATTTTGTTAAGGCCAATACCAATATAGGTTAACACCCCCCCCCCCCCCCCCCCCCCCCCCCCATGTTCCATCTCAGAGAACACGAGTCTTTTACAACAGGACTGTCCTCTAATTACCCCTCCCTTAACAAATTCAGCTGTTGTGACAATTCGGAATCACATCTCATCTCACTATGCCAGACTACACACATATATTTCACAAACTCACAAAGGCACCTCTGACTTTTCGCACTTTTTAAAGTGCAACTAAAGCTGGGAATAGACGATACGATTTACCATCTATTCCTTATCCTATTCTCCGCACTAGGAGCGGCGTGATGACGTCATCACGCCCGTCTTTGCCCAGCTTTAGGAATTAACCAGGGAGTTGACCCAGGGATTGGACCAGGATGGGCAGTCACAACAGCCTGCTTCTAACGAAAACTACACAAAGGAACACCATGGACTGACCGCTTCAACCTGCCAGACCCAAAGACTAATGCACAGCTCAAACTCTGCTACATATTGGATTATCAGCCACTACTACTCCTCCACCATCATCATCTCCCCTTGTTGTGCTATCTCTGTAACTCTTCACTATGTATCCCATCCTTTCTGCCTCCCCTGCTGCTAAACTCTCTTCTCTCCAGTCTGCCTTCTTATCTTCCCTGTTACACCTCCACATGCTGTCCATTTCTGTACTTGTTTTTTCTGCTTCTTTCTGGGGACATCTCCCCCAATCCTGGCCCTCCTCACTGCCACTCTACCCCCTTCTCTGTCCCCCCCTAGGAAACAACTCTCTCCTAACCTGATACCGGTCTGCCCTTCCCATAGAGGCTCACCCCCTCTCTCATGTGGACTCTGGAACGCCAGATCTGTTGGTAACAAACTGTGTTCCATTCACAATCTCTTCCTTTCTCAGTCTCGAAACCTCCTGGCTCTCACTGAAACCTGGCTCTCTACCTATGAATCTGCCTCTGCTGCTGCTCTATCCTATGGAGGCCTGCACTTTACTCACACCCCCAGACCTGACAACAGGCCAGGTGGTGGTGTAGGTCTCCTTCTCTCTCCTCGCTGCACCTACACTGTATTACAACCCACTCCCTCACTCTCTTTCTCTTCGTTTGAGGCTCACACCATCCGTCTGTTTCACCCCATGCTCCTCATTGTTGCCGTAATCTATAGCCCTCCCGACCCTGCATCCTAATTCTTTGGCAACTTTACCTCCTGGCTCCCACATATTCTCGCCCATGACTTACCACTCCTAATCCTTGGTGACTTCAATATAGCCATGGATGACCCCAGCAACCTCCCATCTGCCAAATGACTCTCTTTAACAGACTCCCTTGGCCTGACCCAGCACATCCACACCCCCACACACCTTGCTGGACATGCACTTGACCTGGTGTTTACTAAACTCTGTACCCTCACCCACCTTGATAACTCTGCTTTCCCTCTCTCTGACCACCATCTCCTAACTAACCTTCAATGTGAAAATTTCTTGCCCTTTATCCACCCCGCACCTCTCCGACCTGGACGTTGGCACAGAGATCTCCACAACCTGGACCACTCTGCATTCTCTGACCCTTCAATCTGTCCTAAATAAACTTGCCCCTGCCATCCTCCGCTCTCCCTGCCCCACCAACCCCATTCCTGTCACGGTAAGCCCACTCACTGCCTCCAACAAGACGCTCGCAGGGCAGAGCGCAAGTGGAGAAAGTTTGGCCAGAACAACGACTTTCTCATCTACAAGGCCAAACTCCTTAAATTCAATGCTGCGCTTACCACTGCCAAACAAAACTACTTCTTCTCACTCATATACTCACAAGCATCCAACCCTTACTACCTCTTCTCAACCTTTAACTCTCTCCTCAATCCTAGACCTCCTCCTCCCACTGACACTTTCTCTGCTCAGGACATGGCCACATACTTCAAAGACTAGCCATTCGAATTGAAATTTCTGTCAACCGCATCACCCCCCCCCCCCCCCCCCCCCCCCCCCCCCCCCCCCCCCCCCCCCCACCCCTCCCCTCCTCCAATCTGATCATCCTGTAATTCTTCCCTTACTTTCATTTTTGGTTAGTGTGGATGAAGTCTTGTCTTTGCTTTGCTCCTCTGCCTCCATAACCTGCTCACTCAACCCTATACCTGCTGACTTACTTAAGACCCATTCTACCACCCTTGCCCCTGCACTGACTGAACTATTAAACCTCTCCTCTGGTATCTTCCCATCATCCTTTAAACATGCCACAATCCTCCCCATACTGAAGAAGCCATCACCTGGCCCCTCTCTTCCCTCTAGCTACCGACCGATCTCTCTTTTTCCTTTTGCTTCCAAACTGCTTGAACGCCTTGCATACAAAAGACTCACTGACTTTCTGACTGTAAGTTCTCTCCTTGACCCCCTCCAATCCGGCTTCCGACCTTCTCATTCCACGGAGACAGCCATCACTAAAGTTGCCAATGACCTGCTCACTGCCAAGGCCCAAGGCAACTATTCTTTGCTTCTATTGTTGGATCTCCCCTATTCTTCTACAGAGCCTGCACTCTATTGGTATTCGCAACTCTGCACTCTCCTGGTTTTTCTCCTACCTGAACAGCCGGTCTTTCCAAACTTCTTCTAATGGTTCCTCTTCTTCTCACACCCCCTCCCTGTTGGGGTCCCACAAGGCTCCATCCTTGGCCGGTCCTATTCTCCCTTTTACACCTCCTCCCTTGGCAAACTCATCTCATCCTTTGGTCTGCAATACCATCTATATGCTGATGACACCCAAATCTATCTTTCTACCCCAGCCTTTACTCCCTCTGTCCTGGACAATATCTCTCAGTGCCTATCGGCCATCTCTTCATGGATGGCTGACAGATTCCTTAAACTCAATCTGAGCACAACTGAACTCATCATCTTTCCCCCATCACCTTCCAAGCCTCCGTCTAACATCTCACTTGCAGTAAATAACACCGTCATCTCCCGCATTCCACAAGCTCGCTGCCTTGGTGTCACCTTCGACTCTGCGCTCCTTTACTCCCCACATACAGAACATTGCTAGATCCTGCCACTTCCATCTCTGCAACATTTCCAAGATCCGCCCCTTCCTCTACCCAGAGACCATCAAAGTCCTGGTACATGCTCATCATTTTTCGTCTGGACTACCACAACATCATCCTCTCTGGTCCCTATCGCCTCTTCAGTCCATCATGAATGGTGCGGCTAGAATAATTTACTCCTCTAACTGCTCCTCATCTGCTGCTCCTCTCTGCAACTCTCTACACTGGCTTCCAATTGTCCAGAGAATTAAAATTTATAAACAGTTCTGTGCCTTGCTTTTAAATCACTCCACACCTCCTGTCCCACTTACACTTCCAACCTGGTACACAAATACACCCCTAACCGCCCCTCCGCTCCTCCAATGACCTACTACTGACATCCCCGCTCATAACCTCATCACATGCGCAACTTAAAGACTTCTCTAGGGCCGCTTCTACTATCTGGAACTCTCTCCCTCGCCCCATCAGACTTGCTCCTACCTTTGCCACCTTCA
>CM070032.1:110303811-110315117 GCA_036250615.1 Ptychadena robeensis | reverse complement strand
TACTTCTTCATTTTTAAAATAAGGAAATCGATTGTTTAAAATGTTTTAAGTTTCTTCCTCTTTACATCTTATGAAGGATTACACATTATGTTATAGTGATCAAGACCAACAGTAGATGTTCCCTTTCATAATGTATTATATGTGAGCCCCTGTGGATTAATGGGCCTGAAGCTGTAGTTTACAGTGAATAAAGCTGGTCACACATCGTTCATTTCCTGATCTGCAACAGTATTATGAACCATGTCTTCACCAAAGTAGTTTTATAATGTAATGTATTTCTGATTTTTCAACAAACATAAAATAGCCATTGAGACGTTATTTGCATGTGGATCATTTGAAATGACATGAGTACCAATATGTTAATCAATAGCCACCAGTGAGATAGGTATACCTCATCATCCTAAATATGATTTAATGGGAAATTCCAACATTCGCCTATAATTTGCATGCTTATGTTGTAATTTCAGCATCTCATTGACCATATTTAATTCTGTATATGTAAAAGATGAATATCCAATCAGTGTTCATCTACCTGTAAAAGCTTTGGCAGGAAAGGTTGTTGATCTATGCCCAGAAGAATGTGTAACAGCTCCAAGACAGACAGTAACTGGCAGACCTGCATCACCAGTCCAATTGTGTAAAATGTGTCTGCAAAAGAATCTGTAAACAAAAAACACAATATATTGCTTAGTGTGGTCAAAGAGCAATGTAATTTAGAATTATGGGTGTCTAAAATGTCCATGAAGTATATCCATTATCAAAATTATTCAAATGACAAGTGAAGAAGGCTGAAGCAAAGATGAGCTTCTTGTACCCCTGTACCATCAGCTTGGCACGGATGTTAAAGTAAACATCAACAGAGAACTACCAAGTAACTACCATTAGTGAAGAATGTTGACAGTCAAGGTTTAACCAAAGGTCATCAAAGTACAGCTATGCAGATACATTTAGTAAGACGCAAGATTTGAGATACTTGCAATAAACATTAGGGGCAGAGCTAAGACATATTCTGGCTGGCTATAGGCAGGTGTTTCTAGACAATTCTAAAAAACAGTTGCACACTCAGATCGGTCAACAAAATGGGAATTTAGCAACAAAGAGACAAATAAAGTCCAATCAACAGTGTGTGTTTATTTACAACAGTGTTAATAAACTTTTGTCATGTAATATAATAACACTTTAAGTACGTTCTTTACAACAAGCAAGTGTACAGTAAAGCTAAGCTGTTAATGGAACGTGTTTCGCTATACAAAATTGCTTTATCATGAGACTGCATTGTTCAAATTCTTTAAATGTAGGTTAATATTGCACAGGTGCTGCCAAGTCCTGTTTCTCTCATTGGGGAATGGGGAGCATGTGGGGTGTTTAGCTCTGCATTAGACCAATAGTGGAAGGATATATAGGTCTACAAAGTGGCCTTGTTTAGGTTCCACATGTAAGAGTATTGGTCTCCCAGGTGCGAGTAGATCTTCCCTAAAGCTAGGCACACACAGGTAGATCTGTAAATAGATTGGAGTACAATCAAGCGCCCTGGGCGCTCACGGAGCTTGATTGTGCTCTAATCTGTTTACAAATCTACGCGTGTATGCCTTCCTTTGAGCGGGATCAATAGAAATTTGATTGAACAGATTGAAAACCCCACTGAACCTCCATTACTTTGCATGGAGACGTGCTGCAGCCTGGACACCGCTGTCATTGTGAAGGAGCAGGGCCAGCATGTCTCAGCAGTGTGAGGCTGTGTTCTGGCTGGCTTTCTTTCTCCCCAGCTCGCAGCCCGTGTTGTGAATCTCTCACAACACAAGGCTGGAGCTGAAGAGAATTGAACCCCATTGAACAGGAATCGATGTGCCCATGTGATGCACATTGATTTCCGTTCAATTGATCCCCGATCAATTACAGCATGGTGATGACACCACGCTGTGATTGATTGAGGGTCGATTGCACGGGAATCTACCCGTGTGTGCCCAGCTTAAGGGACCAGTAATCCACGTCACAGTATGTAGGTCCATCATAAATAGGGAATCGTCTGTTCACCTTGGGTGGGTCCCACATTTGGCTGTCACGAACAGTGGCCTTATTCATTTAACACTGTTGTCGGATTTTATAACTTCATTAGTCTCTTTGCTGCTAAAGTCACATTTTGTTGATGGACCTGTACCTATCTGGGTTTAACTGGTTGAGTCTACTTGTGTTCTATCGCAGAGGACCCTATACTACATAGTTGTTGGTAGGTCTAAAGCCCCCCATTAACCTAAAGATTGATCCATACAATTTAAATTAGATCTACCAACAACTGTGTAGTATAGTGTCCTCTCTGATGGAATACACAGTGATTGAAAGGTTTAGAAAGGTCCTCATATTACACGGTTTTGGTAGAAGAAAAGTTGATTGTACAGAAATTGTATGGAAAGATTGTAAGGTGTATGGGGGCCTTTAAGGATATCTGACAGAGAGATCGAAAGGTGTATGGCCAGCTTTAGAGATATCTTGTTAATTATTTAGTATTTCTAGACACCTAACGTAAAGCCGGCCATAGACGCATCCATTCCCGATTGGCCACCTTGAGGTTTCGACCCAAATGGCCCGCAAGTTGAATTGCACGCGGATCCATCCTGCTGGTTCTTTTTGTGGCCGATCATATAATATAGGGATTCCCGGCAGATTGTAGCCAATTAACTCCTTTTGTAGCCAATTAAGAGGGAGGAGACTCCTCATCCACAGTAACTGCCTGCAACAGGACCGGCGACAAAAAGAACCAGCAGGACAGATCCACAGGCGATACGACCTTCCAGATTTTTTTGGTCGGATGCTCAAGGTGGGCTCCCCTGTAGTTGTGGTTGACCGACCATTATGCGTTTGGCAGGAGTGCCCATGATGGTCGGTCGCCCACAACTATGGCCGGGAATCGGCCCGTCTATGGAGGGGGGAGGGTTTAGAGTACAACTGCAGTCACTGACCTCACAAATATGTTTGCTGAAATATAAAGCTCTGACTATCTAAACAGCTGATTTCAGGAATGTTACCGGAAGAATAAGATTCTTACCTTTTCCAAAGAAAAGAAGTCTGGCTGTCATGTTAGTAAAAATCCAGGAATGGCCACAGAATTGTAGAAGATAGTAAAATGAAAGATAGTTCTTCATCCTGGATCTGAAAAGACACACAATGAAATCTTTTAAGCCAATTTTCTTCCAGTATGACAATACAGGCTTTCCTGAAACCCATAGGACAATCTTCATTTCTTTACTTTAGGTCTTTCTAAATAAACATTTTTGATACCTCATCATTCATTTAAAGGGAAAAAGTTTTGGTTGGACATAAACAACACTGTGTTCATTGCATTTACATTTTGCCTGCACTCGCCTTTGCATTTCCTATTCAATTCATTAGAAGTACAGATAAAATGCATACAACTGTATACATACATGCATATAGCAGGTTTTTAAATGCACTAAATATGTGTGATTATGCAATAGGAAATGTGTCCCAGGCAGATCACACACTGCGGATGGTAGCACAATGTGTTAAAGAGATTTTCACTCAGAAAGGAAATTAAGTTTAGTAACTTGGAACCAAACTAAACTTTCAAGATGAAGATCCCACCTTACATACTCTCTAGTTAAACAAATGTCATTAGTACAGGTTGGGGTTCTAACCCTTTCCCAATATATTTAGCTCTATTGAAAATATTTGAGATGCACCTACTTCCATTTTTTACCCAAGAATCACTCATTTTCTATTTGTATTCAGTTGGTAAAATTATGTGGATCCTGAGTAACTGCAGTTCAGCTTTTTGGAGCCTTCTATGCTCCTGTTTTGCTTGTCTTTCTATGCCAATGACTGGTGCCCTCAGTCTACACTGCATTGGGTCCTGTAAATGGAACATGAATACTGTTATTTCCCAATATTTGTATCTTCCCACAGAGGCCAATTATGTTTGAAAGCCTTGATATGATATATTGTGATGACCAGTGTCAGAAGTAGTGCCCCTCCTCAGGCCCTGGGTAGCAATTTAGTGCAGAGAGAAAGCAGGACTCACAGGTTGCCCATAGCAGGTGAATGCCCAGGCTGAAGCTGTGTGGATGCGGCCTTACTTCTGGGTCCACTGTGCCCTCTTCTCCGATGTGTACCACCAGGTGACTTGGCGTCCCCCTCAGACCTCAGAAGACTTCCTCACCATATTGGATGGCACAGCTGTAGACAGTATAGTCAGAGGGGAGTATAGAGCCCTCGGCACAAGTCCCTGCAGATCTATACAGTACAATGAAGGAGACAGTGTGGAAGAGGAGGAGACGCCCAACAGTTAAAATCTCTACCACCTCCTCCCCTCCCTCCTACTTTCCTCTTCTCGGATAGTTTTGGCAGTTCTACACAATGTAGATTAGTTTGTGATGAGATACACAGTGAAACAGCAGCCTCTTGTGTACATAAGCTCTCTTATGGCTAGTTACACAAAAGTGGATATTTTTTACTTATTAACTTTTCCCAATGCAGTAAAATGTTAGGATCTAAACATTTATTTAGTAGCTAACTAATTGTAAGCAAAACTGATCAATATTCATACCAGTGCAAAACATTCAGTAGGGGAAACCAATTACCATACAAGGCTATCCAAAGAAAGTTACACAAACACAGCGTGTAAAAACAAACTCTTAGCAGGTATTGCCCTGGCTGATGGTAGGAGCAAGGTGACCTGTATTTTACACAGAAGACTTTCCAGATATGTTTGTATGTCTATTTAGCTGTTTACCCAATAGGCTGACAATATTTACTTATTGCGCTACCTCTTAATATATAAACTAGCTATACAGTGCATCCGGACCTTATTCACAGCACATCATTTTTTCCACATTTTGCTACATTACAGCCTTATTCAAAAATAAGTTTACTTGAGATTTTGGCAAATGTATTAAAAATAAAAAAATTTGAGAAAGCACATGTGCGTAAGCATTCACAGACTTTGCCATGAAGCTCAAAATTGAGCTAAGGTACATTTTGTTTCCCCTGATCTTCCTTTAAATATTTCTGCATTTAATATATGTGATAAATTCAGTGAATGGACATGATTTGAAAAGGCACCGACCTGTCTGTATAGGTCTCCACAGTTGACAGTTCATCTCAGCACAAACCAAGCATGAAGGCAAGTAATTGTCTGTAGACCTCCAAGACAGGATTGTCTCAAGGCACAAACCTGGGAAAGGATACAGAAATAAAGCCCATCACCAACTAGGTGGGAAGGCACCTGACAGGGAAGGGTGTTAGACTGGGGGAGGCGCTGCCCTCACCGGAAGTGACACAACACGGAAAGGGATGTTATTGTTTATCCTTGGGGGGCTTTATTATTTGTATGTATTTCTTTGTGTTAATGTATTACATGTCAAAGCATGGCGATCTTGATCCTGCCGAGGTTAAAATTGTTCTGATAAGTAATCAATGTTGTGTGGTGTGCTGGTTTAAGGGCAGTCACAAGTCTGAAATGAATACTGGGCTCTTACAAGGGTTAATGACCCACTGGTATTTTGACAAGTTTAAGAAGGAGTCAGTATGATGTGCACTCATCAAGCTGGTTTGGGGAAGGCTGATGGGTATATATATATATATATATATACAGTGGAGGAAATAATTATTTGACCCCTCACTGATTTTGTAAGTTGTACAATGACAAAAGGAAATGAGAGGTCTCAGAAACAGTATGCATTCAATGGTAGGTTTATTGTAACGTGGCAGATAGCACATCAACAGGGAAAAATCGGAAAAATAACTTAAATAAAAGATAGCAACCGATTTGAATCATGAGTGAAAATAGTTTTTTAACCCTCTAAACAAAAAAAGACTTAAATGGTAGGAAAACCCTTGTGTGCAAGCACAGAGGTCAAACGTTTTTGTAATTGAAATAGACCAAGTTTGGCACATTTAGGAGGAATGTTGGTCCACTCCTCTTTGCAGATATTCTAAAATCCCTAAGGTTTCGAGGCTGTCTCTGTGCAACATCTGAGCTGGCTCCCTCCATAGTTTTAGATGATAAGGTCCGGGAGACGACTAGGCCACTCCATGAACCTTAATGGCTTCTTCTTGAGCCACTCACTTTGTTGCCTTTTGCTGATGTTTTGGGTCATGTCGTGCTGGAACAACAATCCACGACCCATTTTCAGTTCATGGCAGAGGAGGAGGTTGTCGCTCAGGATTTCACGATACAGGCTCCGTCCATTTTCCCGTTAATGCCATTAAGTGTCATGTGCATTAGCAGAAAAAACACCCCAAAAGCAAATGTTTCCACCCCCATGATTGACGGGGTGGGGATGGTGTTTGGGGGGTCATAGCAGCATTTCTTCCTCAACACAGCGAGTTGAGGTAATGCCAAAGAGCTCTATTTTGGTCCATCAGACACAGCAATTCTCCCCGTCACTCTTGATACATTCAGGTGTTCATGGCAAACTTCAGACGGGCCTGCACATGTGCCTTCTGAGCAGGGGGACCTGCGAGCCCTGCGGATTTTAATCCATTGCGGTGATATGTGTTTCCATGGTTTTCTTGGTGACTGTGGTCCCTGCTAATTGAGGTCATTAAATAACTCGATCCTGTGTAGTTCTAGGATGTTTTCACCTTTCTCAGAAACCATTGACACCACGAGGTGAGATCTGCGTGGAGCCCCAGAGCGAGGTCCATGATGGTCATTTGTGCTCCTTTCATTTGAACAATCGAACAACAGTGTCACCTTCTCTCCCAGCTTCTTTTTCGTTTTTCCTTTGATGGGCTATCTGCCACTGTTACAATACATACCATTGAAATGATACTGTTCTGAGACTTTTCATTTCTTTGTCATTGGACAAAACTTACAAAATCAGTGAGGGGTCAAATAATTATTTCCTCCACTGTATATATATACCGTATATATATATTGTATAAAAGCTGTCTGTTTTTTCACCGCTAGGGGGCACTATTAGGGACTCATAAAATTGTTGCCCTAATAAATACAATTGTGATATAGCTATTCATAAAGTACTAAAATATTATATTTTTGATACACATTGTTCAGCTGTGGCCAAAGTTATATAAATAGCTAACTTTCTGTGTCTTTTATCTTATGGGTATAAGTTTGGTTGTGAAGGCTTTTTTATGAGGCACCAGAGTCATGACAGCCATGCTCCCCGTCATGTTTTTGCTTATTTGGTGGTCCAAATGAGCACAGCGGCTTCCATCAACTGTAAGTGAAAGAAGTTTAAAACCTCCAGGACTTTTCCTTGAGATACTGCAATGAGAAAAGGGAGAAACTGGCCAATGATAGGTGTGCCAAGCTTGTGGCATCATATTCAAAAAGTCTTGAGGCTGTAATTGCTGCCAAAGGTGCATCCACAAAGTATTTAGCAAAGGCTGTGATTACTTATGTACATGTGATTTCTCCATTTTTTTTTTTTTATAAATTTGCCAAAACCTCAAGTAAACATTTTTCACATTGTCATTATAGGGTGTTGTGTGTAGAATTCTGAGAATTCTAGAATTTTATTGAATCCATTTCGGAATAAGGCTGTAACATAAAAACATGTGGAAAAGGTGATGCGCTGTTAATACTTTCTGGATGCACTGTAATTCTCTGTGTAATAGCGCTGCTTTCAGAATGTTGGGTCCTTTTTTGTACAAAAGGATGCCTCAGTAGCACTTCTCCTATCCTATTGTATGCATTAAGTGATGTGTATCTTTTTACTTTCACAACCAGGTTTTGTAAATAATTCAGAAATTGTATATCACTCTATAAACAAGAGTGACACACCATATCTTTTTGAAATTCAAAGTTTTATTGAGAAGAAATTTTTACAAGAAGCAGAAGAGAGAGAGGGGTAGAGACAAACAAAAAAAAAGGGGCACATAAGACATACAAAGTAAATTATCCGCATCAGGTGTTGTACTGCGCAGAGTACACCTAGGGACAATATATGGATCATCTTGTGAGCAGTACACGTAAGTCATGGCTTATATAGTATGATATATTATTCAAGACCATTTAAAAGTGGGGGGGTCAAGAAGAAAGAAAGAAAAAGAAAAGAGACAAGGATAGAAGTGGTTAGCGTGGAGGAGAGAGGTGGGGGGGGGGGGAAGGATAAAGGGGGAGAATAGAAAGGGAAGAAGGGAATAAAGCAGGAAAGATGGGGAAGTTGGGTAATGGGGGGGGGTGCTCTGAAGCGCGTATAGGACAACTAGGAGAAGATTGCTAGCGCAGCAAAACGGCGAATTCTTGGGATTCAGCAAAGGTCATCCAATCCTGCCATATAGTGCGAGCTTGAGATTCGGTACCCCTTAGGGAACTGGTCAGATCCTCCATCACCTGAATGTCAGACACTCTTTGTAACCATTGAGCGATCGATGGAGGAGTGGTCGACTTCCATAGGACTGGTATACTCGCTCTGGCCGCATTTATGAGATGAATCAGGACGGACTTTCTGTAGGTGGAGATGGGAATGTCTATGTGGTGCAGTAGATAGAAGGCTGGAGTGAAAGGCAGGGGTCTGTCCGCAAAACGGGAGCAAATGTCATGGACTTGGAGTGACACACCATATGTGTAAGCTCCCCCATACACCTTTTGTTTTCTCTGACAGATTTCCTTAAGATCTCCTTTTGTTTTACCAAAACCATGTAATATAAGGGACTTTCTAAACCATCAGGTCTACCTGTGTTTGTTTGTATTTGTGTGTACCAATTGCAGAGGACCCGGAACTACATAGTTGTTGTTAGATCTAAAGGATATCTGAGAGAGATCTAAAGGTGTATGGCCAGCTTAAACCATGGGTGTCCCCTGCATTGGGCATATCTTGCCTGATGTTAGGGTGGCAAAGGCAGCAGCCACCCATGTTTCCTCTGTATTGCTGACTTGAGCCTTTGGCTTTTCAGACAGCAATATAATTCTAGGTTGGATGGTGGATTGCACAACACATTATTCTGTCCCTCCACAGAAATGTATTTATGTGTTTGCATATGTATGTATTTATGTATGTGTATCTGAGTGTGTATGAGAATATAAACAGAATGTGTGTATATGGAACTGTGTATCTTCGGTAAAGCATATGTATTGTAATTAATGACACCACCCTCCCCTAGGCAATATTAACAAGTGTAAAAAACCCACAGTTATTACTTGACAGTGCTAGATGCCCTAAGTCTGGTTGACATCCACCGTCTATATCCAACAATTGAGTTTGCTGGACTGGCTATTTTATTGGTTTAGTTTTAACTTTGTTTCTTCTTTTTGTAAACTTGCCTTATATTTTCCAATTATTTTATTGCATGCATAAAGAAAGACAATTATTCAAAGTGTAATGAGTAGTGGGGCACTGTCATGGTGAAAACGAAAGAATTTCAGAAAGGCTACATAGTACGGAAGGCAAACCAAGTAACCACTATTTTTTTTATAAAGCTAAAGGAAGGAATGCACAGAGCTAGATAAGAATTTAGAATATGCACTGAGCTTGATTCACATGGTTGGAATGATATGCAGCACCAAAAATGACTAGTCATACTGATGTTTTTGTATACAGATGCAGAATTATATTCTTCAGGAATATCCCTATAATAAAGCATAGCAAGAATACTTCTAATTAGAGATGGTCGAATTTTTCAACTTTGTGAGCTGATTGCAAAGCCCCTGAAAATGGTATCATCACCAACATTGCTGGAGATGTAAAGAAGGGTTGTGGGAACATTTGGTAAAAAAATCTTTGCTTTAGCACATGTAATTTTTGCATAAATTAAGTTAAAAAACAAAGTCAAAAATTCCGATTTTCAAAGGTATGGTGATGATACCATGTTTAGGGGCTTTGCAATTAACTTGAAATCTTTGAAATGGTCGAATTGTTTTTTAGAAATTCGACCATCTCCACTTCTAATATAGCACTTCTCATCATAATATGAGTTGATAACCAGAGTCACATTGCCCTTTATATACTTTTTACAATACTACACTGAGCAAAAATATAAACGCACTGAGCAAAAAACCCTCCCACTTTGCGTGAGCTGAACTCAAAGATCTGAAAATTTTTCTATATACACAAAGACCCCTTAAGGCTGCCATACACGTACTGAGCGGCGGCTAATTTTGCCCACATGGGACAACAGATCCCTGTCACCCCACAGCTCGGCCGGCCAGAGAACGGGCATGCCCGATATTCTCTGGCCGATGCCGGCCAATGCCGGCCGATGCCAATACTTTCAATGGAGACCGGCGTCTTCATTGAAGCTAACGGCCGGCACACAAAGGGTGCCCACCGATGCTGTCAGCTCTGGAGAGCAGTGGGATGACGTCATCATGCTGCACTCTAGAGCTGATCTGACCTGTTCTGTCAGCCCCCACTCGGTACGTGTGTGGGGGCCTTTACTCTTCTTACACAAAGACCCCTTACCCCTTACCTACTGTGTTAGTGGGCACTTTTCCATTGCTGAGATAATCCATCCTACCTTACACATGTGGCATATGAAGGTGCTGATTAGAAAGCATGAATATTGCACAGGTGTGCCTTAGACTGCCCACAATAAAAGGACACTCTGAAATGTGCAGCTTGATCACACAGCACATTGCCACAGATGTTGCAACCTCTGAGAGAGTGTTCATGCTCATTTGCATGCTCGTCATCCTAATCAGGGTCTGGACCTGACTGTATTTCGTTGTCATAACCGACTTGAGTGGGCAAATGCTCACATTGGATGGCGTCTTGGGTAGTGTTGCCCTGCTTTTGTTGGAACTGCTGTGTGTTCCTCTTGTCTACCTTCCTCTGTTGCCTAAGGAAGTATGGACTGTGCTGGCCGCGTCAGATGGAAAACTTTGGAGCAATCTCTCCACAAGTGCCTTCTGGCATTGCACAATTTTACTCGTCCTCTCCGGCAGTTGGCTGGAAAGACGATGACCATGTTGCAGTTGGTATTCCACAATTGCTCTCTGCTGCTCACAAAGCCTGACCAACATGTAGAATATAGAGTTCCAGCACATGCTCAGGTTGCACAGCAGTTGTTGAGCCAGAAGCCGCAAGCACTGCTGTGCAGTTGACTTTCTGAAGTGGGCAGACAAGCAGCACACCCTCACTAGTAGCTCTTTCAGTTTGGGGTAGGTTTTGAGAAACCGCTAAACCTTCAAATTTAAAACATGGGCTAGGCAGGGAATGCGGGTCAGATTGCCGAGCTCCAAAGCCGCCACCAAATCACGGCCATTGTCAGCCACAACCATGCCTGGTTGTAAGTTGATTGGCAAGAGTACCTAATACCCTGCCACAGCTCTGCGGCAGTGTGCCGTTTGTCCCCGAAGCAGATCAGCTTTAGCACGGCCTGCT
>CM070032.1:110274464-110303801 GCA_036250615.1 Ptychadena robeensis | reverse complement strand
AGTGCTATTCTGCTTTCAGCTAGAGACTGTTTGAGGTGGAAGTAGAGAAGGAGGTGGTGGAGAAGAAGTGGAGGTTGGAGCCAGTAGCATAGCTGCTGGTGGAGACCCTCATGGACGTAGGGCCCGCAAACCTGGGCGTGGTAAGCACCTGTCCCATCCCAGGGTACGATTCACTTCCGGCCTCCACAACATTCACCCAATGTGCGGTCAGGGAAATGTAGTGTCCATGGCCAACAGCACTTGTCCATGTGTCCGTGGTGAGGTGGACCTTCCCAGTTACTGCATTGGTCATGGTACGGGTGATGCACTAAGACACATGCTGAAAAATAGTGGCAGCTAGTGGTCATCAAGTTACGGAAGGCCTAGGTGTCCACAAGCCTGAATGGCAACATTTCAAGGGACAGTCATTTTGAAAGTTGGGCATTTAGGGCTGTGGCCTGTGGGTGGGTTGGTGGGTATTTGTGCTTTTGTTGAAATCTGTCTGTTTTATTGACATTTGAATGCTCCACTGGGACAGGGAAGTGGATGTAGATCCTGCTGGTTGATGTGAAGGACCAGGTGCAGGGAGCGGGGCATCTGGGCCAGTGGCTTTGACAGGGGATTGGCAGGCAGTGCATAACACAAACGAGGAGGAGGCAGTGGTGTGACATGTAGATACAGATTGTGGACCCAGGCGTTTAGCCCACTTAACAGTATATATCCAAATAAAAACCAGAACCTTCTATAGTGCCCAGATGAATGTATGTCAACTACAAGTCACTTCTATAGCACACTAGATCATGTGTTCCGGCCAGCCAATAATTGTAATGCCTGACATGGCTACTGGCATTACAGTAAGGGCAGTACTTATCTGTCCCTTGATTGACTGTCTCCAACCCACGAAATGTGAGGGGCGATTCTCGAGTCAAACACAGGTTAGGATGAGCACGCTCATCACTAAAGATGACAATGGTTGGAACAATAATTCGTAAATGGAAGAAACCAAAATTGACTGTCAAAGTTCCTCAGTCTGGGACTCTATGGAAGATCTCACCTTGTGGAGTTGCAATGGTAAAACAGCGCAGAACTTCACATGAGAAACTTGGCAATGATCTCAGCCACTGAGAAAATTATTTGTAAAATACTCGATGTGAATCTCACAGCACTCACAAGCTGTCCCCTGTTCAAGACACGTACAGATCCATCTGCATTTTGCCAATCAACATGATCTGAATGATCCAGAGGAATACTGAGTAAAATGGTTGTGGTCAAAAGGGACCAAAATCGTGCTCTTTGGCATAAAATCAACTTGCCATGTTTAAAGGAAGATGAAAGACCTTCACCATCAAATCACCATCTCCACCATCAAACCTGGAAGAGGATACCTTCACCACAAAGAAGATACTTTCAATGCACAGGACCATGTACTGAGTGCGGGATCATACTTGAGTGAGCATCTCCACCCCTCAGCCTGCATACTGAAATTTTACATTATGTATGGATTCATTAATGAGTCTGATTTTGATATTTTTGGAATTTTTTTGCTCACATGACACATAGGAAATTGATAAAACAAAGGCCTTAAAATCAACACAGAGCACTGCCTTGACATTAACGCAATGTAAGCCAACACAAGTCACCACACCCATAGAAATTTAATTGAGTCAGTTGAAACGCAATGGTATGCGTTGTTCGATGTGCTGATCAATCCTGTTCATGGTCAAAAACAAACACAAAAAACGGATATGTCACAAACGCATCCCTGACGGATCCCTGAAGCATCACTTAAGCATCCCTAATGCATGGGTTGTGTTTATTGTATCAGTTAAAGCAGCGCATCCTTAACGTATAGTCGAGCCTAAGCCAAAGAATGCTAGAGGCCTGGACTCATTATAAAATGGTTATTTTTCCCATGAGTTTGCTGTAGATCTACGTGCTGTCTATATGTCTAGGAAAGGGGTTCATCACACCCACTCTCAGTTTCTTTCTCTGATAATAGTGTAGGGTCAATTGAGACAACAATGCCTTTAGAAAGTTCCACCTTGAAATATCTTGAGTTGAAATTCTCAGATACAATATTTTTCGATATAAGGAACATTCATTTTTGGAAAAAAGAAAGAAAGGGAACAAATTGGAAAGATGACTTAGAACTTCATCTGTATCTAGTAAGGACCATATAAGTTATTATAGGAAATTGGTCAGAAGTAAGGCATAAAAAACTTCAATGAGCTCTTTACCCACATGTTGGAGCAGCAAATGTGATAACTGCTCTTCACTCTTCTTCTCTTCGTCTTTCAGTTATCACCAGTGTTCTTGACTTCGCAGAAACAGTAGAGGTTTTATTCAAGTAGTCTATGGTGATGGATAACATATCAAATATCTCCCTGCTTTTAGATACGTTTATGTGGCTTACTATATATATATACTATATCCACCAGATGGCATAGTTGTACAAAAACAATCGCTCAAGTGACTATTCATTAAGATACCTACAGTGATAAAGTTGTTGAATATAAAAGAAGCATAAAATAAATTACACTATATGTCTGTACTATGAGTATGAATCACACCTTCATAACAGTAGCCTGAACATTTTTGAGGTTTTGCATGACTAAAGTCAATAATATTATAAGTATTGGAGTCCAAAAATTAGGCACACAAATTTCTGTAATTGTGTTGTGTCTATATTTCTATGGTACTTCTCTTACCCCCCTTAGTAATGGGTAAGGGGTCCCAGGGACCTCTGTATTCATTCCATAAAGTGGGGGCTGGGATCCATGGGTCCCCTTGTCAAAGTTTATACATGAGGGTTTTAACCACCTACTTGAGGTACAGGATTGTGCCCTGGACGACAAGATCTGCTGCGGGGATGGCATGGAGTTGACTTGTTTGTTATCAGGCCTGCCAGACCCTTTAAAATAATTTACCCCCCCCATTCAAACTACACAAGTGTTCAGAATGAGGGCCAGTGCAATGTGAAAACACAAGGTTTTATGAGAGGTCACAGACGTGGTAGGTAGCATTACCACTATCACGTCCATTAGGGTAAAAAAAATGCTGCTAGTGTGCAATGGCAAACTTTATTTGAAATATAACTTTTATTAACATACACCAATCATGCAAAGACATGCATCATATATACCAACCATAGGGAAACATTGACCATAACAAAGAGACAAACACACACATTACATGCACCCACTCTACTGTCTGCAGCTATTTCCTCTGTGTTGTCTTCCCATGTTGTCTGATAAGCTGGCAGTGGAAGGGGAGGGTGGATGGACTGTGGGCAATCCCACAAGCAGTGGGAGTGTTTTAGATCTCCCTCTCTCCCCTCTCTCTGTCTGACGATTCTGACATAGAGGGCTCCAAGTGCAATCTCGGGAGCCCCCCTAGCTATGCTCCCCGGCATACCTCTGCAGCTCGCCAGTTTGGAAACCACTGTGTTAAGGGTTTTGTTTGCAGGTGTTTTCCCAAAACACCATGAAAAATGCCCACAGCAACAAGGGGCACCTGGTTACTACATGCTGCAGTAGTGTCAGCAACTCCAATTGATAAAACTGACATGTTTCATGTGACCTATAGTATGAGCAATGAAAGTTCAACAGGCAACTTTGAAATCGTGATGATAGATCTTAAGCAGGGAACACGCGGCTTGATATATGATTCATTCGAGATTCCAGGCAGCAGCTTGATAACATCATTGCTGTGTCTCCAGCTCTGACGATGCTTTGCATGGGGACCCACTGTCCCCATGCAATGCAATGGACATCGGCCATGATTTACGGATTTGTCCGATATCACTGTTTTTGAGCGGGTTTAATTGATCCCGATCAAAAACAGGGACGGCCGCATTAGATATGGGCCAGATAGATGGCTGTCAAAGCGCACAGCGCTCAAAGCGGCAAAGCTGCTTTAGTCTATGAACAAAAAGACTGAAGCTAGATCAACTTCTGTGGAAGTATTATTATTTAAAGAATCAAAATTTCCTTTACTCTCATCAATAGAAAGTGCAGTGCAACAACTAGGACAGGGTGTCTGAGGATAAAGCTGGGAAGGTTATAGACAAACATTATATTGCTTCCAGGCTTTATTTAATTTAGGCTCAAGAGCAGTGTCTCTCAACCTATGGGTCAGGATCCCCCTTGGGGGTTGAATGAGCATTTCATGGCTGCATTTACTGAAAGCATCAGAGCTGCTGCCCTCAAGCGGGGTGGGAAGCTAGGAGGGAAAGTAACGCCCCATACCTTTTAACTTCTTAACCTGCACATCATTTGCACAAGTGGAGTAAGCAAATAGGAGGGAGGGGACATTACACTTACCTGATTGTGCCGGAAGTGATGTGGCGGAGTGTCACTTGCAGTATTTGGAACACGGAAGGGACACTCTGCCCCGGCACTTCTGCGTTACAAATACAGGAAGTGGCACGTAACACCGGGGTTGTGGATCCAAGAACCACTGCAAAAAATGAAACTCCTGAATGTATTGTAATAATGATTAAGAGCTGCATACCAATATTTGTGTACATATAGTGTGTGTATATACATTAGCTTGACATCTTCTAGGCTTGTATCCTATCAAAGCATTCGTTCAGAAGAATTAAGCTAGCCATACACGTGTCGGATTCCATGGCCAATTGATCACTCACCCAATTGATTCTGGCGATCTCAGCGGGAATGGGAGCTGCAATCAATCAGCCAACTAAGTGATCGCGTCCAATTGATCGGGCGCTCAGAATTGGATCCCACAGAGATCCAAGTTTCATAAAGAATAACTATACTTATAATTATAATAATATATAAATATTATTACTATTATTATTATTAGTAGTAGTAGTATTGTTATTATTATTATTATTATTATTATATAAAGAAGCTCTGTGCAACATCTTAGTGGTTTAACTGTCACTGCTTGTTAGGTCAAATAGCTTGACATGCATTTTTTACTACACCCTGCTAAATATTCTTTTCTGACATATTTAGTCATCATGACTAACGAAATAAGCGTTTAGCCTAATCTTGATGTGTAATTTGTTTGGTGTGTTATCAGTAGCATAAAGAATGGAGCATTTATTATTTTTTGACTCAAAGAAAAAACAACCATTAGGCTGATAATATAATGCCCATTTTATGTATAGCTTGATTAAAAGTTTATCAACATGCCATTACATCATTGTCTGGCCTCTACCCCCTTGGTACTGATTAAGCGGTATTCAGGTCAGAGTACTGGAAGCAACAATATGTAAACAATATGTAAAGGCATTGATCACTCCCCAGTCTATGACCATTTCCAGCAATAAGTCAAGGCTCAAAATTAAGTACCTCACATCTGGACCAGAATGTGCTCTACTCCAGTTGTGGGCTACATTATTTTCAAATCAAGAACAACCACACAAGAAAGATTTAGAAAATTTGATTTTGGTTTAAGTTTATGTTTATGATTCATTGTTAACAATAAATCGATATAAAAAACATCAGACACTAATACTATCAGATACAATACAGCAATACTTTAACAACTCACATATTTCATAACAAGTGCATTGTTGATAGTGGCAAATCATCACAGTTATTAGTTAAATATATGTACATATTTACGACAAAAGAACAAAACACAACTAAAGCACAATAAAAGTTACTTGCTGGTGAAGTGTAGTGTGACAATCCTTGTGCATAACTAGTAATATTCTAGTTCATTTAATAAAGACTAGTTATGCACTTTCCTTATTACTATTTTAAATTACCTTAGTATAACCCGATCATGTGGAATGTTATATTGTGCTGGTACATCTTTAGTGCATGTTTTGCTATGTTACAAATGTAAGAAAATACTGCACAAAATGAGCTTAGTGCAATAAAAATCACTTCACAATCCAATAAAGCAAAGTGGATTTATAACTGATAATGGTAGCCATACACGGTTCGATATTTCCGTTCGATCAATCAAAAAAATCAATCTAAAGGGAATTGATTCCTACATGGTTTGCCCAAAAGTGATCGATTTCGAACAGAAATCGGTTGAAAGGTGATCTGTTGGTAATTTTTTGCTGATCTTTCAGGTATCTGACTATTGATTTTGAATCACATTCGAATCGCAAAATAATCGACCTGTGTATGCTACCTTAAGTCAAACTAAGGCAAGCTGCCCAACAATCAATCTAAATCAGTAACCTTCTGTCATTCTGTTACAGAGTCACATTTCTCATGTATACAGTCCAATTATGTAAAAATAAACATTTGTAACTTAAAGATCTAGTGGGGAGCTAGCTCCCGGAACTTGGGCTGGCTAACCCCCAGGACTTTAAATAGGTTCAAAATTACCAACAGAGGTAGAGTCCCGTGTAGGCACCTTATCATCCGTCTTCCTGGTACCTGGGTTCCGTGTGACATTTCTTAACAACTGTGTATATATAGTGTTGATGTATAGTGATTTATATCAAGGGTTTCTTTTCACCTTTGAACATACAATAAAAATTATTTTTAGCTCTACCTTTGTTGGTAATTTTGAGCCTATTTAAAGTCCTGGGGGTTAGCCACCCCAAGTTCCAGGAGCTAGCTCACCACTAGATCCTTTAGTTACAAATGATTATGATATGGGATGAGGTCATGGTTCACGGTAGTGCCAATTTCTAATGCTCTGGTAAACACCCGCCCATGATTTGTTTATATGTGAAATAAAGTCGGAGTGTTTTAATATTAGTAGACTGTTGTACTGTGTTAGCCACCGTTGAATAAAGAAAGTTCACGTGATACCCTTTATTGTTTGATTGAAGTAATTAAAATAGCAACCTTTCATGATGTCTTCTTCAGGCTTTAGCTTTTTTGAATAACTTTAGTTAACCACAAATGGGTATCAATTGAACTCCAAACTTTCTGTGTGCTATAATATGAAATATTTAATTACAGCTAAATTCAGATAGTTAAGTTAAGCAAGAAGAAGCCACATCCACAAGGCACACAACATGTCGCCTCTCACCCACTATTGCCCAAAGGCATAGAATTAACAGTCAGGTGTGATTGTAAATTTTGTGCGGGAGGCTGTCAATCAAGTGAAATGCTTGTTGTTACAGGGCAGATGCTGAGCTTTCAACTGTAAAGCCGGGAACACACAGCTCGATATACGAGCCGTTTGAGATTCCAGGCAGCAACGCGATGACGCTGCACGGCGCTCAATGCGGCCATTGATCTAGCCCATATCTATGCGTGTGTTCCCTGCTTTAGGGCCCCCACACATCTTTAGATTTCTCTGTCAGATTTCCTTTAAATTCCCTTTTGTTTTACCAAAACCATGTAATATGAGGGACTTTCTAAACAATCAAGTCTACCTGTGCTCAATCACATAGGACCCTATACTACATTTATTGATAGATCTAAAGGATATCTGACAGAGAGATCTAAAGGTGTATGGCCAGCTTAAGAATTTAGCAAAAGTTTACAGTTGGTCACTTCCTTCATTTTGATTATTGTTGATAATACAGCTATGTGAATCCAAACTTATTGGCAGTTCACTCACATTGCTGAATATAGTTGAATAATCTCTCATTACTGTGACACAGGCTACATAAATCTAATGTGACCTGTTTGTGTGACATATCTCACTTTGTGACGGGATAAAAGGCTCATCTAATGAACTGAAAAAACAGGTTTGTTTATCTTCTAGCATATAACTAAATCTGACTTAGGTACTTCAACATCTCTGAAGGTTCTAATTTATACAGGTTATGGAATACACAGAGATGACAAGCCACATTTAACTTGATTTGTTCTGCAGCGTGTGTCTCAATGTGTATTTTACTGGATAATAGGTGCGGTCAGTCTCTTTTTACAAAGAAGAAGGCTATGTACGCATTAACTAATCACACACATTGGCTGGATCCATATTGTGTCTGGTTATTTGGCTGATACCCATTTGATACTGGACTGAACAAGATGTAATATGAGTATCACAAAGACAACAATCAAGCTGTGCATTAAACAGGTGACAACACCATACCATCACATGCAGGTTATTCCACATTCCTCACTATTATCCTTAAACCTATATGTATATGTACAAACAATTCATTGATAACAAACGACTGTGATATTCACTTGGATGTCTGTCTCTTATCATTTTGATGTGTAAGGCTGGCCATACACGAGTGATTTTTTTATAGATTCGAGCACAATTGATCGATGTGTGCGTTCAATCGTGAAAGCTTGAGCACAGTGTGGTGATATAATCATCATTTAGTTCAGTTCATCAATTACATGGGAATCAACCCATCTATGGCCACCTAAAGCTCCCTAAGATCTATCATTAAAAGGGTCCCCATACACCTTTAGATTTCTCTATCAGATTTCCTTTAGATCTCCTTTTGTTTTACCAAAACCATGTCATATGAGGGACTTTCTAAACAATCAAGTCTACCCGTGTTCAATCACAGAGGACCCTATACTACATAGTTGTTGCTAGATCTAAAGGATATCTGACAGAGAGATCTAAAGGTGTATGGCCAGTACCCAGCAATATCTAACATCTGTCCGGTGAGGCCATCTGGATGGATCACTGAACAACCAGCCTGCCTGCATAGGTACAACTAGACACTACTCAGAGAAACAGTATAGAAATTGCTATATGGATAAACATTACAAACAATTAAAGTGCATCTTGTAAAGCACAATTTATAAATTGCTCCTTATAGAAGCAGAATTCTCACTCATGGGTTGCACTGGCTTACTGTACACCAACAGTTTTTGCAAAGTTCATTATGCCATTAATATCAGTACTACACAACTATACATGTACACAGTTGAACATTTTAAAGATAAAACTGACCATTTCTCATAAATATACAGTAATTAAATAGTGAAAATTTACTTTATAAATGCTATTAGAAATGTGGACATTTTGGAGTGGATTAATAAAAGGAAAAGAGCATCTTCACTTTGAAAAGGGAAATATTTCTAAGCTTTGTGAACACTACTGTGTACTTTCTAATTTCTCTAGGAAGCGATAATTCCCTTTGAATGTCAACATGTTTTCATGCTTAGTAAATCACGCCCATAGCAAGGTAATCATACAAAGAAATACTGATCAAAAATTTGGATCGAAAGCTTCAAGTATATTAAACTGTAACTATTCCCAGGTACACAAATACACTTTTGTGTGTTCCCCTGGTGCTCTCATATGCAGTCAACCAAACGTGTTAAAATCCTTCTCCCTCCATAGACGTAGTTGGGGCGTAATTTCTGTGTATGCACATCAAGTCTATGGCTTACATTAAGCTTACCTGTGGTTACAAAGACATATACATTTGGCTTCAGACCTTGTATAAAAAATTCCCTTAAAGTGATGAGTGGTTTGTTTTGCCTTACATTTTACAAGAAGATCCTTTAAAGATCAGTATCTGTCAAGTAGGATTTACTTGTTATTAAGTTTGATCCTCTCTGGGATTTTCTGGAATTCTTTTATTAGGCGAGGGAGAAGTTCTTGCAGCTGTAGGGCTCAATTCTCTAGCGTGTGTTCTAGGTTTATCCATATGTTGATGATTCGTTTGGTGCTTTTGTTCACCTGTTGCACCAGATGTATGAATGAGTGGCTCCCTTGTTTTTGGAGATCTAGTAGAACTATTCAACTGTTCCACCTTGTATTGCAGAAGTTTTTTGGTGGACATAGGAGGTGATAATTTGACATCACTTGAATGTGAAGACTGTTGGCTTGTTCTTTTATTCAAGTCATCTTTTGTAGCATTAGATGGAAATCCGCTGCTTACTGTGGATGCGTCTTTTTCGGTTTTGTTTGCAATATTTGGATTTTGTCGTCGATGTCTTCCAGGTGATGATGAAGTGGAAGATGGGGCATCACTGGAGTATGATGATGGTGAAGACTGTTCGCTAGGTTTACCATGTCCTTTTTCTTTCCTTACACTGGAATAAATATCTACATTTCCTGATGTGTGAAACTGATGTTTTGCAAGTTTTTGGGAAAGATCTGGGCTTCTTTTATGATGCCTTGGAGGTGAAGATGAAGATGTTGACAGATCACTAGACTGTGAGGATGGTGAAGAATGGTAATTGTGCCTTACATTTAATTCCTTTTTACTTATGCTTAGGGTTCTCAATGCTAATAAATGATCCTGATTTCTTTGAGCTTTGGGAGAAGTATTTTGATGATGATGCCTAGGAGGTGATCCTGATGATAACATCTTCCTGACATTAGGAGGGGAATGGGGTAGTGTGTGTTCAGTTCTGTGTTTTCCTCTTTCTGGTGATTGAAGTTTTCTTGCACTTCCTGGTGATTCCAATTTCCTTGTTCTTCCTGGTGATTCCAATTTCCTTGTTCTTCCTGGTGATTCCAATTGTCTTGACCTTTCAGGTGATTCCAATTGTCTTGACATTTCTGGTGATTCCAATTGTCTTGACCTTTCTGGTGATTCCAATTGTCTTGACCTTTCTGGTGATTCCAAATTTCTTGCTCTTTCTGGTGATTCCAAATTTCTTGCCCTTTCTGGTGATGCCATTTTTCTTGTCCTCTCTGGTGATGCCATTTTTCTTGTCCTCTCTGGTGATGCCATTTTTCTTGTCCTTTCTGGTGATGCCATTTTTCTTGTCCTTTCTGGTGATGCCATTTTTCTTGTCCTTTCGGGTGATGCCATTTTTCTTGTCCTTTCGGGTGATGCTATTTTTCTTGTCCTTTCAGGTGATGCCAGTTTACCTGCCCTTTCGGGTGATGCCAGTTGTCTTGCCCTTTCAGGTGATGCAAGTTTTTTTGCCCTTTCGGGAGATTCAGGTTTTCTCTCCTTTTCTAACAACTCAGTTTTCCTTACTCTTCCTGGTGATTCATTTTTTCTTGCCCTGTCTGGCGAATCAGATGTCTGTGTTCTTTCTGATTCCACTTGTTTGGGCTTTTTTGACATTTCCAGCTTTTTAACAAATCCAGGTAAGGCACCATGGAAATCTGGATTTTGAGCCAAACGTTTGGCTGATTCTGATACATCATTTGTTAATGGTTTATTATGATGCTCAGTCCGGCTTTTAAGCTGTAATGCATTATTTTCATTGCCAATATTAGAAACTTTTGAATTGTCCTTAACAAGATTCATTGATTGAGGAGCATAATGATCCTGAAACGTCACTTTTTTTTTTTCATTAACAGGAGAAGAAGTCTTTAACACTGATGAATCCATATCTGCATTTGGTCTGCTTGGTTGTAAAGCAGTGTCCTGTTTTTTATGTAGAATGGGTTTGCTGCCATTAGAAAGCAATGTGGTATCTGCAGGTTTAAAGCCCACCATCTTTTCTTGTGAAATGTCCTGTGTAGTTTGACTTTGTAGCTCTATACTTTGCTTTCTTACACGAACTGCAAACTGGCTCTGTAATTTCTCTGTTTGTGAATTATCCTTAACATTTTGGTCATTTTTAAATACCCAACCACTCTCTGTACTCACAGTTTGGGACGCAGTCTGGTGAATGGACTGGTTTTCTTTACTTGTCCCTTTTTGTTGGTGCATTGTAGGTCTTTCTTCCTGGGTGTTAAAAACTGATTGAGCCACATAGATACGTGATTCATTGTTTTCCAATGGCGTTGTGCTGTGCTGTGAGGCATCCTGAGTGCTGTTTTTTTTGGGGTCAGATCCAGACTCTTTAATGTTGCTGGTAGCTGGAGTAAAATTCTCAACATTGGGGTAATCTTCTATTGGCAAGTCCAACTGTTGAGATTTTAGTTTTATGTTTCCTTCCTTCCCGGCATTAGATGTTTTCACAAATTGTGATTGATTGTGTTGAGAAAGGTTTTCATTAAGCACAGTGATATTTGCTGTTGTGTTGTCATTTTGAGCATTTGATTTCTCCTTAGTTTCTGTTATATCTTCAGCTACACGATCCTTAGACACATCTTTAGGTCCTTCATCATTCAGTGATTTCTGTGCGTTAGATGAATTGCCTTTGACCATTGGGGTGCCTTGTTCAGGCATGTCATTAACAGTCTGTTTATCAGTTTTATTCTGTTCTGGATCTCTTAGTCCAGGAGGCATGTTATCTGTTATCCCTTCTTCATCACTGATGGTAGTTACATTAGACGGTGTTTCGTTGTGTATCCTATAGGATGGAGTTGTTTGAGGAGTCTTCCCACTAATGTTAGGATTAACAAATGCAGTAGGTGCAGTGGGTGCAGTAGGTGCAGTGGGTGCAGTAGGTGCTGTAGGTGTTGGTCTTTGTGGTTTCTTGGAGTAAATCTTAAATGAGAGAGGCTGCATTCCAGGGTATTTCCTTTCAACCCATAAACAAGAAAGCACCAAAAATATTATGGCTCCAAAGTGCACAACAGCTCCAACTCCTAATATAGATAGCCCGACAGTCCCAAATGGATTTAAGTAACCTACCGCAAGCAAGGCGGCTGCACCTAAGAAGAGGAGACATGTGATGATGCCAATAGTCCATAGGATTATAGGTGGAGGCTTTCTTGCTCTGGCTAGTCTTCTTGCTGCTGGAGCATTTCCAGGGACCATACCGGGTCTCATCTGTCCTCTCATCATCAGATGATTTTCTTTTCCAGCGCTCTCTTCACGGATGTCTACATACTGTGTTCGTGTTCTGTCGTATCACCCACATTAAAGTAGAAGTTTGCCCTTCCCATCTAAAAACACTTCACATAGCAGGAACAGGAAAAACATGCTTGTCAATTACTAGGCAGTGACTGTACTGCTTTCTTGCTGCACAGTAAACTTTGATTGAGAGTTTAACTGGCCATTTCTTCTTTTGTAGCTATACCATGTTAATTGTTAAGTACAAGGTCTTTTCCTGTTCAATTCCAATAATAGAAAATATACAAGGATATTTACAGTGTTTAATTCTCAACTAAACATTTCATGAATTGCCAGACAGTCAGAGATTTAAAGGGTGTTTTGCTTCATTGGGCAAATGCAGAACTAGTTTAACAGGGCAATGTGAGGTTACCCAAAACAGAATAATTTGAATACTTGTACTAAAGTGCACTGTTATATATGTGCTATTTCTATTATGAGAACTATTTATAAAAATAAAAAAAATACTACGGTATATTAAGTTGACTTTGTGAAATACCTAATTCTGAATTCCTAAAGCACTTCCTACCCTAGCATGACAATGCTGCTACTCAATCCATAAGTAAAAGCTTTAACCCTGAGACAGTTTGTGTACAGCAGGATAACCAGTAAAAAAAGCTTTTTTCGGGGGAGGGGGTGTTATCACAACATTACAATAACGTGGTAATGAACGCAGCCTAAACAAGAGCTGAATGTGGCCAAGCCATCCATTGGGTGTCATACGGCTGACATGCCCATGACGCAGAAGAAAAACTTTGTCTAGCCTTAGCCATATTGATATTTGTTCTACCTGTTTTTTTGTTTGTACTTTCTCCAGTCCTTCCTATGTCTCATATGACAGAGGGTACACTGAAAACACACTGTATTTTCATCTTTTGTAACTTGGGACTTATTCACACAATTAGTTGGAAATGTGTTGTTCCCACCGATTGACCATATGGGTTTTAAAGTAAATTCAAGCATAATAAAAAAGGTAAATAAAATGTCCTTTAAATTGTCTAAAAGCCATGGAAATCAAACATAAAATCAAACATATCAATCAGTGAACGGTTAATGGTACAAGTATCTAAAGGGTTTTCTAGGTATCTCAATGTATGTGTATCCAATCATATTATGGATCATGTGTATCATTTGGAAAGGAACCAATTGGTTTTGAATCAATCACATTGTGTGCTGGCACGATGCATCAATGTAAAGATACCCATACATGGGTAAATTTTTTGTTTAATTCCTGAGCAATTGATCACCGTGCACATTTGAGAATCAAACACGCCCCACCTGGACCCAACAATCCTGCTCCATAGAAAAATCGATTGAACAGGGATCCAACATGTTAAATTGCAAGGTATCTACATCAACACAGCGCAATCGCTCGTTCACCAATCGCACGGATAAAGACCTGTGACCTTTAGACTGACAGGCGATAGTTAAATTGTACAAGCCTATCAAATCTATGATATATGGAACAATGTGTCTATGGACAATTTTACTTGGTCAAATATTATGTCATCATCTATCAGTATTATTATTGCAAATAACAAGTATTTAGGAGAAGAATATGTATATATATGTAGAATAACACTAACTGCTAATGGCTTATGCTACCTAGCATGAATACGTGTATTTCTGTCTTGTCATGTTAAAAAAGGAAAATGAATGCAGCCACCACATATATGGACACGTATTTAATCTTTGATTTATATATACTTTCACTTTTTTTTGTGACAAGAAACATGAAGCATCTCTTGACCTCATCTGATAAAGACAACAGGTATTTCAGCTTGGGTGCCTTCCAAGCATGTGCCTGTAGCCTCATCATTGGGTTTCCCTGTGTTTATTGTCACACTTGATCACGTTATCTGTAATATTGCCACCCAATGAATGAATACCTACGGTAGAAACTAGAGTTATCATGAATAATTATTTGATACTGATGAGTCAATGCATTCTTCCCACACTACCAGGTAGCACTGAAACATACCGATGGCATATTACGAAATCCTGGTTGTCTGTATCAACTTGTGTAGGCATAAAGCCACAGCCTTATCTGTCTGGTTTTGATTCTGACTTCACATGAGGTGATTGGGAGTAGCATTATAACAACAATACTTGTAGGCACAGGTTTATCTAGGTCATCTGAAAACATTTGGCTTTTATTTCATTCATTACTCATTACTGTTTGTGCGTCTTTAATACTGTAACAAACTAAGAGATGCACAAGCTAAAAATATCATATATCATAAAATATAAAGGAACTTCCAAATAAAGATTTATCTACAATTATATTATAAATACACCCTCCTGCCTATACAAAGACTTCTTCCCTGGAACTACACCAGAATGGAGTACATTCAAGGCTCCATAGAACAGCAAGAGCTTAGTGCACATGGTAAGTGTTCTTTTTAAGCGAGAAAGAATACAGTAAGTACAAAGAAACATATAAAAGCATAGGCTTTTTACGCAGCTGTGGTGCGGTATAGTACAGCAGTGCAGGGCAGCTAGGGTCGGCTAGAGCTGCAATTGTGTTTTTGGTAACCGCACAATTCCGCACATTATGAAAACGCCCTGCAGCATAGTGCAAGCATCTACCATACACTTTTTTTTTTGGGGGGGGGGGGCGGTAACAGACACAGTTGTGTTACATCTACAGCGTCCATTATCAGCAAAAAACACAACTGCAATTGCAGCACAGATAGTGTGAAAGGGTCAGTTGTGCACAACTGTCCACAGTGATTAAACGGTAACAGTGATATCAGTGGACAGAAGGGCCCCCAGTAGGTCAATGGGACGCATTTCAAGCGGCAGTTCTTTGTCAACCTTTTTTGGTTGACAAAGAGCTGTTGCCCGAAACACGTCCCATTGACCCTGCTGAGCACTTCAGCACCTGTAACCATGAAGTAACTTTATTCTGGTTAGCACACGGCCCTGAGAGATCAATCCTTACTAAGCCTGCAAACCTCCTTTAATGTGAGTATTTTGTCTTTTGTTTTGTTCTATTTTACCATTTACAATACTTTACTTTGTGTCCTTCTTCCTAAGTATACATGAACCCTAACAACTGAACCTATTAGGTAGATATATAAATATACCCTCTTAATTATTTGATTACACTCCCTTCACTTTTTCACTTAATTTTGATATCCTCACTTTTGGCTTTTATGGTTTACATTTTTACGTTTTGTTTTGACACGCTATTTGTTCACACAGCCTCGATCCGGGCTGTAATACCTCTTCACTCTGCTTACCTTATTTACATCTCACACTTTACACCTATCTTTACATCCACGCCTTCCATGGGATTTTTTTATTTTCCCTATGAATCTTCGCTATGAACCTTCAACTAATCACTTCACTTCCCTTTTCCTTGGGTACTAAGGGAACTTACACTTTCGTCCTCCCCACACCTCTTTCCATTTTTTAACACTATTAACTTAATTTAATATTTTAATGGCTGACAACTCGTTCTCCAATTCTCCATCCTTTTGAACCTGGCCTGACCTACCACAAGTGTTCCCTTGTTCCGCTCCTATGTCTCACATTCTGCTGGACCTTGCATTAGATCTACCTCTTCACCGGTTTTAGGTGAGTAGGCCATCACTTTTCCAACTACACTCATGGAAACTCGATTCCAATTTTTAATACTTTCTATTTATACATCCCAGCAAGTCTCAACTCCTGAAGAAAAACGCCAATTGAAACGCTTGTCGAGGTTATAAGGCGACTTTATAAACCATCAGACCTTCTTATAAGCAACAGTCCACGAATATCTTCTCTGAAGACACTTTGACATTTTTTGTCCACCTCTTTGTGTCCCTACCTGACAATAAATGAAGAAACACTATATTTGTCTTCGAACTCGCTCTTTGTGAGGACGTTTTTTGCAGTTGCTTCTGACGGGTCGTTTGTTGGTCATTACTGTCTATCTTTACTTATACATGAATTTGTTATTGTTATCCGGTTTACTATCTCCATAGACTTAATTATTGTGTCTAGGAATTTATGTCCAAATCCCCTTTGAGAGAGGGGTATTGTTTAAAACCCTAGTGGCCTTAAAGTCCCTATATCCTGGTCCTCGCCAGGAAAAAACTTTGGATGTTCTGAGATCCACTGATCCCTTACCATCCAACTTCATAGAAATATATATTGAAGGATGTTGTCCACGATCACCAGTAACTAAGTGGTAATTATATGCAAACATGAACCCTAACATGTCAATATTACTTTGAGTTTTCTGTTGTGATCCCCAAGGGACATTTTTGTAAATAAATATAAAAAAGTATGATGACAAATTGTGGGACTCGATTATTTGTCATAGAGTTTACATCTGGTTCTCTAACTTATTTTATTTACAAAGATGAAAAAAATCTTTAAACAGTACTTCCAAAATAACGGGCAATTCCTTTTTTTTTATGTCATTCTGAAATATGGAATTCAGCTTTCATTCCCATCACATGTTTATTATCCTCGCTGTGACTTCCTGCACATCTGTATAAAATGAAGCTATGTAAACTATTCAGCTTTATAGGGTGCGGTGTGGTTAGCATCATTTATATCATCTTCCTACACGTGCAGCGTATTTACCAGAGAATCAGCTTGTAGAAACATTGCGCCCGACCTATATTTTGTAATGACTCAGATCAGGTGTCATAAGGGAATATGTGGCAATTCATATAGGAATGATACATATGAATGTGTGCTCCCACAAGAACAGTATCTATTGAATGCTTCTTTTATACATGTCATACATTTTTGCCCTCTAAATGTGATATGAAGATTTTTAAACACATATTAGTTAACTATTAAACAAAACTAAGGGACCATTGTAATTGAACATTTCTGTGTCGTAGGATGGGTCACTGATTAGCATTATTATGTTTGATTGCTTGGATACTGGGTTTTAATCCTTCCACATCATTGCCTGCATAGAGTCTGTACCTTTGTTCATATCACATGACATGCATTCCTAGGACACAAAATTAAAGCTTTGCTATAATTGACTATTTAAGTATCCCAGTGGTTAGCACTCAGGCTAGCTGCTAGGCAGTACTAGGGTTTCAGCTTTGAATGTCAGCCATGGCACTATGTGGAAGGAGTTTGTATGTTCTTCTAGTGTGTGCAGGGTTTTCCTCCAACACCACCAATACATACTGATAGGTGTATTGGTTTCTGCCAGAAATTAACTGTACATCTGGGCTGGCCCATGTTTGTATGTGTAGGGCCACACATAGAACAAGATCAATCATTTGTACATCCTAAAAGTTTGAATGATTTTTTTGGTGTTAGCTATAAGGCAAAAACTCCCCCTCCTTGCACTACAGAGATGACCTTTTTCACAAAAGCACCACAGATAAGGCAGAAGTGCCTGAAGAGGAAACTAAGATTTAAAAAAACCTTAATTGGGGTGATATGCAGATGATTCAAAACTCACAGGTGACATTCTATAACGTACAACCATAAATAACTGCTATAAATACTTCAAACAGTTTACATGTCTAACATACCTGAATGTGCACCGTTACATCTGTCTTTGCATTTACATGCTATGTGTAGTTCAGACCTTATGTTTCCTATAGAGTAAAAATAGAGATGAAATGCCTTCACTCATACATAACTATCTATTTTATACAGTTTGTACTTAAATTGCAGAAATAAACACAAAGTATCTGGAAAGCTCAAATAAAAGTTAGAGAATACAAGTGTATACAAAAAGTCACCAAATGCTGTTTTCTGGTCTAATGCTTGCTCTGCATATGTCAATAAAGAAATAAAAATGTTTCATATTGTAGGGTTGCAAGAAGGCTTGTTAAACAGTATAGTCTAAAGTTCAATCTTCTGAGCCAGTTTTCCTTGTGGGACTAAAATACTTGTGTTGTTGAAAGAAAATGTACTGTACAAAGTGTTAATCCAAAATTTCCTTAAACTTTTAATTTATAACAGCAAGGACACTTGGTGATTAAAAACCACATTTTAAACGAGCTAACCATGACCTGTAATGGGGCCGTTTTTTTAAGCGTTTGCACAGTTTTGCAGGCGCTCATGACAGGTCATGACAGTACCTGGTCGAGCATCTGCAAAATGATTGTGTAAATCTAGCCTTAGGCTTAGGCTTCACTATGTGTTAATGTAGGGGTCCCGACGGATCACTCAGCACTGTGGACCCCCCCCCCCAGCCTTAAAGTTTCAACATTTTTAGGGACTGTCACCTGAAACTATTTATGAAAGAACTACATGCTAGATGAGCTCACCACTGAAGAGGATTGTAAAGCGATATCTTGGTTCTTCTTTCAGACAGGATGTATATGAGTGGTGTTACATGTATACCTCTTATGTATGCAGCCGTGTGAAACTCATGCCTTTATTCTAGTTAATGGTCTGAGAAAAAGGACCTCAGCGCTTACCATATGCTACATCTGTGTTGTGCTCATTGGTGGATAAGGCAAATACAAATTCAGTACAAATGCAAATACTATATATTAGACAAGATGTTTAAATGTATTTTTTATTTTTTCTACAGAATGTTTGGAGTTCAAGTGATCCCCTTGCTATCTGCCAAAATTAAAAAAGCAAGCTTTCTGGATGTCTCAGGCCTAAAGCCTGGAATAGATGGTACGATATACCTTCTATTCCTTATGCGATTCTATGCAGTAGCAGGCAGTGTGATGACGTCATCACGCTCGCCCGCTAGTGCCGAGAATCGGCCAGCACTTTGCATCTGCAGCTCATTCGTTTGGCTGGGGGCTGATTTCAGCCCAATCCTCGTCAGTTGCAGCTTCCAATTCCTGCACGACCCAATCCTTACGGGATGAGGCAGTGAGCATGGCATCCGATCAGGGATCGTGCAGGAATTGGTATGTGTATGCCAAGCTTAAGAAGGATATGAGACATCCCAAAACTTTTCTTCTTTAATGACTTCAGTTAGCCAATAAAAGGGGAACTCCAAACATTCTGTAGTCATCGATGGCTAATACTGTACAACACTCCACTATTATTTTTCTACAAAATGCAAACCATCAAACCCTTTGCCTTGCCAATCTTTACAGAAACCACTTAAATACTCACTAATGCATATTTAATGGCACATTTATCCATCGAACCCTTTGTTAAAGTATTGTATAGACGCAATATTGTTGTAAGTATAATTGCCAGAGATAAAAATGTAATAATTTTCAGACATAAATACATAATAATCATCTCAGACAATCCATGTAGATCGTCTTATCTGGCTTTTTCTTCTGAAAAGACAGGCACTTACGTGTATTAATACAACTTACCATTATGCCTACAAAAATGATTATGATTTCCCATTCAAATCATGTAACAGGCCTTCTCTAAACGTTTCCACAAAGTGGTGTGCTAAAGTATTAGAATGTCCCTTTTCTGAAACGCCTACACCCATAGGATTGTAGATGCTCCATAGCAGTTACTGGTGAGCCACTGAAAATAAACAGTTAGGTAAGATATCAATCACTAGGATTATTAATTATGAATTCATCAAGACTTTGCTTTACCTCCATGTGGTGAGTTTTTTTCTTACCATATGCCAATGTGACCCATGGGGTCTTGACAACGACACTCCAGACCACAACCGGTCACTACTTGAACACACCAAGGAATACCCCTTCCACTTTCATTCTGTGCCTTATAAAACCTATTCCGATGCTTGGCACTCCCACGTGGCTTGGTCACAGTCATGTCATCACTTTATTAACCTCCCTGGTGTTACAGGCTTTCCCCGAAATTTTTTATGGCGCAAAAGGCAGCTGTCCGGGCAATTGTGATTCCCCGCTCTCTACACATTGTGGGTGTCAATTAGGTGTCAATTAGATGCCAGCGGTGTGTGCGGGGAAATGTGATCCTCCTTCTATTAACATAGAGGTCTATGGCATCTAAGATCAAATTGCGCCCATACTGGCTATGGACGTAACACCCAGTAGGCTAAAGGCACATTCATTAATCTTAACATGAACCCTTCAAACACAGGTTACACACATAGGCCTTGCTCTTACTTGGGTGATTTGCCGCGATTCTAATCATGGCGGGGAGACCGTGGGAGATCGCTGGCACCCAATGGTCTTCCGAGTTCTCCCGCGCTTAAAATCACATTACTAGCACTTGCAGGCAGGAAGTGGGGGTGGTGGGGGGGGGGGGACCCCGGGAGGACATCTTGCCCCACCCCGTCTGATCGCGTCCATAGAGAGTGAATAGGTGTGGTTAAATTGACACATGTTTTTTGACAATGCCCATTCACCTCTATGGCTTCGAGGGGCCAAGACCACCTGCGGCCTTTAGTTGAAAATAGTGTCTGCGCCGTGGCTGATCGCTCAAGTGGGGGCAAGCCCTTACATAACATAGGCCACTCTTCTGCAATCTTTTCATTACTTAATAGGCAAGTTTGATGGCTTAAAGAAGGCTGTTCTGTATTTAGTGTTTGTACATGATCCCTGTACATGTACATGAGCCCGATCAATATAAATCACTATGAATTAAAGAGGCTGTGTTGACATCTGTGAATGTATTGTGGAGCATGTGTACAGCATGTACTCACTCACAATGGGTTAATAGAAATTGTGCCTTTTATTGGTTAACAGCCAGCACATGATCCACAAGGATTGCAGGAAACACCTGTATAGGAAAGGAACAAATATCCTCCAGTGATGAATGGAGTGTGTAGGATATCTCGGCTTTTTGTCATCTAAATAGACAATAAATGAAGATTGACTCAGTGCCCAGTGTTTTTACACCTTAAGCTTGCAGTATGATAACCCTTCATGATGCACTATTATGTATCCACAAATGGAGTCAAATAATAATAATTGTCTTGGGTGCCCTTTATCTATGCTGGATGTTTATCCCTACAGCCATTGATAAAAGGTATGTTTCCACAGTGTTATGGGCTCCGTCGACACCCCTTGCGCTAAATGCATTCCTTTGATGAGGATGTCGATGGAGCCTCTGTCGATATCCCTATCAAGGAATGCACTTAGTGCAGGGGGTGTCAACAGAGCCTATAACACTGTGGAAACATACCCTTAGAAAGGGTGTATCCTTTCTATCCTATATATGTTTGAAACATACCCTAAATCATGCTAATGCAGAGTTTCCTTTACATTATGAGAGGTAAACATTTGCCTTCTCTCAGTTTATCTAGGTTGTAGTTTTTATTGAAAAGGCTTGCTTATGCGTTTCTTTTTATAGATTATTGGCATAACTCTGACAACTGATATCTGTCATAGATTGATTCCCAGAATGATCCTGTTGTGTGCGTGACATGCACCATGTACACTGTTTACCTGAGTGACAGATGGTGTGACATAGTGGCATTGTTTCATTGTCTAGCAGTAGCATGACTGAAGAAAATCACCATAAATGTAATAAACTAAAGGGCAATGATTAAGCCGTAGTACACCTTTATCATGGTTTATGGTGACAAGCCACCACACAATCTGGTTGCGGTTTACTGTTGTATATCAGAAAATAAAACCTCTTGGCATTACTGCAGGTAAATACAACATTGTGTGTTTCCAGGTAGCCTTGTATAGTTTATAGAACAAACAGGTTGTGCTGTACTCTCAATGGAGAGAAGCAGAGTGAAATATATATCTGAGCTGAATAAACTGGATATCCTAAGCTGAGATCTCTCAGGTATTGCTCCATGGTAACTGTACTGAGATAACATTTACCCAGGGTTGGACATATGAGCATCGTCACACTGGCACCTACTCATTCCAATTCCAGGAAGGAGATGTTATAGCAGCAGAATAGGTAAGATGGTCAGCTCATTACAGTTAAAACATTTAATTAGTATAGCATGTCAATTGTTTTTATAATATAGAATTCTATAGGCTAATTAACAAGACATATAATCCATGCATTTCATTTGTGTTAAAAAGGTGCAGTCTGTTATAAAAATGTTTTCTGTATGATTAATATTATTAGTTATAAATGATCTCATCAATTATGTTCTATTGTTGTAACATAAAATTATATTGCATATGTTACCTAAAATCAAAATAAAAAGAAATGATGCCCCTGAATTACAACATCGATTACATTCAGTAAGGCAAAGGGCAACACTCATCTTGACTTACCTTAAAACTGGTTGTTAAGGATTTTCATATTCAGTGTTTATTTAGTAACTGTTTAATAAGACAGATCGTGTAAGTAAGTAGCATTGCATGTACAAATTAATTGTAATAGCATTTGTGACAACACAGTTCAGCATTGTAAAGTTTTGATGTTTCGGTTCCAAATGTAAAAGTTTTATCCAAAGAACTCTGAATGTGAAATCACCTTCATTCTTCTTTCATGACTTTAAAATTGATCCTGTGCTCAGGCTTACGAAGCAAAATAGTTCCATGTAATATACATGCAGGCGAGGGTAAGACAAACACTTACAGAGTGACAGCGTCCCTGTAAGTGCAAACCTAGTGTAACCCAGGTTGCAGCGTTCCTGTAAGTGCAACACTACCACTCTAATGAGCTGTTGTTAATTCTGTGCAAGCAAATTGCAGGTGGCTGTCAGTCACCCATATGCCTACAACATTCCCTATATATAACCGCAGGGGACAAAAGACAACACTTCTGTCCCACGGTTCATGGTCAGATGATTGCAAATGGGCAGTTCCCAGCTGACCACACATAAAAAACATGAAAACCTTTTTTAAAGGTAAGTGTGGCCTTTTTTTCTTATTATTAACTTTTTTATTGACTTTTTATTATTGTTTTACCAGCCTTATTATATCACTTTCTAGATATTAAAATCTTACTTTGCCTTATTTTGTATTACTTTTCCAACCTGTTTAGATGGATGTAGTTAAAGTTTATAGAAGCATGCTTTGTCCTTTAGTTCCCATCTAATTGTAGGGCAGGAGGTAGTATAATGATGCATCAACACACAGGACAGTGGAAGTTAAATGTAATAAACAGGGAAGGCTTCAGGAAAATGTGCTGTAGAAGAGGTGAATATAGCACGTAAAGTACTGGTGGGCATACATAGTTAAATTTTTCCATTCAATCAACTTAAAGCGGACTTACCACCTCCACATATGCCTTCTATTATGCATACAAGAGGTAATAGGGCAGATCATAGAACAAAATAATAAAAATTCCAGGTAAAAGTGTCAAAATCCAGTAAAGCTCCACCGCCCTAGTGACGCCGCACAGTGGCAAGAAGAGCAGTCTGGTGGACCAGCCACTCCAGGCATGGCGGCGTGGGAGCAAGCAGCCTGGAAAGGTGAGTATTTATTTTTTATCTTTAGAGGTCGCTATCCCTGGATGAATACTGCATATAGGTGAGTTATGTACTGTATTTTTTGGACTATAAGACGCACAGGACCATAAGACGCACCCAAAGTTTTGAAGAGAAAATAAGGGAAAAAAACCAAAACAGAGACAGTTATTCAGCTATCAAGTGAACATTCAGAATGTTCCAGCAAAGTAAGCATGACGTGACCATGCAGTATTCACTCTATTTTCCTCCAGCCAAAAGGCCAGTGCCAGGAGGGAGGGCTTCACTGGAGCAGTTTGCAGGGCTGAAACTGTAGCATGTGTTTATACACTAGCAGTACCCATTCTCTGAACACACTGACCAACTTATGAAGAGACCCATTTTACAAACTGGCACTGAACAACTTACCCATGAGCAGCTATTTACATCTGGGAGGAGATATGAGTTTTTGTCACAAAATGTATTTTTTGCAATGCAGAATGTTAATGTAAATACACAACTCATGCCATTTAATTGTCAAATGTCTCTCTCTATGAGTTGATCAATGTGTTCAAAGGATGGGTACTGCTAGTGCTTATGCAGATAAGATCTCTTTTTGGCAGTGGCTTTTTGGCTTGGCTGGAGGGAATGGAGCTAATTTCCGCCTCCTAGGATGCATAGCCATTGCTTCCAGGATGGTTCTTTTGCCATTGATTTTAATGGTAAAAAAGTGTGTCTTCTAGTCCAAAAAATACGGTATATATGTTGTTTTTATCTATGATTTTTACTGCTTTGTTTAAGAGTTTACATCCGCTTTAAAACCTGTTTCATGAAGTTAGGGTGGACTGACACCTTTAAACAATGGTATTTAAACTATAAAGTGACTTTTGCTCAATGCATCAGTTTTTGTCTTTATTAATGAGCTTGGCTTCTTTTATATTCATGCATTCAAAGCAAGGAGACTGGAATTAAAACATGTTAGATTCCTACTATTTACAGGAGCTGGATGAAGAAGAGGTACAATGAGTGCTATATATATTTATTCATTTTCGATAAATGCAGATTTCTTTATTTCTTTCTAGCCAGCAATTCCATAAAACGATTTATTTGTAAAATATTAGTTGATTTGATGCACCTAAAACAGTATGACTGGATGTTCTGATGCTAAATCGTAGGATTTCGAAGCAAGTTGTCTAATGGTATGGTTTAATTGTCTAGCAGTAGCATGACTGAAGAAATTATCTATATTTAAGAGCAGAACTCAATCTCAGAACATTTCAGAGCATCTCAACCTGAAATGAATCCATTAGTGGATGGTATGAATTCATGAATAAAATCTTAACATGCCACATTTGACATGAGATAAGAGGAGGGAACACACCACCAAAAACCATGACAAAAGTAGACTACTGCTTAAGAAGCTGAATTTACAAAATTCTGTCACCTGTAGTGGTGAATCATGGTCCAGCACAATGTCACAGATGTTGCAACGTTTCAGGGTGTGTGCAATTGGCATGCTGACTGCAGTAACGTTCTTTGGTTATGCAAACAATTGTTGGGAAACATGCTGGATGTGGAGGTCCTGGGCTGGTGTGGTTACACGTGCTCTGCGGTTGTGAGGCCAGTTGGATGTACTGCCAAATTCTCGAAAATGAACATTCATTTCACAGGCATCAGCTGGTAGACATTCCTGCGGTCAGCATTCCAATTGCATGCTCTCTCAAAGGTTGCATTATCTAGGGCATTGTGCTGTGTGATCAAACTGCACATTTCAGAAGGGCCTTTTATTGTGGGCAGTCTAAGACACACCTGTGGAATATTCATGTTGTCTAATCAGCACCTTGATACGCCACACATGTGAGGTGGGATGGATTATCTCGGCAAAGGGAAGTGCCCACTAACACAGATTAAGACAGATTTGTGAACAATATTTGAGTAATGGGTCTTATGTGTATGTAGAAAATGTTTCAGATCTTTGAGTTCAGCTCATGTAAAATGGGAGCAAAGCCAATAGCTGTTGAAGTATATTTTTTGTTTTAATTTTTTTTAAATACATATTAATCCCCTATCAATCTTAGAAAGCCATGCATGAATTCAATAAGGAATGGAAGCTTTCGGGTATACAGAGAATCTTCTACAATAGTCTTGTTGGAGAACTTGGGGGCTTTGGCTCAGAAGATGGGAAATTTATTTGGCCTACGAGTGTGACTAATACATTAGATGGTGATTTGGCAATTAAAGATACAGGCAACAACAAAATCCATATCTTTTCTCCAGAAGGATACCACAAGCAAAGCTTTTCATATGGCTCTGAAAATACAAAATGCCTTGGAGATGTTGCATGCACAAATGAAGGTCTTCTTCTGATTTCAAATGGATCTAAGGGAATTAAAGTATTTACTAAATATGGGGAAATGATACATCTTTTGAAGTCATCCAAAGCAGACTGGAAACATTCTTATGGACTTGCTGTGATGCCTTCTAACAGTGTTGCAGTGACTGACTGGACAGATGGTGGCAAAGTACACATAGTTGGTGTAGACTGGAGAATGAATGTTGTCTTAAAGACAAATGTTATTGATGGACTTCAACGACCGGAATATATTGCAGTTAATAAGGTATGAAAGCTAGGTGTGGTTTAGGTGAAGATGTAAATAATTAAAATATGAATGTACAATTATTTTTTTTAAAGATCTTTTTATGAATGTACAAAATTTTAATTGTTATTTCTTAAACTAGGGGCTGTGATCTGTCCATACTTTCATCTGACATAATCCTAAGATCCAATAAAAGGTTTAGTACCATTAACTAATTCTGTACATTTATAAACAGAATTCAAAATGCTTTATTACATGTACAAAACACTTATCAGGATATATATTTACAACCATTTAAAATCTATATACAGTCTACACAGAATGTGTGAATGCATACTGTATATGCAGGGCCGCCATCAGAAATTTCAGGGCCCTATACTAAGGCTCTCCAATTCAGTCCAATTTTCTGTGCCAAAAGAGGTACGAGAAATGAAACCACCCTGGCAGTACACTGAGATCAAGGATGTATATAGGTTAATTAACTTGCAAAGTCAGATAAGGGAATATTCAAAATGAAATTCCTTCACCTCTAGAAATGTCCACAAAATGGGGCTGCCACCTGTTTACATTTCACCAGTGGGTTCCAGTTCTGAAATATGATGCCACCCCAAGCTGAAAACATATTCTCCCATCCCCAGGTCGGCACTTCTCACCTTGTTCCCCTATGCAGTGGCAGCACGGGGTACCCGGTTGCCATGCAGACGCCACAAAAAACAGCAGTGGGCATAGCACCGACCAGGCAGTGGACTGCCGGGCTCCCCTAGATGGTACAAGAGGGCCACCTGTACCGGCCTGATGGTGGTCCTGTGTATATGTCAGTAATAAGTATTGACATGTGGTCCAGAATCTCCCAACTGTTCACCCTGGTTAATTTGATTCCTAAAAAAGATAATGTTCCTAAATAGAATTATAATTTTTTTGATTGAATGGATTATTTAATGGAAGTGTGTCTTTGATTGAGGATATGTTACTTAGTTACTAAGACTTAACTAAGGGGAGTTTATTTTCACTAAATATAACTTTTCTATACCTGATCAAATGACACCATTATATGAATATATATATATGTATATACTTTTATTTGATATGTAAGGAGAAAAACATTACAGCATTGTATTAGGAATGCATGTATTTCAAATGCACTGACTATATAATGTAGAACTTGTCTAAAGTTAGTATTACTAATCATATTGGTCATTGCCACCGAACTCAAGTCTAAAGGAAAACCAGAGGCATCCTGGACCACTCAAAGCTTTTCAAGTGCTTGGGTTACATATTCTCACATTACCTTCCTGGGTTCTGCCTTAATAATATGTGGTTAGTACAGGTAATTTATGTTGTTGTTGACTTTGGCAGCTTCAAGTTGCTGTCGAGAGCACTTGTCACAACATGCTTTATTAATGTTCTGGTCTACGAAGCATTACTGTGTCGCTGATAATCTTTCTTATTTTGCACAATGGGCAATTGGGATGGGCTGCTTCTTTTGCACAAAAGGTATTGGTGACATTATACAGTCTTTAAATGTTTTCTGATCGTCAAAATTATAACACCGTATTTTTAGCTTAGAAAATTCATTTTCTAAGCATATTGATTTTCAATGAAAATATTGATTTTCATTTATGTAACTACTGATAGTAAGTTCCTATCCCGCTATTGAGACTGTGACATTAGCACATCCTGGGTATAGAGAAGCTTGCTGCAGAGAATAGTGCTATGGTCATTATGTGAAGTTCTTCTTTTTAGATTTCGATGTTTGCATAAATGGCACTAGAAGTGCCTAAATAGGAAGGAAAGCATAAAAAACCCCAAAAAGATCCCTCACAGCCCCTGATCTCTCCCTTGCTCTTATGTTATGTACCGGCGGCGGCACGTCATAGCAGCGCTGTGATAGCCAGGTAATTCTGTGATCTCAGCTCTCCATTGAAAGAACACAGATAAAAATTCCCTTAGAAAACCATTATAAACGCCCCAAGTGGCCACTTGTGATATTGCGCACTAAGTTAATCCTTGGAAGCCTGGCAAACAAAGAAGAAATCTCTCATACGATTCCAGGAAACAGCAGGTAAGTACTTTAATAAGTATAATTAAATAAAGTTCCAAGGCTAGTTCACACTGGCTGCAGAACAGCACAAATAGGGTACACTGCCCATGGAAACCAAGGTACACTGGTTTCCATAGGCTGCACATTACCAAAAATGCCTTGCAGCATGAGCAGCGCAAATGTTTCCTATACACTTGCAAGCACAGTGCACTGCAAAATTCGTTTTTTTTATAGTAATGGACACGGATACTTCCACAGCATGTCCCGCGAAAGTAGATGCCATGTAAATTGAAAACAATTATGTCAGGACTTAGGCCAGAGCTCCACTACGAGTTGGTCAAACGCTGAAAAATCCTAGTTGCTGCGTCTCCCATACGCGCCCAATTCACTTTTAATGAAAGTGACATAATCCATCCGTACCCATGAAAAATCATTCCCATAGTGACGGGCATATAAAAAACCTGTCAAAATTTATGGAATGTGTACAAAGAATTTGACCACCACACTATTTGCTGCGTTTCAGCACAACATAGTGGAGCCCTGGCCATCAAATTGCACGCTGCTATGATACTCCAAATTTACCCTAGGTAGAACTGCCTCTCTACAAACTCTACAACTTATTATTTAGAGTTATGGCTCTAGGAACATTGCTATCATACCAGTATACATATTAATACCTGATATGTGTGTCATTGTTTGTATGCATATCTACCTGGGGTTTATGAACTTTATGGTTACCTCAAGGGGTGATGGTATTCTCAAAGAATACACAATTATGTGCAAGAAAAATAATAATTACCAGTGTTTGCCTTTACTTGATAGTATAATTGAATTCAGCACAATGTCATCCTATTTACTAAGCAGACCTTCCAAACTCATCTCAAAAAGGTTGCAGGAATACAGGGAGTGCAGAATTATTAGGCAAGTGGTATTTTTGAGGAATAATTTTATT
>CM070032.1:110258709-110274364 GCA_036250615.1 Ptychadena robeensis | reverse complement strand
AAAGGATATCTGACAGAGAGATCTAAAAGGTGTATGGCCAGCTTTAAGCCCCCCATACACCTTACAATCTTACCATGCAATTTCTGTACAATCAACTTTACTTCTACCAAAACCATGTAATATAAGGACCTTTCTAAACCTTCCAATCACTGTGTGTTCTATCAGGGAGGACCCGGCACTACATAGTTGTTGGTAAATCTAAAGAAATTGCATTGTGTGTTTGTATGGAGGGATTTAGTCTTTTTTTATTTAGATTTTAATTTACATTTTTTTTATTTTTTTTAAACAACAGCATTCAACATGCCTCTATTTTATTAGTCTAAATTTCACAGATAAAGATAGCTATTGCTGTGTGCACACATTGAGAGTACAGTAAACATATCCATTAATGTTGTCTTTGGCAGAATGAAGACCTACTGGTGACCGAGGGACAACTGTTTGGACAACACTCAGGAGGATGCATAAAAGTTATAGATAATGATAGATCGATTAAAAAAACGATAGGACCCAAATATGGACACGATTTACATTTTGTTAACCCTTCTGGAGTCTGCATCGATGGAAATGACAACTTCTTCATAGCAGATAAATGGAAGAATAACATCACAATGTTTAGTCCCAACTCATCTCTGACAGCTACAGTGGTGACACATGACTTAGAAGGTCCCTGTGGAATAACTATTATGAACAATGACCTTCTAGTTGTCACAGATTGTTACCATCATACTGTAAAACTATACAAATATAAACAAGGGATACTGCTTTAAAAGAAAGATGAATTAATTCAAAAGTGAGTTGTGAACAATGATCTTCAATGTTAATGATTATAGAACAATATTACATAAATATGAATAAGTCACTGCAAAGTGAACAAGCACTTCAGTAAAATAAAAATTGAAAAAAGTGCAAAAAAAATGTGTCTATTCAATGCAGATATTCTGAAATGACTCCATGTCAGTGCATCTCCATATCTGTGTCTTTTGGCATAGCGTAAAGTCAGTCAGTAGTTCTATCCCAGGAACCTAGATCTAACAAAATATACATTGATATTAGACCAAATCAGGACCATAGGGTTAAGCCATCCACAAAAGTTTTTAAAATATATTAAGGTCCCCATACACGGGTCGATTTCTCATTAGTTTCTTGCTCGATCAATTGTTGCGCATGTGCATGTTGATCTAAATTGATCTAAATTTTTTGATTGTTTGCCTTCAAAGTACATTGTGGTGGTCATTGATCGACTCAATTTTTAGCATGACAATTACATCATTTATGGATATTGTTGTAAAAACAAATTCAGTATTTTGGTGATCTGATAAATTGCCCTTTTTTTTTTTTAATATGCCCAAGAAAGTGCAAAACACAAGAATTGTTTGGTGGACATGTGACATGCTAAGGTAAGTAGTTCTATGGAACAAGAATGTTTCAGAAATTTGAATATAGAACTAGATACCACGAATGGTCAAAGTGGACAGGTTAACCTTAAACTGGCTGCAAGTGAAGATTGCCACCTGCAGATATTCTATGTTCTATGGACACCAGGAGGGAACCTCAATGACTAGTACATTTTCATTTAGATATAAATGTCACTAATGTTTACTTACCAAAGTACACTCAAATTGGTGATTAGAATGTCAAAAAAAGTACACAAAGTGTCAGATCACCTGCTATGTAGCCTGTCTCATTCCGCTATATTATTAATACTGTTATCATGATTGTGATAATAGCAGCTTCTTTCAGACAGTAATGGCATGTTATAACAATGACATCCTCCTTCTGTCAGAGTATTCAGCTAGTCCATGATCAGCTGTCATGCTGGTTATATCATTACAGGAAATGCCAAGTGCCAAGGTCGTCATCTAGTGGTCAGTAAGAGAATCGTGGAATCTTGTAAGATTACATAATAATCCTAAAAATTGCTGAGAAGCATTTATTTATATTAAAATACACAGTTTCTCCATGCAGAATATTTTCAGAAAACAAAAATATAATATGCTATTCATTACATAACTATGACATTTGTCCGCCCATGAAAAAAATCATACTCAAGAAAGGATGTAATGAAGATTCTGCCCAGCCAGGAGCCATTACAGTCATACATAAAGCAAAATAGATAGTTCAATGTATAATTTTTTTCTTTTTTGGTGGTTTAGTGAATAAAACTGAAACGAAAAAAACATCTGAAGAAACTCACACAACTGGACAGCGACAGCTTTTTCTTGGCCGGTGGTGTGTAGTGAGCTGGGTAGAGAGAGCGGGGAATGCTCGGGAAGAGGCTTTACGTCAAAAATGGCGCTAAAAGCCTGTAACGCCCAGGAGGTTAAACTTATATTGAACCACTAACTAACAAAAATAAACTTCCTGGACACAACAACACATATTAAAGGAGCAACATTGCAATCACCCATTTACAGAAAACCCACAGACCGCCCTTCTTACCTCAGGCATGACAGCTTCCACCCAGGGCACATTAAGGAATCTATTGTATACAGCCAAGCCATCAGATAGTATGCTCAGAGAAAACTGATAGAAATACCCACCTGGAAATCCTTATAAGGGACTTTACAAATCAGGGATATGAGACAACAACCTTCTACACTAAAAACCCCAGGTGGTCTTTGGTGGCCCCAGTCAGAACTTCACTTGCGGCCCCCTGAAACGTAACTGTTATTGCATAGGGAATAGGAACTCATTTGTCCAACAATGTCCCTTGCCTGGGATCTTCTTAGAGCGGGAAGAGGAGAAACATGCGTGATAGGTGTACATAAAAGCCAGTCAGCGGCCCAAATGGTGCCTCCTCTGGGGGATCAGCAGACAGGTGAGTGCCTATGCTCCCATTATTCGACCACTGAAGAGGGATGATTGTATAATATATATTGCGGCACATAACCTGAGAATAGAGGCACGTGACCTTTGAATCAAAGTTTACGTGCCTTATAGATATAATCAAAGGCTTTGATGTTATCTATGAGGCACATGATCTATGATACAAAATGTGCATGATCATAATACAGTGCTCCCTAATGCTTAAAACAAGTTTTGCTATTTAAAAATAATGTCTTCTAGCTATGCCAGCTGTAATTTTTTCATTTAAGAAAAATGCTTCTACATGTCAGTCTAGATTGAAAATGTTATGTGCAGCCCTCTAGTAATGCTGAGGGCCGCACATGTGGTATAACATGTGGAGTTTCCCACCACTGGTATAAACAGACTGAGACAGAGAGAATCGGATCCCACTAGTGGTCATTATCAACCCACATCTAGAAGTCTTAAGGAGAATCATAAGAGAGCTACAGCCACTTTTTCACAAGGACAGAAGACTTTACACGTTCTCGGCAATCACCTGGCGGTCGCTCGGCTGCAGGTCGGGTGTGCCGCCTGGTGAGATCGACCAGGATCCTCCTGCATGTCGGATCGCACGGGGACCTGACATTATGGTAAATTTTTGGTCGATCCCATTAATTTGGGAACAGCAGTCCCCATCCAAAGTAATGTTCGGCACACAAAGGGTGCCTGCCGATCCTCTGTAGGGCCGGCTGCAGTGTGATGACATCTAAACATGTATGCCTACCTTAAGAGAAATTTTCCAAAAGCACCTCCTCTTGTTTATAGACAACCTCCTAATCTAAAGGCTCCCATTCACAGGTTGATTTTTCACAAGTTTTTTGGCCGATCGATCATCAAGCGCGTTCACTAGATTGATCGGGTTCTGCCCATCCTAAACGATCGACCAAATAAAATCGGACTAAAAATCAGATCGGACATTGAACCAACATTTTTTTTGGTCGATCGTTTGGCAATCGGAGTACTTGGTGGAACCATAGCCCTATGCAGCAGCCTTTCCGATCAATAGATTTTGTGGAATCGTCCATTTTGAAGATCAGCTCATGTCCAAATCTGCCACAAATCGGATTCCCAAGGTGGTGTTCCATCGATTCCAGAGCCGATCAATCGCCGATTTTCTTATCGCCTGACATGATCGGATCGGGAATCGACAACTATTCGGAAGAAGTTCCCTAAACAGCCCAGAGCACAATGAAAGCTCTCCCTGCATGCAAAGCAAATGTGAGAGCTGTACTACACAGCACTGATACAGTACCAGTACCAGGAACACAGAGGGAATATAGAGTACAGGGAACGTTATCCTGCAGACCCTCCAGTGTGGTGTACTTAATATCTTGCAAAATATGCCCTACAGGAAAATGGATGTCTCTGGAGGAATTTCTACAGCACGGGCCACAGCATAAAAGATCTCAGGGTTATGGTACTGATGGGGAATTTAAAACCACAGAAACAGATGCTGGAATGGGAATGCAAATTTATACAGAAATTTTAAACTCCAGAATATGGCCTGAACAGGAACAAAAACTTCATGCGTCACTATGACTTTAATTTAATTCCCGACCATTGGCAATAAAACCTGTTTTTTTCCCAAACTGAAAGAACTGTTCATCATGGAACAGCTAGTGTGTCTGGACTCCCTATCTTTTAGTCAAATAACTCTGCTTCAGCTTTGATAAGTTACTATGCACATTGCTATCTAGGTTTCTCAAAAAGCAGCTGTATTTGTAGTATTTCATGGCGTCTCTAGACCAGTGGTGGGCAACTGAGTTGATATGGAGGGCCACAAGTGTGGCCCTCGGCATCTCTAAAGAGCCGCACATAACATCGATCCAGACCCTCCCCCTGTCGACATATCTCAGCAGGCGGTGGACCAGATCCCGACAGGCAGTCAAAGTCTGACAAAAATCTGACTCTTCCAAAAGGTAGGAATACACGGCTCGATTTTCGCACGATAGAGCACTTTTATGCAAAAAATCGATACAAAAATCGAGCCCTGTAGATTGGGGCGGGATTAATCAATCCTGCTCAAAGCTACAGGTTACCAACATGTTGGTAAACCTTGATTGATGCCTATACTTTGGATATCGGTCGAGCCGTGTATTCTCCGCATTACTCTGACAACCTCTGGTACACAATGATGTCACGGGGGGTGGGAAATTGAAAATGTAAAAAAAAATGGTTTTCGTTTTATTGATGTGTTTTCTTTTAATTTGCATTTTATACAGTTTTTGTATCCAATGCAATTCAAAGTAAAAAAACATTTAAAAAAGTATTTGTTTTCTATGCGCTTTCTTCCTTTTAATTTAGTTTGGATAAAGTTTTAATCATTCAATTCAATTGTTGTCCACACCATAGTTGACAGGTGGCTTGCCCGCAGTTTAGGCTGCTTTACTACTGCATCTGCCTTTTCATTTGAAAAGCAAAGACGTGGAAAAAACTGTGCCCTATCCACCTGTGTTAGGCTTTGTTTCCATTTGGTCGTATACGCTTAGCGGGGGTCCCGACTTAGCAGATAGCCTAACCTGCTCGGCGGGGGATCTGTCTTCACGGTGCCAAGCCGCTCCGCCGATGTAAGGCTCAATGTAGTTGGGTACGTTGAGCCTCTGCACCGGCGGATGTGTAAACAGATCATCCACTGGCAGGAAATGTCAATGTGCTATGTCGGGACCCCCACTAAGCGTATACATTTAGCGGAGGGGTCGCGACATATAATGGAAACAACCCTTAGTTGGGCCTTAGGTGGGCCATGCGGAGGGACAGGCCTGCCCAGTAAGGACTGTGTGCCTGCTCGATTCGGCATCCTTCCTTCACCCACCAGACCTGTGAGAGGTGGGCATGCCCCCCTGATTGGCCGCCCATGCCCGCTCGTCCCTGCTGCTCTGGCATCGACCCTGAGCCGGAAAAACGGCTTGTGACAAGCGCCTGCAAACTTGTGCAGGTGCTCAGGGGTCGTTTAGATAACAACCCCATGACAGGTCTATCACACGAAAGCCTGTTCGGGGTGCAGCAGGTAGTTGTCACTTGACTAGCTGCCCTTCTCTCCTCATATTGTGGTTCCTCTGTGAAGATGTCCTGTAGTGACATACCAGGGGAACCACAACCTGTGCTGAGGAGAGCAGATATTCACACTCCTCACATTTCCCTATGGTCACGTTAGACACAATTTATTGGAACCAAACAGAGTATTGGAACAAACGCCAGCCTGAGCATGAGCATTCACATATGAGGTGACAACACTAGTTAATGGAAGCACATACACTGCTTTCTTCATGAACATTATGAGAGTAGGGTGTAATTTAATATGAAAAGAAGGTAACACAGCCATTGTTTCCTAGTTATTTATTACACAGGAGAACGCATAGACTACGATGAATTTGTAGAGTAGTCCACCCTGTGTGCTCGGAGCAGTGGTACAGGCGGGGGTGTGGCGTGGTGAGGTCACGTGCAGCGCGTCCTGGTGGAGGACAGTGATCAGTGTGTACACAGTGCAGACTGGGCCATGAGCTTGGGGAATAACTGATGGCTGGAGTTAATGTTTGCTACATTGTTGTGTGTTAGCTCCTGGACTTCAGACCTATAAACTGTTGAATGTAGCCATATGAACTCTTCTACTTAAGACTAAAAGAACATTCATTGGAGGGTGGTAGCTAAAAAGTTGTTGAGGGGGGTGTTTGCGCTATGACCCCTGCGTGCGTGGTGCGGCAATTATGCGTGCGGGGGCATAGCGGGAGAAAGGTTCCTGGGCATGACTATGAATGGCACTGCACTTAATTCAACTCTGAGCATGACGGTATAGTTAACTAAGTGAACCTGAACTCAGAAACATGTTGCAAACAAACACTATAACTTCATATTGTGAGCTGCTGATAGTTAACTATATGAATATAAACTGTATAATAGAGCCGCACTATATAAACACATGATACTAATAAGAACCTAGCTCCCAGAAGGAGCTGTTTGCAAAGGATATGCGTTCCTTGTTGATTGAGCACAGGTGACAATTCTGTAAACTGTTCATTGTAATTTTACAGAAAGTTTAACGTGGACCTATGCTTAATCACTGTGCTCCTTGTCCTTGCTGGCAGTGATTCTACTATACATCCAATCTGTTAAAAAATGTAACTAGAATCAATAAATCCTGCACGGCTCCACCTCTACAATAATGCTGCACCATGGAATTTAATACCCCTAGTCTGCGGGGCAGAGAGACTTGGGAAGGCACTACCAGGTCTCCTGCACGCAACAGCTCAACAACTCTGCAATCCCCCACAACAACTTTTTGTGCTAGCACCTTGCCCCCCCCACTCAACAACATTTCTAATCCCCCCCCCTCCCGAGGGCTGACAGAGGCCCCGGGTAAAACCTTTGCATAGGGCCCCCAAAATGCTCCGCCCCTTGTCATTACCTTAATGATGCTTCATTCACGATCTCAGGCAATATGCGTGTTCTCCCCCAGCAATTGGCCGGGCGGCCCGCCCGGAGATTTTGGTCCCCGCCCCGCACACAGCGAGCAGCGAGCAGCCTGACAGGCGGCCCTCCCTTCTTCAGAGCGCGCCACAGCCACTGAAAACTCCGGCCGCGGCTACTACCGGGGCCGCGGGCCGGAGTCTTCAGTGGCTGCGGCGCGCTCCTGAGAATGGGAGGCGCGCCTGTCAGAGGACTTGTGTGCCGCCGGACCGGTGCAGCGGCCGATGACTCATCGCGTCATGACTCATCGGCCGCCCGGCTGAAAATAATCTGGGAGAACACTGAGTATGTATATATATATATATATGGGCTTTTTTCCTTACGGTTTTCAATCCATCAAGGTCCCTCCGTCAACGGAAGGGTGCATCCGTCAGTGCATCCATCAGGCATCCGTCTGTGCATCCGTCAGGACATACAGTAAATGTTTCCCTTCAGTGCATCCGTCAGTGACAGATTACACCCCTCCGTTGCGTCAAAATAGACGTAGTGATCTACGTTAATTTTAACGCAACAGAGACCAACGGATTGCACTGACGGATGTTGGGACAGGCTGATTTGATATAATGGGCTACGTCAAAATCCCTCCATCTGACGTACGTCAGACGGAGGGATTTTGACGCAGTGGAAACTAACCCTATATATTTGTGGTGTACCTCCACAAATATATACATATCTGTATCTCCATCATTATGCTGGCGTAAAAGATTAATTAAACATGTTGTTTTTTATGGAAACAACCTGTTCATCGCATGCAGACTGCAGCTGAGCAAATCATCCAGTATTATCCTTGGGCAACCTGTATATACCATTATCCCTGGGTATAGCAGTAAGAATGGTAATAAAAGCCAGGGATATACTCTTAAAAAGGTTGTCAGTGGGAGGACACCATGCTTTCTAGTCATGCATCCCTTGAGTGAAAGGTCTGAACCTAAACCAGAACAGTATTGGAATAGGATGTTAGTAACATGACATGGTAGGATCATCTCATTTCAAAGGGAGTTAAAAATGCCCTTAAATTATTGGCAAGTGGGCATGAAGATTTCTTTTACCTAAAGGTTTCCACATAAGTGGTGATGGTAAAGCAACACTTCTATTTCATTAGTTATTGTTGGTCATAATTCTTCCAGGGCAGTGATTTTAGAGACCAAGTGCCCAAATTGAAACCCAAACCAACTTATTTATCTCAACGTGCCGGCATTGCGATATAACCTGAATTGTGCACACATAACAAATTATACACAAACGTGAAACGTATAAACACACAACTATTTTCTTATAAGAGAGTAGGGGAGAAGAAGAGAACTGACAGCATTAAGAGGCAATAGGCTGCACTTCTTCTGTGCTGGTTGACAGCTCGCATGCCCACAGAGAGGGTTCCGAGTGCCACCCGTGCCATAGGTTTGCCATCACTGTTCTAGGTCATTGGTCAATAGGAGTAACAAATGAACTGTCAGATATTGGGGCATCAATGTTAATTCCTAAATCTGCTGGAAGGTTGCAATTTTTTCTTTGAAACCAGTTAAGAATATGCAGGATATACTGGGGCTCTGTAGTTAAGAATGCAATTTTGCTGCCCTAAAAAGCTGTGGATGAAGACACTAAAAAAAGAAAGTGAAGGCAAACCAAAATTTGGTTTTAAGTGGACTTCTATGCCACTCGCTCATAATAAAGTCATGGCAGTTAGCTGTTCATAATTCCTGTATCTGGTTGTCCTAAACCATAGCTGATATGTAAGACGTAACATATCTGTCCTGCCTCTTCAGAAAGCAGTGCCAGTGTGTGTTATCACATTATTTTAGGCCACTGACATAAGTGTTATTCTACACAACCCCTTGAAGCTTATCTGGGATCATGACCTTTCTAGTTAAACCATTTAATGGAACTGTATACAAAGGCTACATTCAGTTGTAATATGTACATATGAACTGACCTAAAAGTGATTCAGCAAAATGAAATCCAGAGAGCTATGTATAAAGCAGGGTATAGACGGCTCGATATTTGAGCTGTGCAATGTTCCCTGCAGCAGCGTGATGACGTCATCGCGCTGCTGTCAGATATTGGAGGAGCTGGGGAGACAGCTCTGCTCTCTCCCCAGCTTAAGCCTGCCATACACGCGCCGATGTGTGTAGCAGACTAGTCCCGATATCTTTCCGGGAGGCTAACGTGATGACGTCATAACGTTAGCCTCCCGTTGTATTATGGGGCCCCTTCAATCGGCTGGGCACCCTTTGTGTGCCGGCCATAAGCTGCAATGAAGACGCCGCTTCATTGCAGCTTATGGCATCGGCTTGCATCGGCCAGAGAAGATCGGACATGTCCGTTCTCTGGCCGGCCGAGAAGGGCACATGCCGATTAGCGGCCGATTTTTAACCTGACCGACGGCGCGAGCGCGCACGCCCGTCGGTCAGATTAAAAATCGGCCGCTTATCGGCATGTGTATGGCAGGCATTAGCCGATGCTTTGCATGAAGACCCACGGTCTCCATGCAAAGCAACAGACATTGGCCGTATTTAGGGATTGCCACATATGATATGGACCAGATAGATGGCCGTTAGCGTGCACGGCCATCGATCTGGTCCATATCTTCATGTGTGTACCCTGCTTAAGAATTCCTGATTTCCATTACTTTTCCAGATAAAGAATTCAAAACTAAAGTGTCTATGACATAAGACTTTAACTACAAATATATGCAGGAAATAAGGTAATATTATGTTCACAACTTTAAATTGTCACTTGGTCCCTCACATTTCCCTCTTTAGTGACAGCCCAGTTGACATTTGATAATCATAAATAGTGGACGCAGAGATATTTTAGTCTCTGAGCTTTGGGCTTGTTGCCATTTACTCTTGTGGTGACATGACATTCTTCTTCTGCTTGGTGCAGAGAGACTTGATTAGTCAGGGCAAACTACAGCCCATGGGCCATATATGGCCCCTTTATTTTTTTTAATCCGCCCTGTTGTCACCTTGGTTACAAGACTCTATCTTACCCGTAATGGATGGAGATAATATTTAAAGGCACCCCCAGGATACATAATGACATAAATGTGAGGAACCGGGACGCATATACAATAAGAGTGCGAGAGCAACACCCCACCTCCCCAGCGTCCTCACTGACATCAAGTAACTGGTCCCAGTGACGAGGACAGCATGAGCTCACCTAGAGCAAGTAAGCTACCCCAAGTGTAGCTCAGGGTTTCAGTCATAAGTCATTCATGGGTAGTATTCCACACAAGGTCAGGTCTGGTCAAGGCAGGTAGCAGACAAAAGGGTAGTCAGAGTTCCAGTCAGCAACAAATGATCAGAGTAAAAGAACCATAAGCAGCAAAGGCTCACTTTATCATGGTCAAAGTGGACTGGGTAAGTGCAGATTTGATTTCATTGCTGGCCAATCAGGGACCTCCAAATTTGGTCTTGCTGCAGTATCAAATTCCTGCACTAGATGGTGTGTGTCTAAAATGTTGAACATCACGTGTCTGTTAAAAATGGCCACATTCTTAAGCTGGGAAAACACGTATAGATATGGGCCAGATCGATGGCGGCTCCGAGCACCATGCATGCTCACGGCCATCTATCTGGCTCATATCTAATGTGGCTATCCCCTGGGATATCGGACATGACCGTTAATCATGGTCAATGTCCATGGTCACATGCCTGTGTACCAATGGGTAATCCAGAGGTCTGACTGGTGAAGAAGCTGGGTGACACCAGAATGAGCGGCAGGTGTCGCAACCCTTCTACTTTCACTGACATCCACTGATCAATAGGCTAGGCTCCTTACTAAAACAAATGGGACATGGTTTCGTCAGGTCCCTAAAAACAAAAATGAATTGCAGGCCAGCCGGTGTACAGGTAGGCTGTTTGACTATATGGAAAGGTAAACAAGCAAGAATTGATTCTCATTAGATAATTAGTGCTTAGTGGCAGAAAGGATCACTGGGAACTGATGGGGGACCATTGATAGGGGAAACATATTCTATAAGTACGGTAAACAAAAATCTCAGGTGTCAAAACCCTGCATTTTGTTTTAGTACTATAATCAAATAACCATGCACAGTAAAGATGCGGTTACTAAAACAGTGAACAATGTCTGTGGTATATAGGATTCATAGATGAAGCCAATCTAGTTTTTGCACTTCTTTGGATACACAGTGGAAGTTTTCCTGGTTACATATTTGTCAATTTTTAATGTTATATTAAACATTTAATAATATAGCCCTAAAAAGTGTCTTAGAAATGTTTCTTTTCTCTTTTAGGCTAATGCCGCATTTGCAACTGGTCCACGTCAACATGACACCACTTTGTATGAATTCCGCACTTACACTATCAAGCCTTCAATGATGACCCAATTCTCAAAACTTACAAATGAGAATTTTCATATACGCATGGCACACTCAGAGATTGTCGGCTACTGGACATATGAATTAGGTGGTCTAAATAAGGTTCTTCATATATGGAAATATGGTAAGGAACTTAACAAAGTCAGTATGAAACATTTTCAGGGAATAGACTAATAGAATAGTGAGAAAGACATTTGAATGTAACTGTGCCTGTATTGACCAAAGATAGAGAGGTATAAGTAGTGGCTACCCTTTATTAAAGGGAGCTCCTGCACGGAAGCAATACAGGGTGAACAGATACAGATGATACAGATCTTGGAAAAAAAATATAGCACACCATGTTTAAAAAAGCTTAGCTGTCCCTTTCCCTAGAGCTTACTACAAGTACTGTAACAATAGCCTACACCAGTGGTTCCCAAACTTTCCCCCTTTTCTAGATAGGAACATTATCGAGTATCCAATGTGTTTGATTGTCTGTTACAATCAGGCTTGAAGATTTGCCCCCCCCCCCCCATAATACTTGTGTGCCCCCCCCCAGCAGTTTGCGAGCCACAGTCATAAGATCATGACTCTTTGAGCTCTTTTCACTTTGTGAATGATACTGTTGTTGACTACTATTTAAATAAAACCAAATTTGATAACATTCGCTTAGTGCATCACTTAAAATGGAAATTCAGATTTAGTTAACCCCATTGTCTGCATTGTATCACCAGATTACCAACTCAACAATGTAGTGAAGCTGGAATGATGGGGACATTGCTAAAGTGTTTAGCTTTTTGTTTAAAAGTGGACAGCAGTTCGCTACTGCCTATTGGATCACATTAATAGCTGCTCTTAAACTTTTCTTTTTTGCTTTGCTATAATTATTGATCTTTTATATTATCTTATTGCATATGCTTGACTTTTTTTTATAGACAGCTTTACACATCGGACAGCAGTACGGTCAAAGCTACCACATGACAAAGCATGGCAAGAAAACTACATATCCAAAGTACTTCCCATGATAGAAAAGCAGGAGATTGAGGTTGCTTACTTGGTACCATGGTGCAAACTGCAGAAACCAGAGAAGGAAGGAGGTGAGTCACATTTTTTCTACTTGACCATTGTTTCAGATAATTGAAATACAGGGCATAATCAGGGATGCTTATAAGAAAGGTGCCTTGTAGACAAAGTAAAAAAAAAAAACGCATCTTAGGTAAAAGCAGCAGCAGTAGTAGTAGAAGTAAGGTATGTTCTAAAAGTATAAATCACCAGCAGGTATGTTAGAACTAAAAAGTTTGTTTCAACTTCAGCACATGCCTGTTTATGATGATAACCATAAGTAAGATTTTTAAGAATTTTTTTTTACTGTACTTAGATGCTTTTTTTATTGTGGTAAATTTAAGGGCAAGCTTAAAAGACCTGCTGCTGCTGCTGCACCTTCCTTATTTTCTCCTGTACACACACACAGATATACCTTTTGAACTCCTGTTCTGCACATACCATCTGATATACCCTTATACCATCTTCTTCTGGATAGCTTGTCATATCCCTCATAAAGTGTCTGTCCTACACATAGTGCACATAGTGCCCGTTAGTACCTTTCTCTCCTGTACCTACTTGCCCACTCCCAAACCTCAACTCCTTTGCTAAATGCACTGCGCAATCCTCAACTATTAGGGTCATCTTACAAACTTACCATACAATTTCTGTACAATCAACTTTTCTTCTAGGACCTGAGGACCTTTCTAAACCTTCCAATCACTAGGTATTCTATCAGGTAGGACCCGGCACTACATAGTTGTTTGTAGATCTAATAGAAATTCTATGGAGTGATTGAAAGGTGTATGGGGGGGGGGGGGGGGGGGGGGGGGGGGCGTTTCATAATGTCTTCTACCACCATACCTTACCCAGTGCATTTAGTTACTTACACATAATTGCTGCTTTTGTACCTACCACTGTTTTTCTTTTACATACAGTAAAATGTTGTCAAACGTACACATTCCAGCTACCCCCCCCCCACTCCTTTTCTGCACTAACCCGTCAACTGTCTCATATTGCCTGCTGTCATATCTTTTATAGTTAAAGCGGACCTACCACCTCACTTTACACTATCAGCAGCAGAACTGCTGATAATTAGGCAATCACTGCTCTAAATTTGAGAGGCGATTTAAAGGCTTTTCCCTCCCACTGTGTGACACACCTGCCGCGGCAGCTTGTAAACAATCATGGCAGGGACAGCTGGAAAGAAGTCTGTAGTCTTGTGTGAACTGGAATGCAGCTTCACGTCTGCAGAATCCAACGTGATGTAATCAAAGCTTCATCTAGTGGCCGATATATAGAATTACAGCCCCATAGTCAGAATGCAGTATCCCTGAAATGTGGGCAGAACTGCTTCTCTCTGCCCTTAATAAATATGATTTCTCCAGGAATGTGAGGAAGAAAAGTACTTTGTTTTTTTTCTGTAGTAGTTTTCACAGATGAATACTGCTGACGGGAGAGTATTCTGTCAATGTGTTTTATTTTAATTTATTTATTTTAATTCTGCTTTAATTCCTGCACAAATTGCAATAAATATGTTGTTATATGCTACCAAAACGTCTCTTGTGCATGATGCTTACTGTCCTGTTGTATAAAATAGGACCATGCTTATTATAATTCTCTTTGGCAGGTGTTTATGAACTGGTCTCCTATAAGTTTAAGCCTGGTGGACCTGCAGTGTGGGGTGAAGCATTTCGAGCGGCCATCTCCACTCATGTTAACACTGGCTACACAAAACTTGTTGGCGTTTTTAACACCGAATATGGATTACTTAACCAAGGTAATATTGTGACCACCACACTTAAAGGACTGTCTCTGTGTTTTTCCAAATATTCTGTTATTTTAATTGTTTATTTGTGAATTGATACAGTCCATGTTCTGTGGTGGAATGAGAGTCCCGATAGTCGAGCTGCAGGAAGACATTTAGCTCATGAGGATGCCAGAGTGGTTGCTGCAGGTAAATGCATATGTATATTTTGTGCTCCTTATCAGTGTTTGGCTGCATAGAGCAATAATGGTGCTATGAAAGATTCATACTGTATTTAACTTGTCATCTCTGTTTCCCTTGAAAAAGGCTTTTTGCGTTGGGGGGGAAAAGAAAAGCAGTTCTATTAACTTTTCCTAAAACTCCTGTTGTTATCTTAACAGATGCACCAGTCACAAATTGTGGTGTTATTGTGTACAACATTGTGAGGGCCTTCCCATTAACCAGCATTGTTGGAGAAAGAAGAAAATAACTATATTTTCTGTTCCTACTACATACTACACCATGCGGTTTTCCAGCGCGTAGACCGCGGTGAAAGCCACGCAGTGCAGCCGCCCCCTGTAATCCCCTATGGGGAATGACGTGCCAGTCTATCCTGGCGCGTCATGCCCACATGTGGGAGCGGCGCGGGTTCACAACGCCCACCCGGGTGTTGGGGATCCAGGGGCATCCCGCTGCCACACCGAGGACACGTGCCGCGCCCATTGGTAAACAATGGGCGCGGTGTGTGACATGCGCAAACCGCGCCCCATGGGCGGGTTTACGAATAGATAGGAATAGGATGAGGTATTGCCTGCACATCAATACCGCATCCTAAACAACGCCCAAACTGTAGTGTAGACTCAGCCTAAAATGGAAATGTAACTCTTGCAGCACGGGATACTCCACTGCAGTGGTTTAAATGTATCCGGAGTTCAGCTTTACAACAAAAGTCAGTATTTTAGTTGGGATCTGCATTAATCCCAAGCAGCAGGAGGGTATTTTAAGAGACCCAAGAAAGCTGATTAGAGTTTGTAATGCATTGCTGAGCCTGCTGCTCCTAAAGACCATAGTATACCGGATATGCCCAGGACTTTTATTAAACAACCAGTGCATTCTTCTTTCTTTCTTGTTAGGGTTCATAGGTTTACCTGTCAAAATAAAAAATCTTGGTCCAAGTTGCACGTAAAAATAAAGAGCGTCGATCCCATAGGGTGTTGTTGGAGAACCAACTAGAACAG
>CM070032.1:110245503-110256221 GCA_036250615.1 Ptychadena robeensis | reverse complement strand
AAAAAATCCACTTGGGGCTGGCCACCCCTAGGGTATAGTTCCTACCCCTTTCAATATATATTCAAGTTGACATGTTTGGCTTTCAGGAAGAGAGGATGAAATGGAAAGTGATTGGTGTTTGGAAGCCCCTTTCCCTAAGAACATAAGGAACATAGGGGTGTATCTATGATTACGCTTCAACAGTGAAACGCGTCAGAGGGGGTTTTTTCTTTCCCTGGAGGGACCCTGTCCATTTTTGCTATATGTTTCTATGTGATATCCAATAAAGCTTGAAAGATTTTAAGAAATCCACGAGTGCGGATGAAAGCCATTATTTCCTTTCCATATCTTGCTGACGAGTGGACAAATTGATCCTCTGTGGCCCAGCACCTGGTTTTTTGAAGGTTGATGAAAGTCTTTGCCTGAGAGGGAGTTTGTGTACCGTGAGAAAATCGCATTCATCTATGGTGTGGTCTGTGCGGACCCAACACATTCCTAAGAACATAGGGGTGTCCTGTGTTTCCTTAAAAGAGTCTGCAGCCTTTTTTAGATTTTTGACATGGTCCAGATGATCTCATATTTCTTCATAATTCCTTCTTCTTTTTAATTGTGATTGTTTTCTCAAACTTCTCTTTCTCCCCTCCTTCTGTCTTGTTAAGCTTTTTTGGGGGCCATTTTGATATTCTAGGTGAAATTAAGTCCTTAAATACGTGCATCTGTGTTCATAGTGCAGCTTACAAAATGCATCTCTAACATCTTGGGTCTTTACAACCGAGCAGACAGAGACATGTTTTGGCCTCGGCCATAATTTTTGTTGTCAAAGTCAAGACTTTAAACCAAAATTTTTGTTTTAACTTGCATCCAAACTCAAGATGGTCTTAAAGCAGACCTACCACCTCACTGGGCACTTTACACCATCAGCAGCAGCACTACAGATAATGAGGCAATCACTGCTCAAAAAAAAAAAATGTTCCTTTACAGCAGGAGTGGTAATTTTCGGCTCTTCCCTCCCACTGTGGGGGACAGCTGGGATGAAGTCTGTAGTCTCGTGTGAATTGGAATGCAGCTTCACATCTCCAGAATCTAACTTGATGTCATCGAAGCTCCATCTAGTGGCTGTTTTATAGAATTACATAGTCAGAATGAAGTGTGGGCGGAATGTCTTCTGTCTGCCCTTAATAAATATGATTTCCCTGGGAATGAGGAAGTAAGGGTGTTGTTTTTTTATTCTGTAGCAGTTTTCACAGGTGAGTATAATGTCAATGTAATATGTGTTTTTATTTTGAGTATAGAACCACTTTAGGTCAAGCTGGTTGTTACTTAATTGTCCACTGTATTTTAGTGCCCTAAATGTATCTGTAATAAAAGATTGAGGTACCTGATCTTAAAGGTATTTGAAAAAGTTAGTTGACTCTTAACCTTTTGAACCTAGAGAGATTAGGTTACCTCACTTGATCACGATCATGGAAAAATTGCATCATTTATGATAAGATATATAGAAAAAAATTGCAAACCAATTTTGTCACATTTTTAAATTTTATTTTACTTTGTGACTTTATACAAGGCAATTAGCATAGATCTATATCTAAACATTTTAATACTTAAACAGTTAATAACAATACAAATATTTTTTTCAGTCACGGAAATTTGAACTGAAGTATTAAACCTATAATCTAATATATTGTAAAACCTTTTTTTTCTTTTCTGGTTTTATGCAACATTAATGGGTATTCCAGTGCAAAAATAGATCCCATTAAAGACAGCTTAAAGTGCTTGGAATGAAGGACCAAATAATGCAAAACATCACATCACATAGGAGAAATGTTTATGAATGGGAGCCACATTCCATAAACAGGAAAACCTCCCAGACCACTAATCAGAATAACAGAAAATGTGGATTTGGTGGCACATGAAGTCTAAATGATGTTCATTTTGAATTTGTAGAAAAGACAGAGTTAATGTACACACTGGGCCAAATTGAGCATTGTGAATACCCACCCACCAAGAAAAAAAAAGCTGAAGACTTTTACTAGACCTCAAGATATAGACAGACAGACATAAGCAGCAACACAGTTACCCTATGACTCAATCATTTTATAAAAAGTATATATAATGAATAGTGGTCCAATGGTGACCAGGATTCAGTAAGCATTCTGAAAACACATATACATGTATTGTGCGTGTAGCCTACTATTCATTGTGTGTAGTCAGTGTATGGCAACCCTTGCTGTGACCTAACATTATCAATGCCTTGGTTTGGCAATTTGTTAAGCAGAACTCCACTTAAACATCACTTTATTACTCCTAGTATAACTTATGTTATTACATTACTGACATGTACAAGAAACTTGTGTAACTAGGTTCTGTACTGTACTAGGTACATTAAGTCAATCTGCTATTGAAGTTACTTTTGAACAGTATTAAAGTCCTATTTATCTCAGCCAATTAATGTACCATCATTTTCTAACTACTAATTAGTATTATAAATGTTAGAGCTTGCCCGATTGATTAATTAAACAACCAATTATAAATTGAGCCAAAATATTATAGATACTATAACTTAAACCAACTTAACTTTTTATTGAATCAAACATCTAACTAATTGAAAATATTGTGTAATTGTATTGTATTGTATTGTGTATTGCTAGCATTAGACTGGTGGCATTGCGCTCACTGGAGGCAGAAAGGTGGCATGTAAAGTGGCAGATAAGCACACCTTGAATGTTTTTTGTCTAGAGGGCTACTGCAGAGGCTGGATTAAGAGTAGACAGATCTAGATAGTTGTGATGCACATGTTTGACTGGAGTTCTGCTTTAACTTGAATCTTGTTCTTACTGCAGAGTATCTGAATACTTAGGAAAGCACAAACCAACTGACGATGAATGCACACATCCACTAGGTCAGGTGGAAAACAAACATAAGTGAAGCAAGACTTTATCAATAATCTTTATGCCAAAAACATTGATAATTTGGCACTGCACCCTTGGCTTAATTTGGGCACGTAAGAAATGCCACTGATCACGTAAGTGATTTTGATAACCTGACCTTGTCATCCAGCAATAATGTTAACTGGTAAGGCAATAATTTAAGAGAAAACCATTAATCCCTATTTCTGAAACATAAGGTGCAGGCTCTGTAATACTTGTTGCATAGATTGAGGTAAACAAAATTGCATTGATTGGTATATTAATCTTGTTCTATGACTTAATCATTAGAAAGGACTCTTGACAATAACAGCATTGAGAACAAGCTACTTTGTTTTTAATGTTGGCTGTAATCAACCTTGGTGACATTAACCTGCCACTGTCACCTTCATACTTGCTTGTTTGGTAATACTGTCCATTGAAACCAAAAATATACCTGTCCGCAGATCATTTGAGATTGTCATGTGAAATAAGTATTTATATGCAGCTAGAATCTGGCTGCTTGGAAAGTTCTAGTTTCTAGCCATTGTTAATGATAAAGCAGACATGAAGATATAACCTAGAATTGTGTAGTAGTAATGGGGACATTGAACACATTATTTTTGCAGTGGGTGCACGTCAGCGGGAGACAGATTTATCTTTTAGCATTATTCCTAAACACTGTTGGAAAAAACTGAAAGTCGTACATTAAACACTGCTAGATTAACAGACAATGAGCCATTTTTTCTTCTGTGGAGACTGTAACCTTAACTGAAAAAAACACAATAATGTTATGAACATCACTCTACATAGGCTGTTCCAGTTGTCACCATTTTAAGGCTTGTGCTTATTTAAAACTTAAATGTATCATTTAGGGGTGCAATAAAAGACTGTGGAAGAGCAGTTAGGACACCAGAATAAGCACCAATTTGCCTTTCCAGTGTAACAAAAAAAAAGGCTGCCAACCTCTCCAGAATTTGTAATCACTTCAAGTCATCCCGCTCTTGGTGACAGCACTTCTGTTTATGGCTCCTGTATCACAAAGGCAGGTAACCCAGAGCATGGGTGTCATAACACATAAACAATATCTGCCTTAATTTTACAAAGAAGGTTTGAATTGGGAATAAGATCTGCGTTAAGGCAAAAAGAGAAGGGAAAGGACGTGCACACAATCAGAATTCCACTAATCTGATTGGCTGCCTCTGAAGCTGCACAACATAACTTCTGTTCCATAGGCCTATGTAGATGAAATCACATCACTGATAATGTAGAAAGGCTATGTATAAACAAAGGCTGCAACATGACATAAGCAGGGTAATAGAAAATTACTGTAATTGAGATGGGAAAAGTTTACTTTCCTTACAGTACTCTTATCTAAATCTCATACATGGAAAGACAAATTTCACATGCTTGCCTTGTTGAAAATGTACTAGAGTACTGTGAGGAGTGCATTTGGTTTTCTTAAAAGGAAGAACTTGTCACATGCAGGTAAATTGCATGTGACTGCAAATATCCAAAAGTAAACTATAAGTCATTATCAAAATAAAACAACATACATTACTTGAGGTTCTAAAAGGTTAAAAAAACAAGTCTAAAGACAATAGCAAAATGTCTAAACAACAACAAAAGACACCTGTAACATTGGTACAGAACAGAAAACATGGATTTTTTAAGCGGTATATAAAAAAACCTAAGAAAAAAGTACACTGTTGTGGTCTGCATCCACATCCATACACCGTTGCTGGGTTTTCTGATTTTCTAATCTATTTTAATGAGAATATAGTAAACTCTAGATAATTTAAATAAATTATAAATGCTGGATGCAGTCTGCCTTATATATAAGGATTTGACACTGGCCTGATCTGAAATGCTGATAATGGCATCCCTGATAGGAGTCCCTGCACATTTGTCAGCTACACAAGATACACAGGATAGCCTTAGTGGTGACAACACTTTTTCCTTATACATTTCCTCCCAAGTCTTAAAGCTAGTCCTTCTGAACAAACCAACATTGGTTCTCCTGGCACATGTCATACATTAATAAATAGTAACTGGTCAAGATGTGTCAGTGGTAAAATTGTTGCAATCCTGGAACAGAATATAATCAACATATAAATTGTACACGGTAGCTGTTGTATAAAACCCACTTTTGGGCAGGATCCAGTGGGTACAACATTACAGATTCACATTGTCATACTGTTGGCCTCTAAGTTCAAGTCTTCTACTCGTACAGTACAACAAGGCAACACATGAGGCACTGCCTCTATTCTGGAATTGTATCTGTCATTGCATTGATTTGCATTGCATTGAGTGGTAAGCTCTATAGTCCAGTTTATGATGCCTCCCCTCCCTGCTCAGGTTTTTGTGACCTGACCTCTTTCCATTTAAACTCCCATGCTGTAGCTAAGGGAGGCTTTCGAAGAGAATCATCTGCGCTTGTCCAGTTTGACTTGTCACACGTAGCTTTCTTTAACTTTCTCATCCTGAAGAAATGTTGACAGGACAGACATATCTACAACAGTCTGATTTTTGTGCAATGACAAGTCCTTCAAAAGATCATCATCACTTTGGTCCTTGGCAAAGTTAACAAACACCTAGAGAGAACACAAATAATCCATGTTACGTTAAGTATTTTGAGACAATGTGTATTTAACAGCGTGCTTGCGCCAAACAGATATTTTATGTTACTAAATTTGTCTGTCAATGGCCACACATAGTGCATCAGTTAGCTCTTAGTGCAGGGGTGGGGAAAAGTTTGGATTCGTGGGCCAAAATATTTTCTTATATTTGGCAGAAGCAAGAGCCTCTAAGGGCTTGTTTCCACTTGTGCGGAAGCCGGCGGCACGATTGATGCTGCTAAGAACCGCCGCCGCTAAAAGCTTCATCCCATGCGGTTTTTAGCGGAGGCCATTCACCTCTATGGCCGTAGTCAGGGGTGGGTGGCCACGGAAGAGTGCGGACTGCGCTCAAAAACGCGGTGAACCAAGTTTTTGAGCGGCTGACCGCACCTCAGCTGCCTCCTGACTGCGGCAGGTACGAGCCCATTGAACAGAATGGGCGCGGATATATCTGCACCGTGGGCAACCACAGGTTCCGCACAAGTTGAAACAAGCCCTAAGGGCCACCCGGCATAGGTGTCCTAAGTTCTCGTAGCCCAGGCAGCAAATGAAAAAATAACATTTATATTAATAAATAGAGGCTTTTTATAGTTAACATTGTTATAATCATCCTCTAGGCATTATTTCCACCTATTGCAGGGAACGAGTGGAGAGGAGCTAGAGCATCTTTACACCAAGGTGACAAAGGGCCGAATTAAAAGACTAAAGGAGACGATTTTGGCCCCTGGGCCTTAGCTTGCCCATGGCTGTATAGTGTCACACAAGTGATACATTTTGTAAAATGCATATAAAATGGAAGATTGTATTCAAGATTTTTTTAACAGCCTATCAAGAACATTAATAGACATTCCAACATTAATAGACATTCCTTTGAAATAACTGTCAACAAATGGTGACAGGTAGTTGACTGACTTTGCTTTAGCCTGAAGAAAGGATCTCAGACATTATGAAAGATTGCTTCAGTTAGCCAATAAAGGATTTCACTTTAACTCCAAACTTTCTGCTTTATTTGATTGTTAACATGACACCACACTCTACCATTTCTCATGTGAAGCATTTTCTGGCACAGAGAAGCACCCCTGTTGTAATAAAATTAATGTATGGATGCATAGATACCAGAGTGCTGGAAACTAAAATCTAATTCCTAAAAAAAACAGGAATGCTGGCCTAGTTCTATATATCATCCTGCCGAATACAGCTCATGGAAGGATGAGGAAGTAGCGCCTAGTACTCTTTAATCAAATGCCCTCCGCACTTTTAAGTACTGATGGTATGTCACTTTTTTGGTATTCGGACTGATCAGTTATTTAATCCGGTCCCTTAAGCTAGCCATACACGTGTCGGATTCCATGGCCGATTGATCACTGATCCGATCGATTCCGGCGATCTCAGCGGGAATCGGAGCTCCGATCAATCGGCCAATTAAGAGTATCCGATCGCTGCATACCACCTTGTCCCACGGATTCCTGGACGATTCCGTGTCCGATCGCTTACTTCCCAAATGGCAACTCCCCCTGATGTGTGCAGAATCGGATCAGAAAGACCAACATGTTGGTTCTCTGTCCGATCCGATTCTGAGCCCCCGATCAATCGGACGTGAACGATCGGACAAGGTGGGCTGCACGCGATTCCGGCACGATCGTTTCGCGTGCACGCGCCCGGAATCGATCGTCTTGGAATCCGACCCGTGTATGGGGGCCTTAACAGTTTAAACTAAAATGTTTACAGTAGTGATTAAGTAGTGCTTAACTACTAGGTTGCCTAAAATTAGGTCAATTGCCATGAGATCAATTAACATATCTGTAAATGAGATCAATTAACATATTTATAAACGTGTAAAAGAGCACAACAACAACAAAATGATGATAAATATATATATATATATATATATATATATATATATATATATATATATATATATATTTATTTTGCAAGATCAAGTTAATTGTGTACAACCCTGTTTAATATCTAAAAGCACTGCCAGCAAATGTAATGCAAACACTAGGTGGCGCTCATCAGTTAAACATGACTAATGGAAAACTATTGTACAGACAGACATACTAACAGATTTAGTTAAATAAAGCAAGAAGCAATAGAATGTATTTTCTGTTACTTATATAAAAAGGACTTTTACATCTTAATATTAAAGCTTTAATACAAAGACAACTATATATATATATATATAAACAACACACAGTATTACAACTACAATATACTTACTTGGTCAAGAGTTGTCTGAGAAACTGAATAATCTTCAATGTGAAGTTTTTTCTTGTTCTTGGAAAGGATGCTGAAAATCCTAGCCAAGGAAGATTGTGAGGACCGCAATTGGTACTGCAGCATTCCTCTGTGTTTTTCCTTTAACATGCTCCCTGGGAAGGCATGGCTGAAGAAATCCTCCACAGGTTTTAGATCTGGGTTTGATCCTCCTATTCGTACTACAATTGTGTACCCATCTCCGAACCTGTCAGACAGGAAATAACAACATACAGAAAGATCAACATCAGGCGAAAACAAAACATAAGTATACCTAGTCTAAGGACTGTTTTACTCTAGCCTAGCTGTAGCTGCAGTGCTGTACAGAGTTAACAAAAGGTACACAGGTAATGTATGGTCTTTGTATGATATAGTCCAAGTGTATTAAAGACTTTTTTATATAAGTAATCTTCTAAAGGTACCCATACACGTTGCGATTTTTCGTGCGATTTTAGCCCTTCTGACCGATCCGGTCGGTCGGGTAGGTCGATCGTTCAGGATTCGTAACATGCAAATGTAGTCCGACCGATGCTGTTTTTAGAAAATCGGCCGAAAAGTCGGTCGGGTCCCGAATGATGATGTCCGTAATTTTCAGTCGGTCGGCCACATTTAAAAGAGACGTTTAAAAGATTCCTGATACAACTGGCCTATCAGTCGGTCGGCCTGTGACTAATCGGGTGAAAAATCGGGTAAAAATTCGGGTGAAAAATCGGGTGAAAAATCGTGCATCCGACCGACTTTTAAAAATAGCAGTAAAGCAAAAATCGGGAGTCGAAATCGAATATCGAATCGTCCGTGAAAAATCGCAACGTGTATGGGTACCTTAAGAGTAGTCCTGAATGACAAAGTAAAGCCCCCGCTAGTTTCAAGAGACCGCTAGTTACAAAGGGGTGTGGCACGTTGTTATGAGATCAGTCCCAATGCTGTTTTAAATAAGTTTTGAATACACAGGTTTCCATAGGAAAAAAACACCAGCATATGCGTAAAAGGGCCCTAAAAGTCAGCACTAAATCTGCCCAAAAGTAACCAACCATATGGCTTTATTAATCTAAGATCTGTTTAACTTTTAAAGTGAATTGCATTTTCTCCACAACCATTGTTTAAGCAGATTTTGTGGCAAAATAAGTACAGCTGGGCATAGACGAGTCGTTTTACTGCCGATGTCTCTGCAGATCAACCCTTCGCGATGATGTCATCACTAGCTTATCACCGCTAGTGCCGAGAGTCGTCGGGGAACCTTGTGTGTGCTGGCCATTACTTTATGGCAAAGAAATGGGATTGCCCGCGAATTTGCCGGCATGTCGGATCACCGATCTGCCCATCTATGCCCAGCTTAACAGTTATATGAACAGCTACGAGACTGTGAAATATGCCTTTAATACTAAGTTGCTGTCTTTTCATGTTCTAAGCAGAACTTAACTAACAGAATGGTTAGTCTAGCAATTACAAGCGGAAGAGAAAAATGTATTACTTGTTCTTGAGATGCTGTACACTTCCCAGACACCTAAACTTCCCATTAACCATTATGGCCATTCTTGTGCAGAGAGCTTCACATTCTTCCATACTGTTATGGAACAAAAAAAGAGAACAAATGTTAAAAAGTGTAACATACTAATTATATTGTTTTAAAACATTTTGTGTAAATAACATCTACAATTGTTACTGTAAAAACTATTTATAAACAATAGCACTGACCTGTGAGATGTGAGCACAACCGATCTTCCTTCTTTAATGATGCTCAGGGCACAGTTCCATAAGAAGCGCCTTGCTTTGGGATCCATGCCTGTAGTTGGCTCATCCTTTTTCAGAAAAAGTACATTTTAAAGACTGCACATGATTTGCTAATGTTTTTTGTATGACAATTTTCAGTTACATATGATGTGTATATAGCATTGTTGTTCCAGCATATATAAAGAATGTGAAATGACACTATCAAATAACTATAGTAACATACAAAAAAAATAAGGACTTAACAATTCATTTAACAATACCAGTGTGCAATGTAAGCATGTTAACTTACCAGAAACACTACTGGTGGTCCTCCTATTAAAGCAATAGCTGTAGATAGTTTCCGCCTGTTCCCACCACTGTAGCCCCCTGCGCATTTCTCTGAGTATTTCACTAGTCCTAGCTTCCGTATTGCCCATTCAGCCACCTAATGTAACACAAAGAGACAATTTTAGAATCCATGTGCCTGAAGAGAAATAGCCAAGGCAATGATTTTCAGAACTGAGTACCAAAGACAGCACACATAAGCACCACTCTTCTTGCTTATGCAGAGTAAACAACATATGGTAACTAATGAATTAGGCATTTCAATGTAAAATACAAATTAGTGATACGCAGTGGATTTATTTATTACAAAATATCATTATATCTGCCAGTGTTCGGCTAGTGGGCCTTGTCTGAACAGCAGAATTTATGAACAGCGACAGCCTGCCATCTGGAATCAGACAGAATTGAGGAAATGTGCCAGGCTGTTCATATCTCACATAACAGCACTGGAGTTCACTAGGTTAGGGCTGTCTCTACAGAGAATATACTGCTCTGGTTTTCAATGTGCCTCAACACTAGTTGTTGCATATACATTTATTTACAGTGGTGCTAATAAAAGTCTTATAATATGTGTAGTATTTATTAACAACTTTTTAAAAGAACCTTGAAGTTGTAACAATCGAATTCTCCATTCTCATGTTGTTATATTATTATATAACTAGTTCTTCGGTGGTATGTTTGTGCTGTTATATAGTATTTATTATATAACATGTGATATATGACAGATTGTTTTGAGTAATACAGAATAAGCAAACATTATATCTTCCATTTCTGGGCAATAATCCAGTTTAACATTTTGGGGCACTGTGGGAGCTTCCTTAAATCAAGATACTACTGATGCCTTCCACTGTTCTGCGTTCTGCATAGCCGTTATATCCAGGGCTGTGGAGTCGGTCGATAAATTCCC
>CM070032.1:110193082-110245403 GCA_036250615.1 Ptychadena robeensis | reverse complement strand
TTTTGCCGACTCCGACTCTAGGGACCCAAAAATGTCTCCGACTCCGACTCCACAGCCCTGGTTATATCATTGTTTCATTATATAGTAAGATCTGGGATTACAAAGGAATTTGGTGCACACCATTTTATATTTAATATTTTTTTATATGGTGCACAACGATTTAAATTTACTGCTGCTATCAAATAATTTACTTATCAGGTTTTTGTTGCCAGAATTCTAAGAATTTAAGAATTCTATATATCAGCACAGAGCTCACGTATGGTGAAAAAAGGCCTTGCAGCCTGACAGTAATGATCTAAGAAAAAGTATAATTGAATCATCAAAAAAAACTGTTTGTCAAGGGGTAAGGTTCTGTTCAACAACTAAAGAAGGGAACACACGCATAGATATGGGCCAGATCGATGGCCGCTTTGAGCGTCGTGCACGCTCAGAGCCATCTGTCTGCGGCAATCCCTGTTTTCGAGCAGGACCAATCAATCCTGCTCCAAAACAGGGATATCGGACATGACCGTAAATCACGGTCGATGTCCATAGTTTTGCATAGGGACCGCTGCACCTCCAGCCCCTTCGATGCCGGGCAGCAATGTGATGACATCATTGCTCCTATATCAGCTCCTATATCAAGCTGTGTGTTTCCGGCTTTAGGGGTAAACATTCAGGGGTATTACACAGATGGACTGGTTGGTTATCTTCAATGATGTAAGTTACCTTGCAAACCTCCTTTTCAGGCACACCACGCAGTAAAGCATAAAGTTCCAGATGTTCTCTCCCAGTTAACAGCTCATTAATGGCATCAAACTGAGGGCAGTACCCCATGTTCTGATGGACTTCATGGATGTTAGACAGGATGCTGCAAGATAAAGGAAAACAATCTATTCATATTTAATAAGTTACAATATAGGACTTTCACACGTGGAGCTAAAATTCACATCATACATATTGTAAGTGCATGTCTTTGCAAGAAATAAAGATGATTGTAACTACACTATAGATAATATGATAAGTACTTTATAGGATCACCTTTGTGTGACCCAACGCATTAAAGTTTTCATGTGAAGTGCGTCAAGTTTACATCATTCTCTCTAAGTTTATAATCCTAGAAATACAAAGGGCAGTTATGGTATGATTTTGCATTAGATTCCCAATTGATTGTTCAGGAAATGAGCGCTTCCCACCTCGATTATGAAATGCTGATGGAACATTGATGTGTTGAAAAATCCCTGTCCAATTGCCATTACTTTGGATGGGGACCCTCAATCCACATATAAAGTATTGTCCAGGGATTGAGAACCCAAAGTGGTGTGCATCAATTTCATCTCACACTCTCAATCGTAGAACGTTCATTCGAGAATTGATGCATGTATGCCCAGCTTAACACTGCATGCCGATGTGTTAGTTTTACAGATAAGCTCCTCACTCACCTGTGACCCTTCAGGAAGGCTTCTCCAGCAGTCACATCGGTATCTCCAGTAAGCATCTTGAAAGTTGTGGTTTTACCAGCACCATTAACTCCGAGCAGCCCAAAGCACTGAAAGAATACATCAAAGGTAAGTTAGGGCATTTTTTCATGGAACAACACTGTGATATCATTTAACACAGTCAGTGTAAAGCTTGTATAACAGTGTAAATTTGTTCTCCCCTCTAAAATAACTCAATACACAAAAGTGAGTACACCCCTAAATGAAACATCCACATTGTGCCCAATTAGCCGTTTTACACTTTACATTCTGATATGTTAAAATTGTTGAATTATAAACTTTCATTTGTAATGTGTAATGTAATGTAAAGGTGCCCATACATGCATAGAGATGCGCTAGATCGATGGCCGCATTGAGCACCATCTATCTAGTGCATATCTAATGCGGCCATCCCTGTCTTTGAGCGGAATCAATCAATCTCACTTGAAGACAGGGTTGTCAGACATTGCTTTGGATGGGGACGGCAGAAAGCCAGAAGTGACGCCACATTAGCCTTGCAGACAGTTTGGCCCTCACTATTGGTTACTAATGTTTTCTATGAAAATAAAGAAATGACGGCAGCTTTTTCACTTTTTCTCATCACAAGTGACTTCTAAATATATTCACTTCATACATTTTGCTAATTATATATTGACTTTTGTTGCCTATATGAAACACATTAGGGAAACTAAAGTGTAGTGGAGTATATTGTACCTGATTCTAATGATAAAATGTGCATTTATTCTAACTTATTTCTGTTGGTATTTGGTAAATGGTGAATTGGATTATATGAAAAAAATATTATGAATTATTTATAGTCTAGCTCTTACCTCTCCAGGAGGGATTCCCACACAAAGTCTGTCAACAGCTGGCTTTCTCTTTGTTCTATAGATCTAAAAAAGAAAACTCTTATTTAAAAACACTCAGTATGCACAAACCCTATATCACTACTGTAATGTATGGGATTTGAGTGCATCTAGTATTCTGAAACACAAAGTTCTTACAATTTGTTCTTAAACACTGTTAAAGTAAAAAACCTAATCTGTTCAAAGCTACAGCAAAGCTTAACTAGACAGAAAGGAATTTTCTACATGTTGATTAACCAGTCCCTGCATTAATATGAGACTTTAAAAGCAATATCTAACACACACTAAAATAATAGCTTATAATAATACAAAAGTAACTAAAGCTGTCTTATTACACTAAACAGGTAACATAGATTTATCCCCTCTAGTTTTTCTTTGCTATTGTATGCCCTATTTGAAAAATTCCAGATATTTCTAAAATATTCTTCGTGTCCCTGCGGCACAGGGGGGTAAGTTTATGGTGTGATGTGAGGCAGGTGTGACGCTTGCCTACCATGTGCCTGAGGTAACATACTGATCACAAGTCAGCCACAGGGAGCATCGTTATAACTCAGCCAGTATGAGCATGTCCATACCTTTGTAAGTCCTTTGATTTCAAGAATATCGCTCCGACCTCCTTCGTTCATTATCCTCTGCCGCTCCCTCGCCACGTCTTCATCCTCATCAATTACAGGAGGAAGCTTTGCAGTCACAGGCCTAGAGTGATAGATACAGGGCCCTGCTATGTTAATTCTTTATAGCACAATATCAGTGATATGTTTATAACAGTATATTATAATACAAACATGTGAGCAGGCATCAATCATTTCAGTTTGCTTACGTGGAGCTATGGGTTATTCTCTTATTTGTTTTCTAACTCTTCCAAAAACAAGGCATTATAGAAGTAGCACTGGAGATCTTTTTACAACAACACTCTCTATATAGTCCCCCATACACCATTTGCGGCAAATCAAATGCTTAAACGTAAAATTCGGCCATAAATTGATGTAATACATTACAGAAACGCCCGTAATGTTGAGATCGATCTGCTAACTTTGGATCCCCATTCAAAGTAAATGCCGACACACTAAGGCCGATTTGAACTGTGTATGGGGGGCTAAAGACATTTTGTTTTAAGATTTTATTTTAAGATGGTTTAGTATTCTAATTTTGTACAGCAACAAGTGTTGGCTTTTTTTTACATAGCTGTGGATAGACATACAGGAACAGGGACTAGAGATAAAGCAGAAATATGGCAAGTGCAGGGCTGCGCAGAACTGAAAATTATTTTAAATAATAGGAAGACTTTTATTAAAATGTAATGTATACCATACCTGTCAACCTTCTCGTTTTGGCCAGGAAAGTGAGGAAATTTAAAATTGCACTAATTTCCCACCCACTTGTGCAGATGATGTGTGGGGGACATTATACTTGAACTATTGCTACTACATAGGATTCCGAATGTGACGCCTTACAGGAAATGATGTCCGGTATTTGGAATGCAGAAGTGGTGGGGCGGAGTGTCACTATCGCATTCCAAATACCGGAAGTGACACTTCGTGGCATCACTTCCGGTAAGTATTCTCTTATTAGATAAGGGATGGTAAACCCTTTTCTACTTCTAGAAATAATGACCTACCTTGGTTTAATGAAGAAACGATACTGAATAAGAAGGGTTATAACAAAGAAAACCAGGCCCTCCACAGCCATGGCAAAGAGATTCCTCCCAACCAGGTCCCAGGACATGGGAGACACAAAGCGGTTTTCACCTGTATCAATGACAAAAACCCACGTCATCAATCTACAGTATTAAAAGGAATACTGCCGCTGGCAATTAAAAAAACCTGTAGTGTACTTTCAGCAAGTATGCATTTTAAGTTTTTTTTGTATAGTGCACCTAGATTTTTAATGTAAACTTTCTTGCAAATAAATAACAAACAAACAAGCACTGTAAAAACATATCAGAATATTGTAACTGTTTTCATTACTTATTACTTCTAGATATCAAACCTGTCAAAGCAATATGTTAATATAGATCTAGTTTTAAAGACACCCATTTACTAAAGTTGACCATATAACTACTTACCAAATCTTTCCAAAGCATCTGCCATGGCCTGATTCTTCACCATATCAATAAGTCCTCTTCCCAAGCAGAAATGAGGAAATATCAGCAGCACCGACTTTAATATATCATTGATGTTGTTCAGTTTCTGATATGAATAATAATTTTTGTTTAGTTTACCTCAAATAAGACAAATAACCTAAAGCTCAATCACAGTTTAAAGGTGCTAATAAAAAAATACAGTTTAAACTTTAAAGAGGGCAATTATACACACTTACATTATTAGTGAAGAGTTCCAACACAAAAGTGGCCACACTGCCATTGATCCCAATGAACAGATTAACACTCGTTAACACAACATAAGCTGTACTAGGGATCTTGAACAGAAAGGAAGCTGGGTACATCAGTGGGGTTATGGACCATCTGTGAGATAAGAAAGTTATCATCATCTCTTTTTTAAACAAGAAATAATTCAAAATTTTAATAACTTATCTAGAAATTCTCTTACCCATATAGTAGAAGCAAGAGGGCCAAGACAGGTAAATTGGAAGAAGATACGTAGGAGTCTTGTTGAAAGCAGACGAATATTATAACGACTAATGTAGCAGGTACTATGTAGTTACACTGTAAAAGAAAACCAAATTAAAACATGTATACCATTTTTTTAAGTCACTATAATAAGTTATTAATCTCCACATAAAATTACTTATTAACCTCCTGGGCGTTCTGCCTGAGTTATCTTGGGGTGAGTTTGTCAGGTGACAAAGTTATCTCGTGGCTGAACTTAATGTGCTCCCCCACGATTGCCCATGGCACGCCTTTTAAAAAAGCGTGCACATGCACAACTCCCAGGAGGTTAAATACCATTATGTAATATTAGTTAGATGATCATTTTAGCTTCTTACCATGTCCCACACAAAGTTGGCTAACCAGTAGATGACTGGCTTAACTCCACTGATGCACTGCATGTGCTTGGCCGTGCTCACTCTTTCCTGTATCAGGAAAACCACAAAACTGGCTGGCACGAAGGACATGGCAAATATAACACAGATGGAAACCAAGACATCTACAGATGTGGTCATCCTAAGCAAAAACAGAAATAATATTTTTAGAAGTATAAAATAATGGCACAGCACATATACATTCAATGTAAAGTAATAAGATAAGAATACATTAGAGGAATTCTTGCAGTCAATTGGTATTTATGGATTTTAAAGCAGGCAAATAGCTAAATACACATTTGATATGACATGAAAATATATATTTAGAAACATGCCTAAGAATTTTTACCATTGTTTGTCTTATTATTTAAGCACCCTAACACACACAGCATGACCAAATGTTTGACCTACACTGCCTACACTACTTACTAACACATATTATTTAGGAGCACGCCCTTGCCTGCTTATAAATGAGAAGCTTATTAAATTGCCTCTTAGTCATATGTAACTGTAAAAAATAATATATATCTATATTAAATGTGCATGAAGTTAACCTTTATGGACCCTTCTCTACTAGATTATCCAATATAATGCCTGAGATCAGAGACTTGATACTTACAGTGCAACCTCAGAAAGCTGCTCTTTAGTAAGATTCAGTGGGTGATTGAAAGCTGTTATTCCATATTTGGCAGGATCCTTCCCTTCTGGTAGTTTGGAGCGCAGAATGGCATTGTTCATCACATTTAGGAATGAAGAAATAGCATGCCAGCCTTTGTTGTTAAACCACACCTAAAAAAGAGACTGGTTTAGTTTTCCATGTTCCCACCAACCATTTAAAAATGAAAATAAATAATTATTCAATTTCTTTAAAGGGAAGAGAGCCTTTACAGAAAACCAACACATAACCCACAAAATAACCCATACTTACCAGTATACCATAATATCAATAATAATATAATATTAATATACCACTGATGACAACATACCTTAACATTATCTTTTGCATCTAGTCCTTTCATGAAAACTCCAAAGCTATCAAGGAAACGGTGTGCAGCTCCATTCTGTAAAATCAAGACAATTACATGAATCATTTTATATTCACACCATTAAAAGTGAAAAGGGGATTCTCTCTCTGATGCAATTCACTTCAGCCTTACACATACCTCTAAGCAGCCCCCCCCCCCCCCCTATAGACTTCAGCATACCCAAGACATTGGCAGATGAGTGATTTGAATTGTCAAAGACTACATGAAAGAATAACCTTGTTTTATATACAATTATGAATTATGAAAAGGATTTTCAAGGCATATTCTAACATATTTATGAATCTTATTCAAAATAACCTTGTAAGTAGTTACACTTGTGAAAAACTCAAAATGTTAAAAAAGAAATTCATTTACCTTTGCTAAGACCAGGCGCTTTTTAATATGCCTTATAGAAGCAAGGACTTCTTCGCTTGGTGGAAGTGCTGGGGAACTGCTTGCTCCTAAAGAGAAACCTCCATACCTAAAGATAATTAGATACATAATACATCACCATATGGTCAAATGACTAGATATGAAACATATTTGATCTATTGGAATGACGTAACCATAATTTAATGACAGAACATACCTGAACTCATTGACAAATAGCTTGTTCTTTAAGCTGAGAAAAAAAAGGAAAACATATATGAATACATTATATATGAAAATTAAATATACAGCATGTCAGAAATAACACATAAGATAAAACATTGCTTACCTTTTTCCAATGATCTGCGCATAGGTCTTTACCAGATAATCTGATATGTTTCTGCCTGTAAGATTCTGCAAGATGTCTGATGTGTTTTGTGCTTTCTGTTTTAAAAGAACACAAGAAAACCATGTTGTGAATGCCTGTGTATTGCATTGGTCTAGTATTAACTTATACTGCAGAGTATATGATTATTTGTGAATTGTGGTTTGTAAATACCTATACAATTTACACTTCTGTCACTGAAAGGCTTATCATTATTAGTACTTGCGCACTTTCTTAGTCCCTGACCCATGGCAAATATACAACAATGGAAGTCAAAGCAAAAAAGCAACTGATTAGCTTGGGTCATTTCACACTACAACCCCATGTTTCTGCATTGCGCTGCTTCTCACATACAAGTGTATGGAAGACAATTGCTCTGGGGCTTCAAAAATATGTTTGTGGTAACACAATGTATGGCCTGTGTGAACAGTACAACATGTTTCCTATGGCAATTGAAATTCAAATGTGGCTAGTGTGACACAATAAACTATTACACTATTTCTAGGAGAATTATGTATTCTCTGTACATCTACAAAAGAAAGAAGCATTAAGCGGCAATTAAACCTAGCTAATATTTAAATTTACACTGATCTGAATATTTTAATGTAATCGTTAGCTTACCTGAAATGGTGGAAGCCCTCCAGCCCCAGGTGGACACACAGGAAGCATCTTCTTTACATTCTCATTACTGCACTCACAGGCTGGAGAAGGGTTTTCCATTGTCCAATTCCCATTGAGAAAAAGTTCCTCAACAGACTGGGAAACAAACTGAGTTCTCCATTCTCTATCTTCACCAGAGCAAGGGACCCCTCTGTTAAATACATATTAAGACCACACAAGAGTAAGCCACCCACAACTTGTAGTTTTCTTGAATGCCAGAAATACAATCTACATCTTTGGTTTTCCAAGTCTACATCTATATTATGGCAACTAAGAAAATGTTTCACAGTGTTGATCAGGTATCTTTACTACAGGGGGACTGTGTATAATACACTTACTGCCTTAAGTTTTCTAAAATGCAACTTTACTGTCTTATAGTAATGAGCGGCATAGGCAATATTCGAATTCGCGATATTTCGCAAATATTCGATTCTATATTTGCGAATCACCTCGTAATTACCTTTAAAATGAATGGTCACATGTGCTATTTATTTTCGCATTGCGAATATATATTCGCAATCCATGCCCATAAGCATCTCAATACGAATATTCGAAATTGCCATTGCCGCCGCCATATTCACAAAATTTGCGTATTCTCGAATAGCCGATATTCGCCAAATATATTCAAAATTCGAATATTCGAGGTCAACACTACTGTCTTAGCTAAGAATTACAGCATATTTAATAGTAATAGACAGTGGGATAAAAGTTTTATTGAACCAAAATATCCCCAAAACAGCTTTTATGTCTCCTATCATAAGCTGAACTGAGAGGTCCATGATGGGATCTCTTTACTTGTAATACTCTAAAATAAGGAAATAAAATGTCTTAAGATTAACCAGTAAGAACACAATGAGAGCCTAAATATACACAAGGTCATACTTACGGAACAGAATAACCATCCATGCATGCAGTTCCAAATCCAGGTTTTTCAAGCAAAGCTTTCAAGAGAGTCTGAGTACCAGGGTCCTCCGGGGCATCGTTACTACAAAACATAATACAGAGTCACAGAAAGCCTCTTTAGAAAATAGAGTATAATAGCATATATGGTCAATATTAAATTCCTCTCCTGCAGGCACTAAAATATATACAATAATATCTATTTCATTATCTATTAATTAAATGCATGCATTTGGAACATAATATATATATCAAAGAGATGTTTGATTTGTATGATTCTTTTTTTAGATAGATTCAAACATGCAGAAAGGTGAAATGGTCATTTAAACCAACTACGGTAAATCTCTAAACCCAGAAAATGTATATATGCATTGTCACATACCTAAAGAATGTATACTGTTCATCGTACATCCAAGGCTGAAGCTCAAGACTGGGGTATTTACCAAATGGTGGAACGATAAGGCTAAACATCAGTGCAATCAGTACAAATACAGCGGGAAGAACAATCTAAAAAGAAAAAGCAAAACCAAGGAGTTAGTTTTTAATTTTATCCCTAATTATTGTGTTTCTTGGAGCTTCTGAACATAGACCAGTTTTCCCTCCATACTACTTCAACAGCTGTATATAGATAAATATGTAAGTATGGTATCAAGGCTTGTTTCCTTGACCTACAATTTATTTATAATGTGTATAGAATGGGATGTTGGCACAGACTCTAATATATCCCCACCAAATGTGTTGGTAGATATATATGTAGATAGTCATTGCTGAGTCTGTGCTTCACAAACTACTAACCCATTGGTTAAACAATGGATTAACCCTCTGAGCGTTTGCCACGTGGCACGTTTTTTTTGCCAGCTCAGGGTAGTAAACATAAGCCCGGCGTCACTGGAGACGCCGGACTTATGCTGGAGAAAGGCGGCGCCCTTCCATTTACATGGAGGTCTATGGCGCCGCCTACCCCCGCCCCCTTCGCGTCACCAGTGACGCGATCGGGGGCGGACCCGGAAGCATCGGCATACATGCCGATGCTCCCGATCGCCGTCAGAAGACAGCGAGACCTCGGGCGCTCCTCCGGCTAACTGGGGCTGAGTTTCATGATGTATGAAACTCAGCCCAAGTTAATTCGGGGAGAACGCTCAGAAGGTTAAGTAACTTCTGAGTGACTAGTTTGAAGAATACATACAGAACTTAATAATTGCTGAATACATATAAGAAATCATCCAACACCTAACTGTGAGACTTTTATTTTTAAGAATTAACAGGGAAAGCATCCCCAGATGAAGTTCAATTAACCTGAGCAAAGAAGCCTTTCCTGCTGCGCTTGGCATACAGCAATCTCTTCCAGAGTAAGGCGGTGAACTGCTGCCTCATCAAACTCCAGCTCTTCATTTGGTAGGAACCTTTGCCATCTATGCCACTAAGATAATCTGTCTCCCTGGACTCTGCCAAAAGAAATTTTAAAATCATTGTAGCCACATAAGTGTTCAAGTAGCAAATATTTAGATATTGCACCCAATATAATATATACAGTACATATATTATGTATACCTGGATCCATGTCAGAATCATTGGTATCATAATTGTCATCCTCAGTAAAAGGTCTCAAGCAGCTTTGATGGTCTCCAAATGCATATCTTTTTCTTCTAGCAGGGAGGGTCCCGTCTATGGAGAGAATATAAAAAAATATTATTATGCCATCTTTCAGCAGTATGAAAGAAACCAATAGGCTGACTGTAAGACAGCAAAACAAGAAGATTACCTGATGTTTCTGCATCCACACCAGTATCATCTGCCACTTTCAGGAAGATCTGCAAATATAAATCACTGATTAGGAAACAAATACAATGAAGCCATATTCATTTAAGATGTTGTTACACATTTTCAGAGGCCTGTGGATGTTGATAACACTATTCAGGAAGCTGGATTTCTATGTTCTTTATCGCCTATGACAGAGAAAACGTAGAGGTATTTCCTTTTGTGACTGCTGGCTAGCAAAGTGTCTACTCGTCATTTTCATTTCATGTTTTTTATATTTTCAGGTTGTTATAATCCTTATTACATAAGCAACTCTATATACATTAGTGCATTATTGGACTTGCAACTCTTGCAATTTGAGGTATATACTTAACTTATGACATTGAAAAGGAAGAAAATAAGTCAATCTACCAATATGCTTTTTTTTTTAATAACTCTGGCTGAGTTTCATGCATCATAATACTCAGCCCCAGTTAATTAGAGCGGCGCTCTAGCTACCGCCGGATTGCTACGGCGGTCGGCAGCATCGCATGTTTGGTGACGCGAAGGGGGCGGGGGTAGGCGGCACCATAGACCTCCGTGTAACTGGAGGGGCGTCGCCTTTTTTCATCATAAGTCCGGCGTCACTGACTTATGTTTACAACCTCCAGCTGGGCAGGCAATCACTGCGAAGCATATTGTGCTCTGCCGCGATTGCCCATGGCATGGTTAAAAAAGCGGTGCCATGTGCGAAACGCTCAGAAGGTTAAATGGATGTTCATTGGGTTAGGGGGTTTTCTTAAATGGGACATTATCTAAAACATGGAAAATTATGTAGTGCAGTTAGGATCAGTTCTTCTTTCTCATATTTCATAAAAAATTTGATAATATAGGATTAAGACACATCTTTAAAGCTAAATTTGTTTGTTATTTCAAAAGGGGAAATAAAGACATGAAATGCATCTAACCTCTTCAAGGGTAGTGTCTGAAATTCCGTAGCTAGAGATACCAAGATCAAAGAGGCGATCATCAATTTCATGAAAAAGTTCTACAAAGGCCCCTTCCTTGGCAGCTTCATAAGGCAGGACATAAGTCAGCTCGTGTCCAATGTCTTCCACGAACCGAGCCTCAGGCACATGTTTGTTGATGAGGTTTGAAATAGCAGAGACGTCTGTCAGAACCATGCAAAACAAGAAAACAAAGATTTGGTAAGAGCAGTATTATCAAAAGAATTTTATTAATAATGTTTTATATATACTTTCTAAATTTCCTATTACATTTTCAAATAAAAAAAAACATTATGGCCCACGAGTCAAAAAGTTTGCCCACCCGTTTAAACCTTTGTCCAGCCTCTGAAAGTGCATAAAGAGGAGTATGTGACTCTCTTCCATATGACAATCCTGATAGTTAGCAATTGGCCCAGTGGTATAGTATGGTAAAAGAAGCATATAAAAGCTCTAACAGTAGCTAAATATATATTGGAGAGGGATTTTTCCATATTTAAATGCTAAAAGGAGAAAATGAAGCATCAAAAGTAAACCTTTTGCATTGCCCCGCATTTCAAGAGGTTAATTTTTTTACCTCATTCACAGGAACTACCAAACCATTTACAAGTATTAGTTATACTTACCAATTGTAAGAGTGTCACTTTCATGGTCACTCCCCAGGCCTGCATCGGAGCTACTCTGGGAGACACTATCCTCCTGAAACATAAAAATAAAATGCTAAATATTTAATACAAATTGCTGCAAGGCATACTGAATCAAGTTAAAGCGGCCCAGACAAATGTAGCTTTCTTTGGAAGGAGAGAGCAGCAGCAGATGTACTTGTAGAAGAAAGAGAGGCAGTGAGAGATTGTTAGTTTCCAGTGTGGTGCTTTAGGCACTCTCATTCCTTATACAGTGGTAAAAATAAAACCAGTAGTCACTGTAGTTTGGTGTGGTTGCTGGGTAAATGTCACACCAGTACCATCAGTCTCAGGGATAACAGTGCTGGTGATTACAACAGGTATCAGTTGCGTTTCTGATTGAACAGAAGAAAAAGTTAGGTATGAAGTTAGAAAAGAATCTGGTTGGAAATAGTTACCCTACTCGTTGCTTCTCTCTTCCGATGCGCAGTATGTTTGTTATGTTTAGTAATCACTGTTCCTGTAGGCCCCACTCCTGAGGGTGCTGCCAGCATCGGGCTCTGACTCTGTTTACAAGCAGGGGCTGAACTGTTGCTGTCCTGACCACAAATGACGGGGTACCGTCATCCCAAATGTTAATTTAGAAAACTAATATAGGCCCTTAAAGTGATAACCAAATTACTTAACTTTCTTCTTTCAATTATCACAAATATACAGAATCTTGTGTGATGTGGATCTAAGCAGCAAACGTACAAATTCAATACACGCAAAGCAAAGTTCTGTGCCAGTCAGTGTCCGACGGTGCATATATACAAGACATATGTATATTTTTAGTCAACAAAACTAAAGTAAGCATTTTTTGTTGGATACGCATGGTTAAACATAAAGTAAGCAGGATAAAAAAAAACAAATAACCCATATAACACTATTAGCTGCAGGGGTTTTATTATTACTAGCATTTGCACTTAAAATATATAATATTTATTTGGATTATTTTAAGTTTAATTCATTATGACAGCATGGTGGTCAAATAATGTAGCCGAAAAACTTCCTAAGTAAGTTAAGTCTACCACTTAACAATACATTCGAAATGTATAATGAAAACCATTGTAAGTAATTGCAGACACTGTAACCACTAGAGGCAGCATAATCCAGTACCTAATTCATTTAAAATGCCTAGCATGTGCTTAGTACTTGTAAAGTAGGAAAAGATTCAGGTTCTGAATTAGTCTTTGACTAAAAATCATAGTCACCATAATTCCAGTGGTTCCCAAACTGGGGGGTGGGCCCCTGGGGGGGCATGTATGCCATCATTCTGAACCTGTGTTTGAATGGGGAGGGGGGGGGGCTCAAAAATGTTTCTATAAAGAAAAGGGGGGCCCTGCAAGGAAAGTTTGCGAACCACTGGATTACACCAATGACATCACTTTCACAGATGAAATCTAAATAAAAAATTAGGATAATAGGACATTACAGAAAAGGCAGCAATCAAATCTAATCTAGTCTACTAATGTAGTCCAAGCACTACACTGGAAAGACCTATAATAAGCATCAGGGGGGTGTTACTACCTTAATTCTGTTTTCTTTGGGGGTTTCTTTGTTTGTTTTTTAAACATAAAACTGTACTGTTCAATTACTGGACTACACATACCTTTTTCAGATACGACATTGTACTGCTGCTGTTCCTGCAGGAGCTAAGAGAAGAGTCTGTGTCTCTCTTTACTAATGTAAGGTAGTAACCAGTTCCAAGTTGATTCTTTAGAAAAAGAGATGAGCCAACACAGCACAGTTTTCCATGGGATATTATTGCAATTCGGTCACCAAGGATATCCGCTTCATCCATGTGATGTGTGGATAAGATGATTGTCCGCCCTGGAAATCAAGGATTGTAGGTTATTTGAGAACTTTGAAATTAGTCCATTATAAAACATTTTTCATTATTACTTTTGCCATGTAATGTAAATTTCCCAATTGTTATTGCAGATATTTAGTCTAGAGCACATCTTTTTTATACAATAATCACCAAACCTCCCTATTGCATGTTAGATGTGATTCATGACCACTGGGCAACAAGTAGGCGATGAGAGGGGTAATGGGAAGAGCAGTGCTTACACATTGCAGAAATCATAAGGATTTGCAAGTAACTTGTATCTACCTAAATTTTAGGATCTAATAATTGTTCTAAAATATAGTTTTAACTAAAGGCACCCTTTAGTCATACTCGGTTTGAATTGACTGGGATTGTGGTAGATTCACTTAAAACAAATTTCATGATTTATATATTGTTCCACATGTCAAAAGGAAAAAAACATATTAAAACCTTGTAATAAGAGCTTTTCATTTTGGAATGTGTGAAGTGAAGCACCATGAAAGTGGCCTTGAGGTACATATCTGAAAGCAGGCTAGCTGCCAATAGCCAATATACCTGATGGGTTGTACATAAAAACTTATATAAACATTTATTACCTTGTCTATATTTAAGAAGGAGCTCCCAGATGCCTCTGCGTGAATATGGGTCAACTCCAGCAGTAGGCTCATCAAGGATAACAACCTTGGATCCACCCACAAATGCCAAGGCTATCGACAACTTTCTTTGCATCCCACCTGTGAGACAAATGTTAAGTTCAACGGGTCAACATTGCAACTGAACCCACACAATAGACTTCTTCTAATAATACAAGTATATTTTGGACAGACCCCCCCCCCCAGGCAATTTAAGTTTATTTTAATTCTGTTATCCTTGTTGTGTCCTTGTTATCTGTTTCAAATAAAAAAAGGGTAGGCCTTGCGGCAGTCAGTCAAATACAATGTCTACCAATTCTAACGCTGGGCATACCAAGCCAAGCTCAGCACAATGACATCATCGCATTGCGCTCAAGCTACCTCAATATCGGGGCGCAGCACTGTTGCGTCATTAATGTCCACCGATACTTTGGATTGGTCCCTGTTCAACTGAAAAGACATACACGGCTCAATTTTCCAATAGATTTGGTGCTCGATTGTGCCCGAATCTATTTAAAAAAAACAGCCGTGTATGCCTGGCTTAACTTCCACCTGAAAATGATAGTTGCCAGGCTTCAGCTTCAGTACTTTTAAATGATAAAAATAGAATTCAGAATTCCTTATTCTAATACTTATTAAGCTCAGTGATTCTTAACGTTCTGAAGCCAAAACATCAGCATAAAAACCAAGTGACTGTGGGTCACTCCAGTAACTTACATTCACTTACTATGGGAAGGTACACATCAGTGAATTCTGCCCAATTTAAAAAAATAAAGTATTATGGAACTATAGCATAAGTAATGGTTACCTAATATTAAAAGGCTAAAATAAGAAAACTCTGAAACCACTAATGCAGTTGTGGCATGCACTAAATGAGGTCATTAAACCAGTTAATCCTTGGATTTTGGTGTAGATAGACTGTTAAAATGATTTGATTCAATCCACTTATATATATTACCTGACAGCTGATTTGTCTTAGATTTTTTCTTATTGGGAAGTCCAACGTCAATTACCATCTGTTCCATTTCTGCTTTTACCTTCTCTTCTGAGAGTCCTTTCAGTCGTGCATAGAACCAGATGTGTTCTTCCACAGTGAGCCTAGAGGATAATGTAGAGAGGCACAGATGAGGAAGCATATCCACATGCCTCACTGAAGCTCCATAGACACAGCCACACACTCATGGAAAAGGGCCTACGGCTTGCAAGTGTTGACAGACTACATGCACTTACAAATGAGGCTCCTTAATCCCATGTATTTGGTTGGTATTTATTTACATGTATTAAATAAATTAGTTCATTTTGGAAGGGAAAAGCTTTACAGTAATAATCTATGTGCAAATGCTGGCATACAAATGCACCCAGAACTTTTCATTTACCTTCCCTAAGTATGTAAACCATATGCTAAATAAATATGCAACAAACTCAGGGAATTAAATATATATAAGGTATATATGGAGTTATATATAAACTGTAATCGACATATTACCATTAGTGGATGGATTGCTACAGACCCAATAATTTATAATAAAATCTAATTTTCCCTGTCTGTTTATTGGTTCTTTAAAGAAATGAACAAGGTGGTTTAGGAGGGTTCAGGCCAAACACAAACATTGTTATTGTAAGAAAGGCTTAAATGATATTGTTGGATTATGTTTCTATATGCATACGTTCACAATAGTGCTTTAAACCTTGTAACAGTGCTGTCAGTGTACAAAGTATAAGATGAGCTCATTATCTGTGCTGAGGTGGATGCTAATGCACAAAGTGTAAAGAAGAACTCGTTATCACAATAAGATCATTGTGAAATATTGGAGCTGTAAACTAGCACAGATAACTAAAGGCTTCTTATGCTGAATCACCAATTTACAACTCACCTTTTCTGAAGAGAAAGCATCATGTATTAAGACATGGAAAATATGCAGGTGTCAACACACATTTTTTACACTCTTTTCATTTTTCCACAGACGTGACTTAACAAGTTGTCTGCATTCTTTAACCTCCCTAGCGCACTGCCCATACCGGGCTGTTTTTAACAGCACGGTACGGGCAATCGCGGCAGTGTACACAGTACACTGCCTGCAATTCCCCCCCTCCCCCCGCCTCTCTCCACACAGCCGGCATCATTAATGATGTCAGCTGTGTGGGCTGGAAAGCCGGAGCTCCTCCATTAACATGGAGGGCTATGGCACCGCCCACCCCCCGCCCCCTTCCGCGTCACCATGACGCGATCGCCGCGCAACCCTGGAAATGCTGCAGCTGGTAAGAGAATCGCTGTAGCTTTCCAGGGATATGCGGCATGCACGGGAGCCCAGCTCATCCAGAGTTTATTCTTCACACAAACTCTGGACGAGCTGGGCTCGTCACAACCGCTAGGGAGGTTAAATGTCTATAATAATGGGAACTCCATCCCTTTGTAATATTGGAAGACATTAACCTTAGTTCTTAGGGATAACTATACAATTGTAAATTTATGAAGTTAATTTAAAGTAAATCAAAGAGTTTTGTAGCATTCAGATTAGGACTGTTAGAACTCTTTGTTCCACCGACCAGCTTATATATAGCATGGGGTATAAGTTTTTTTTTGAAGGAATATACTTATAAATATATTTGGAGATAGAATTGCTTAACCCTTCTCTTTACCCCTAAGTTTTTAAGCAAACAAATATTTTTAATATTATCATTTATTTATATGTGTATGTTTTCTTATTCTGCACGAGTCAGTACTCAAGATAACTGTAAATGAATTTACATATTTTTGTTTGGATTAATTTCTATTTTTGTTGGTTTCTTTTTAGTGTATATATTATTAATGATTTGGTCTATGACTCATAGGTGCCAATATTAAAAGTATTCCGGTCTGCCTTCACATGTGTGCCACCCGGAAGCCTTTCAGTTAATTACTGAGGAGGAAGGGAGGTAACTCTTAGTGAAAGGATATGCTAATTTATATTAGTATATATAAACAGATCTGGTCTGTACTCATTCATCTCTACGAATAAGTCCCAAGTGGGATGAAACGCGTCAGAGAATGAGCCCCCCAGGGATGATTGAGCCTTCCGTGTGTTTTATGCTTTTACTGAACGATTAATAAAGATTTTGGGGATTGCTCCATTTGCCAATGAATGCGGGACCTTAGCCTTTCTTGCCGGAGATATATTTTAAAGTAAGCCAGCGCTGATAAAATGCAAAAGATTAGACTCCTGACCATATTGTCTAAAAATTCCTTCCTTGCTGTCATGGTGTTCAAGTGTCTCTACGTTTCGGTCAGTATAGCTATTTGCTATTACGAATGACTTCCATTTGGAAGTAACCCCAATTTATTTATTGGGGTTTCAAATTCAAAAGATAGATATGTAACTGACAAAAGCTGTGACATCATTCTCCAGCATTAGTTCCACTTACCCTGTGGGATGGATTACATGGGCTGAGAAAAATGTATTCTTGCCTGGAGATGGGCCTTATGTACAGACAAGTAAACCATTAATCTTTCTATCCAGTAGACATATGTATACTAAGAAACCTGCAGTGACAACTGCGTTTGCATGAGAATGCAGTTTACACAATTTTCACTTGGCAGTTACATTACCTTGAAAGTAATAGCTGCCGTGAGTAAATTCCCCCTCCTTTTCCCTGAAGTCTTTCTGTTTTTGGAACACCAACTATGTACAAATTGTAAAACAAGATGAAAGCATTGTGGATACTCACATATCAAAGAGCACATTATGCTGAGGACAAACTCCCAAGTTCTGTCTGATAGAATTAAGCTCTTTGCGAATGTCTTTTCCCATTATGTAAGCTGTGCCGCAAGTTGGCGGGAACAACCCAGTCAGAATGGACCTTCAAAAAAAATGATAAAAATTACTTTTGTTAGTTTCGTTCATTATTATTACATTAACTGCATTTTAACAAATGTAAACCCTATTACTTTAGGAAAACCAACAATTATAATCAACAATAGTTTCCATAAATAATATAAAGGCAAACATGATGCTATAACAAAGCTCAACAACTTTAAATATGATGTTAAAGCTTTTAATATAAGGGCCTATATTTGCCTAAATATTAAAATAATTAATACTGTGGCTTTAAATTTGAGCTTGTAAAATGCTGATGATAGTGTTCTGTGATTTTAAACTATACTCTGTAGTTGTCGGGTATCTGTAAGAATCATATGACAAGATGTAGTAGTGGAGAAGATGATAGATGCATAAGAATGTGTAAATCTAAGATAAAAAGTAAATAGGTCGGCTGTTTATACTAAGAACATACGCTTGTTTACTGGAGACCTTGTCACTGATTCATTTTTTTTGTTGCCTTAAGCAGCAACCTACTCACATTGTTGTAGTTTTTCCAGCTCCATTGTGTCCTAAAAAGGAAGTGATTTGCCCTTCATAGAAGCTCAGTGATAGACCATCCACTGCCACTTTTTTACCATCACGATAAATCTTTACCAGGTTTTGGATAGATACTCCAAGAGGAAGGTGAGCAGGCTCTTCTTCCATGAGGACTAAAATACAAAGTAAAGATGAGATATTCTCATTGAATAAATACAAATATACAAACATGTTTTATCAAGAGGATATCTTGCACATCTCTTTCAAATGTATTACCTTCAGATGAGCCTTTTTGTAAGGATGGGTGGTGAAAGTTCTCATTGGGTTCCTCTCCACACCAATATGATTTTGTAAATGGGAAGTACCACGGTCTAGGTATTCCATACTGGCCTATATGGGGAAGCAATAAAATGAAGATGCAAACATGAAAACAAACGGGCATTTACAAAAGAAAGCCTTGTCTTTCTTATATGATTGATATCTTTTGAAATTAGAATATACTTTTAAAAATGTATAAATTATAATAATTACTGCACATGGGTTAAACATACAAGAATGATTCCATGAAAACAGAAAAAAGTGGGGTTTTCTATACATAACACAAACACACATCACATATACATATCTAAAATATACATTTTCTTAATACTAATTAGATGTTTTAAACATTGTACCTGGAAAGACAGCTTCAATATACCAAGTCATCACTCCATACAAAAGTGTATCAAAAAGCATCATGAAGCCAGAGGTTGTAAGACTGTATCCATCTTCTTGGAGAGGACTGTCTAATAGATTGGTCCACTGCACCCCAACACCCTGCTCTTCAAAGAGAGCAAAAACTTCACAGCCAAATCCAAAAGCCACAGGTGACAGAAAGCTCTACAAAAAAAAAATAAAGACAACCCAATGAAATAATTAAAACCATGACAGCCTTAAACATTCTAAAAGAAAATTAATAGAAATACTTAGCCCCATCTACATTTTCAAGCCAAATTGAATATGGCATTGTGTTACCAGATCCTGTGATATAAGCAATATATTTTTTGTAGATATATTTCCGCAAAGGTAATTTACATAACTAATACATAATAATGTTATTTCTGCTTAAAAGATAGTTTAAATAAACATATTAAAAACTACAATGTAAAAAGCTTTAGATTCGTACAAGAAAAAACACTTACAGCAAAAATCTTGAGACTAAATCCAACATAGTCTTGCCAAGCCACACACAGAACATATGGCAAGTAAAGAGTAAAGTAGATGATGCCACCACAAGCTGCTGCCAAATTCGCTCTTGAGAAAATTGTGCTGATCAGAAAGCATTGTGAGATAGTCACTATTCCAAATATAGATAGGAAGGCAAAGACCACACTTGGATCACTGTATGGAAGAAGGTTTCCCATCTGCAAAGGAAAATGCAAAAAAGTCAACAAGAACTTATAACTAAGTGTCTAAACTAGACAGTGCTTGAAAATTGTAACATAGTTTAAGTACAGTATCATTATAGTTTTTAGTACTTTCAATTCATTTTGAAATTACCTTTAAGATCAGTACCAACAAGGCAGCACTCATTAGAAGAGGAATGAAACTACTAATAAACCAGCTCAGCCATAGAATTCCATTGTCAAGACCCATAATTCTCATGGTTTCTTTTAGACGAGCCTCTTTCTCATAAACAATACCCTTGATGATTACAGCTACAGAGTAGATCCAGGCTAATGTCATAAACAAGGGTAGTGAACGACTCATAACACGTAAAAATCTGTAAAAGAAGAAGATGAGTGTTATTATATGGACATTTTATATAATTAATTTCACAAGACCATTAAATCCAAGAGTTTACACAGCAGAGAAAAACATTGAGTTTATTTGAAACATTAGGATCTAAAAAAACTGAAAGAATAAGTCTCCTTTATTCCTTGTTGTTTACTAGTAAATAAAAAGAAAACAGGAATTATTGCCTAATGGTAACTAGAAAGCAAACAACTTGGGTCTTAAGACTAATACAGCAACGGCAACATTAGTTTTACGTACATGTCGTCCACATAACATGGGTAGGGCATTTGTTGGACATAGACTCCAGTCCTCTTTTCTGTTCCAGTTTGTATTCTGATGATGGCTTGTTCAATAACATCCTGCAGGTATGCAAATCCTCCCCAGATGTAACGCATGTCTTCAAATGGATCAGCACGAGGACCTGGATCCCAATAGCTAAGAAAATATATATTTTTTAATTTATAACTGTTTATTTGAAATGTTACTTTATACATCAAACTTGAATCACTAAAAGAAGAAAAAAAACTGAACTGGCAAATCTACTCTCAAAATCAGAAAAAATATTTTTCTTCACATACCTAGGGTCAAGGTTAACATAATACTGGCTTCTTATCTAGTTATTAGTAGGGAACTAGTAGTAAGATACGGGAATCATCTCTCCCATGAACTTTGGACATGTGAGATTATACAAAGTACAGCAGAGATTAATATTAAAATATATATAAAAAAAGATTAGTTCAAGTGCTCACCCATCCTTAATCTTATTGGTTCTCTCCACATTGTCAATATCCATGCGGATTTTATACTTGATGTGTTGAGGCAACTCTGTGTCATCCTCAGGCAGATCCACAAATACGACACCTGCCCAGAACTTCCTCTCATTTAGAAGTTCCGCAGATTTATCAATGAGCATCTCTTCAGTATCCACTGCCTCTAACTTGTCCAAGTTAACACACTGAAAACATATTTGTTATAGTTATTACCTTGTGTTATTTTATGCATGATTTCAAGGCAGTCTTATTACACTTAATACAAGTAAGGATGACAATGAATGAACTAACTAACTAACTATTGTAGAGGTACCAGTGAATATCACAAGCCATCATCACAGGAAATAACACATTAGAATAGCTTGAAATACATTTTCACTCCACTGTTTTTACATTTTAGTCCTGGCATCTGAAGCAGTGAGCTACAGTGGGTGTACAAAAGGTAGAATAAGGTAGATAGAATAAGAATAAGCATTTGTAAGCTGTAAACCAACCTCCATGAAGTGTGACATGGTAAGTACAACATGGTCTGTCTCATTAAGAGCTTTTCTCCAGGTGTATACAGTTCCACGTTCATCTTGTAATTCTTTGGCCAAGAACTTAGAGATGTCCTCTGATGTCCAGCCTGTTGAATTGAGTTGGCGATCTAAGAACTGTTTGCTTCCTTTATTGGTCAACAAAGTCTGAAACAAAATTTTTGGTGGGGTTGGTTTATTTATAGCACACAGAACAGCTGTAATACCAATAACTATTGCAATCCTATTTTTTACTCTACTAGAAGGAAGCTCATGAAGGAAGCAAATATACTGTAAGAAAAGTGTGACAAAAAAGTCTTCAGTAGAGTTCAAGACATGAACAGGGACTACCAGTTTGTGGGTGCCCCTTTTCCCTTTCAGTGATTCATTTAAAATTTTCTTTCAGAACTTTTTTCATGTACATTAATGTGTTTTTTTATGCATTTAAAAATACAGTATATATTTAAATCATTATGCGTAATTGAATGAACATAAGGCACCTCTGAAACACCCATTACATATTTCAGGTGTATATATATGTTTTGAATTGGTTTAACCCCCCTAGCGGTTGAGACAAACCCTGTTCGTTCGCCGATCAGGGTCCTCTCAACCGCAGGGGAAGCCGGCATCGGGGAGACCCGATGCCTCCCCGGAAAGCTGCAGCGATTGTCTTCATCGCTGCAGCATTTCCGGGGTTTCGGCACCGCGTCACGGTGACGCGGAAGGGCCGGGGGGGGGGGCGGCGCCATAGACCTCCATGTAATGGAGGAGCGCCAGCTTTCCCACTCACGCAGCTGGTGTCAATTATGACACCGGCTGCATGAAGAGCCGGGGAGGGAGAGACTGACAGGCAGTGTACTTTGTACAGTGCAGTGCGCTAGGAAGGTTAATATATGGTTATGGAATATGTTCTTGGAAAGTGCAGTATTATATTTGCTAAAGTTGAAAACAAAAGCAGTTAAACATATCTGAGACATGATCGTATTACTAATGGAGCAAGTCATTATTGATATTACATTCTATTTTTAGACTTAAAATGTTCTGCACTTTCAAGCATTAGAAATTATTTATTCTTAACAGATCCGTTATATGATTCATTACCATGAAACTGACCTAAACTATATATATATATATATTTTTTTTTATGTTTCTAAAATGTAAATTATTATTGTCCTCAATATAATGCCTTCTCCACCCAAGAGTCATTTTGTAGTGGTTTTTAACCTCCCTAGCGGTTGAGACGAACCCTGTTCGTTTGGTGAACAGGGTCCTCTCAACCGCCGGGGAAGCCGGCGGCGGGGAGACCCTATGCCTCCCCGGAAAGCTGCAGCGATTAAGACAATCGCTGCAGCTTTCCGGGGAGGCATAGGGTCTCCCCGCCGCCGGCTTCCCCGGCGGTTGAGAGGACCCTGTTCACCAAACGAACAGGGTTCGTCTCAACCGCTAGGGAGGTTAAAAACCACTACAAAATGACTCTTGGGTGGAGAAGGCATTATATTGAGGACAATAATAATTTCCGGGTTGGCCATAGACCTCCATGTTACTGGAGGAGCGCCGGCTTTCTCTCACACGCAGCTGTTGTCAGTAATGACAACAGCTGCGAGTAGAGCTCCGGCGGGAAGCCGGAAACGACAGGCAGTGTACTCTGTACACTGCCTCGATCGCCCGTATCGCGCCGTTTACAACGGGCGGTGCGCTAGGAAGGTTAAATTATTAATAGCTAGATAGTTATTAACAAAAATACAAGCATTTCTTGTCATTGTTAATACATTGAAGATCAATAAAGATGTATTCAGGATAAACTTACCCTAATTAGATCCATTTCCTTACTGCTTTCTATAAATGTTTTAATCTGCGGTCGAATTTCCTCCCACATTGCTCCAAGATCCCGAAAGACACCCAACTCTTGGAAAGTTTTGTTGACCTAAAAAGTGCAAAATAGTGAAAATTTTGACAATGTGGTATAGAATATGCTAAGGAGTAAATATAAATATAAAAGGATATGCTTAGGAAAGAATGCTAACAGCTGAAATCAGTGGTTTTCAACCTGTGGGTTTGGACCCCCTTGAGGGTCATATGACAATTTTGCAGGGGTCACTGCCTTCACTGAAAGCATCACAAACAAGAAGCAGCTCTAATTCCCACAAATGGGTGGGAAGTTAGGAGGGAAATTAATGCCCCCTCCCTACTAACTTAGGAGGGATGGGGAAAATCCTCCCTCCTAACTTTCCAGCCAGGACATCATTTACACAAGTGGAGAGGGAAAATAGAAGGGAAGGGACATTACACTTACTTGATCATGCGGGAAGTGACGTCGCAGAGTGTCCTGGTATTTGGAACGTGGAAGTGACACTCTGCACTGGCACTATCTGATTCCATATACATGAAGTGACACTTCACAACGTCACTTCGGGGTTGCGGACCAAAATAGGTTGTGAACCACTGGCCTAAACTAAAATGATACTGCCCTGTTTATAGACATGTATGATTTTCTAACAGCAACACCTAACATTTCTAGTGGACACATGCTCTTACAAATCCAAATAAACAAAGTATCATTTACCATAACTTTGATTTAAAAAGATGGTAATATTGAAGTTAGTTGGTCTTTTGAGCAAACAGATCTAGTAGTCTATGTTAAACCTAAATTATTATTACAGGTAGGAACTTGTTACATATGGGAAAGAGCTGTCTAGACCTATTACTACAAGCATTTTCCTGTCATTGGAATGTTTGCCTTTGTATCTAAAGGTGGCCATACACAGGTTGATTTTCCACTCGATTTTTGAACGATTGATCACTGCACGCGTTCAAGAGATCGATCAGCGTTCAATTGCGTTCTGCCCACCCTGAACGATCAACCAAACGTAATCGGCTACAAATCGGATTGGACATTGAGCCAACATGTTGGGGTTTTTTGGTCGATCATTTGGAAATCTGAGTACGTTGCAGCAGCCTTTCAGATCGATGGATTTTGTGAAATCTGCAATTTTGGAGATTGGCTCATATCCAAATCGACCACAAATCGGATTCACAAGGTGGTGTTGCATCTATTCCCGATCCGATCATTGATCGCTGACAAATCAACCTGTGTATGGCTACCTTTACATTGGTTTCATATCAAAGAATGCAAGATGGGGAACAACTACTATGCCTGCAAGAAGGTAGACTTAAGACGGGAGTATGCTAAGAAATTAACTGCAGGCTGTTCCAAAACAAACTAAGAAAGGCATTGCATGACAGCATGTCCATGTGACTTCTAGCACAAATATACAATGCACACAAATACATTGCAGAAAGGTCACTTGACAGGATACAAACAATGTTCTTAAACTCGTGGGGCTAATAATGTAAACACTGTGTATGAGCAGACATCACTGGTTTTCTGTGTGGTATTTGCACCTAGTGGTGTCAAAGAAAAGGCTGATATAGTAGCTGGATACAACATTGTTTGGTGGGAGAACATTCTTTGGCATGCTATGTCTGGAAAAATGACTGGCACAGATAAAGAACCAGTAATGCCTAATGCCTTATCAGATACTTGAGTATCCCTTTTATTTTTGCACTCTGGTGACAGTAACTAAAACAGTTGGGCTTCTTACCTCTGACATTAACAGGCGTGTGGCTGGAGTGTCTGGTGTATAAAGGATTTTGCCAACAAGTAAGGGTTTCAGTGCTCTCCATATCATTCTGTAAAGAGGGCTGGACTCCAGTGTCATCATCAGGTCATTACAATAAGGAGCTAAAAGCAGAGATTACATATTATTATTATTGTCTATAAGTCGACTATATTCAGTTTTCTCTATACTGTTAGTCTGTAAAAATACAATATTGTTAATTCAAATAATGTACATACAATATTATTTTCACAATCTTGATTCTTCTCTAAAACAGCCAATACTACAAATCAAAGCAAAAGATGTCTATAGGAACTTTATGAACATGAATATATACATACTTGTAGAATTGTCATAGGCAGTTGCTGATTCTTCTTCTGTACCATTTTCTCCTGCTTCACTGCCACCGAAAAGCGCCTTGTAGTTATTGTCTTCATACCAGTTGAGAGATTTGATCTTTAGTCCTCCTCCCTCAGGGTGGCCACACACAATGCGCGATACCGCTTGGTACAGAGAGGTTGGTGAAGCCGTGGAATTCTCACTGGTCAGGAACATGACTTCCTGCCTCATGTCTGCCCAGCTCTTCATAGTTATAACCTGAATGAGTCAAAGAACTATTTGTTAAGCTCTGGTATATGTAGGTTAAATAACATAGTACAGCAAAAATAGTAAATCAAAAGAGCATAAATTGCAAAAGTTGCATCTTTGGCACACCCCCAATGATTGTCAATAGGTGACATGTTGTGATGCGCCTTTTAGAGCGCGGAGCTTCGAATAAACCACGGCCATATGTCCATTGACAATAATTAGAGGCAACTTTTTGCTCATTGAGTCTCCAGCATTGGAGACTCAGCCTTATAGCAAGGAAATGACAGGCTACATTTTTTTAATGCAAAGCCTGAAACAAGTCTTCAGGAGAACAGACGGTTAAATGTAGAAAATTAATACAACTAAATTTACAGATCAAAGTGTGGTGAAAATATGAGATTGGAAATGTGTTTGTATATATGTGTTGGTTGTATTGTTTAGTCTTTTAAGTTGCTAACTGTTCAGCTGACTGTCAGCCATGTAGGAAAAGGAGAAGGAGGAGACACTTCCTGCTATGAACAAAACAAAGATACAATCTAGACACATTTTCAATTCCAAAAACCTACATATTTAACTTGTATTTTATGTTCTAAATATAAGTAAATTTGTTGAACTGTTACAGCACAAACATGCTACAGTGCTATGTTTTTTGACATTCAAGTCTCAACTTCCAGTTAGACAACAATAAGAGTAGGGCAGTTCAGTAAACACTGAGAAGAAGAGGAGTTAAGAAATAAACAGCACAGACTGTTCTGTACAATGAAAAGACAGAAGTTTTCTCCAGAGCATGGGAATGTTTCTGACGCCCACACTGGGACTTCTGCCAACTTTGTTTTACTGAAGTTTCATTTAGCCACATCAGCAAGATGAGAAATGTATGCTTTGTCCATCATATTTAGACTCCTTGCCCAAGACCTGGGGTCGCCAAGCACAGGCAGCAGCTGTACAGAAATCCCATTAGACTGGGTTATTCTAGCCGTACAGAAATCCCATAAGACAGGTTTATTCTAGCCTGATTTAGGGGGTTTGTTACACATGCTACAGTTATTTGTACTAATTGATTACACATAAATATCATTGTTAATACCAACTGCTGCATTCTACTGCAAACCATTCCCTTCCTTTCTAACTAACATACTCTATTTTAAATCATGTCATCATTATGCCTCAGGGAGGAATGTTTAATATTCTAATGGTTAATATTTCAGTGCTATATGTCATAGTTACAGATGTGTTGTATGTGTAGTGGTGTGTTATGCTTTGTGGTAGCAAATATAAAAAAAAATACATTACAATCATAGGTGACCTGGTAGGCAACAAAACACCATAAAAAGGGGGCTGATGTGGCATATCACCATACCCCTTCACTGGTTCTCTGAGAATGACCTCCCAAATACATCCACTGTGCTGTACTGGAAGATTGATTTGCTGTATTGTTTTATACTATAACTTTTGATACTGGGTATGGTTTTTCTAGATGTTCACATTTTGTATTGTTAATTTAAAAATTCTAAAAACATATCGAAATAGATGCTGATGTAAAAACACAATATAAGATGTCTTGCTTTCTCTGCATTAAACTATTAAACCAGTTTCAAGAAATTTACAGGAATATTCAAAACTGTTTACTAATAGAAAACTGCAATCTGTAAAATGAAACAATTGTCTAGTTTTTATGGATCTTTTGACAGAAACACATATTTTCAGAATTTCACGGCTAAGAAGTAAGTTACATAAATGCAGGCACACAAGGGAATAAATAGCACAAACATTCTCCACTTAGTCATGGCACATGGTAGGTATATATTGCAGATTTCAAACAACTGTTCTGCAACAGTTTAAAACTAGTTGTTTGTGGTTGCAATAATGAATGATGACACAGTCATTCTAAGATATCCTTAAGCTTTTATAAGTTGCTACCCTATACTTACCTCTTTGGCGAGCTCTCCCAGGCTGTGCAGCATGTTATCTGTAACCTCTCTCAGTACAGGGAAAGATGTAGATGACATTTCTTTCTATAATTACCGCAAAAAGAAAATAAACCATTAGTTAGAGGAATCCTTCATTTTCCAAAAATAAACTTCCTCACAAACTGTTCTATAGTACCAGATACACATAACAACCCACTAAACACTGCCACTATTATTTTATACAAAAGACACATCACCAAATTTTCTGATCGTACAAATTGTCTTTTAACAGTAATGCTAAAACCTCCCCAATGGCACAATGGGTTTACCCAAAACCCGAGTCCACAAAGAAATTCAGATGTTTTCATTGTTGGACAAAACTGCAATGTAATAGGCTGAACTAACATTTACAAATGAGGAGGTGAGAACACTGGTCCCTACGTCCCTACAATTTTTTAGAAGCATGTTGCCAACAGACAGAAAAAAACCTACATCTATTTTGTTAGAAATAAGTTTTGCTTTAAACTACTGTAATCTCTAGGGTACCACACCTGTAGTTACTACAGCTACCATAAATAATATAATGAGTGGCAATCGGCAAAAGTTAATCAACAAATAATTTTGATATATGTACTTGTAAATCGGAAACATGCCAAACTACTGAAAGCCCACGTTTTGAGGCCATAAAATCTTTATTGTCTGGCTCCTTTGTTGTCTGTGAATAAATCATGCAAAGGCTGGACTCTAAATACTAAAGGTCAGAACTAATCACAAGATTTCTGAAAACTCAGCTTTGGCGAGAATAACACTGGGTTGGAGCAGTTTTTATAAGAACCGTGCAATTATTCAATAGCCATTACATCAGTTCATATTACTGAAAGAAGAACAATGACATTTTCTCATGATACTGACTGAACTGGAGCACTGTGACTTCATAGATTCTTGGAACTGTCTACTCTGAACTCTGGGTAATGTGTCAAAGAATGCTTTACATCACAGTTCACTCACAAAGCACACACTGTGAGTAGTAGAAGTATACATCCACAAATGTCAATGTTTGCAGAGCAAATGTATAGTCTGTGGGCCCTGGAAAGGTTTGAATAAGGAATTATACATTACTATATTACTATTTTGCCCTATAGTATATTCAATATGTCACCAATATGGTAACCATATATCATATCATACCAATTATGCATATGTGTAGTAGACAAATGAACATCTAGGGACCATGTTATCGAAGAGTGGAGAGAGCTTACAGGAAACTAGAAAATAGAAATATACTATCTTTAATTCTTTTTCAGTAAAGCAGGATTCCTGACTTCCATATGCCAGTCAGGCAGCTAGCAATTTAAGGACTGCAACAGACCTGTCAATCTTCCCGTTTTGGCAAGGAAAGTCAAATTTTTTATGTGGATTTCCCGGCAAAATCCTGATTTCAAGAAATTCTGGATTTCTCCCGGATTCTTGAAATTGCGCTGATCTAGCAGGGAGAGAACTTTATTCTCCCTGCTAATGTCCCACCCCGCCTATTATCAGCACAAGCTGGGACATTAGCAGCAGATCAGCCAAGAAGTCCGCCCGGCACGTGCAGTGCGTATGAACCCAGATCCGTATATCGGAAGTGAGGGCACTTCCTGTACGGCCCCCGGTTTTTAGTTTCTAAACTTGACAGCTATGGACTGCAATGTAACCTTCATTTTTTTCTTTTAGTACCGTTCCTTGATAAATAAAACGTGAAGCAATAAGCAATAGCCACCGACAATCTTATTTCACCATTAACACTACATTCACTGATGAGAGATTAAAGCTGGTTGTTTGAAGCACGACATAGATGTCTCAATGCCAGGACGATTCTGTGGCCTCAAATGAGGACTATATCCCATAAGCAACAACTGTGCTTTAAATTCAGCAGGCTGACCCTGCAAAAGTGTCCTCAAATTATCACTGAACTTGGGAGGCATTATCTTTAATGCCAAACGGCACTTCCTCTCTCACTTATCCTACAACAGCCATAGTGTAAAGTGTAAGCCAAGTGAGTGCTTATCTCTGTGGATTCCACACTCTTTTTATTCATTTTAATTTATGTTTTGTATTTTCTAATATATATCAAAAGAACTACATACAGATGTCTTTATACGGATGTCATAGTTTCTATCAAATAAGCAGTTTCAATACAGCTTGCTCTTTGGAAATCAGAAACTAGAGTACAGCAATATATTATAGAGCAACACTAAAGGTAATTTCTAAAACAATGGTTAGTAGGTCAGCATTGTCAATTGTACGGGAACAAAGCTGCCACATCACTGGAAATTCTGACACCAAGGAGTAAATGTACTGGACAGAACCACACAGTCTAGAAGAACATAACACTTGTCTGTATTTTTTTGGTTCTTAAACATTGATTGTGTTACTCATATTTTGCTTGGTCTGGTGGCTAGTGAATGAATAGGACATTTAAATACCATAATAGAGGCAAATTGATCATGAATAAAGAACAACTAGCTAGTAGAATGCCATAAACTTAATCTGTCATTAAGGGTTATATTAATCTTATATCCCACATGTTCACAGAAGGATATGAGCTCTGCATTTTTTTATCAGATTGCCAAGAACTGTTTAACTGTGTGACCTTAGTTACATAGTCATTGGTTGTCACAGTGTCCCTGCTCTACCCACATGTCATCGTGCCCTCCTATCTCACTTTGCTATGTAACACTATCTACATGTGGACAGCACCAAGCCTACAGTCACATCTTCTTATGGAATCTGTTTACTTGAAATACGGTAATCTCTCCTCCTCTCAGACAGCTTTGCAAAGCTATAACTTTACTCATCAAGTCAAAACAAATATATAGCGCCTCAACTCTCTAGTTATATGCTTTAGTACTTTAGTGCGTTTTTTTTTTCTTTTTTTAAAGATATTATTCTTGTAGCTCATAGGGTGGGGGTACAGGTGGCTGTGGAAGTGATAGATGAAATGATCATGTGGAAAGCATATGGATATTGAGCAGTAGATGGTTTCTATAAAATGAGCGCTGACTTCAATGTATTAAGTCCTAATATGCTAAAAACAACCAACAAATATACATATCTACACTAGATCTATCCATTTCTATTTCTGAACTTATTTGGAAGAATGCTAATTGTCTGGATATAAGGCTAATCTATCATCTTTGGTTTGTGGCACAAAAACACCTAAGCTGCATACAGAACCAGGTGAGCAATGGAAGCCAGCATATTCAAGTGTGATATTATTTCACCTACCATTATAGGCTTCAAAAGATCAATGTTGGAACGAAACTCATGCTCCAGTAGATTGAGCTTGTCTTCTGGAAGGGCACAGATCACTGCCTGGCTAAAGTTTGCAACTGCTTCATTGTGAATTGTGACATATTCTGTCAGCCTAGATTTGTTGCAAAGATCCTTCAACCGTATTTGAAACCCAGACACCAAAACCTGAATGTACAAATAAAGCAGATTAGAGACATTGTAATTGTATATTTATTTTATCTTATGCATTTGCAGGCTGATAATGAGAAAATGCAATAAAGTAAATTGAATACTGCTCAGTACAACAGTTGAGATTTATTTTTTCTAAAATACAAAGAATGCATGCAAATGTTTAGTTTTTACTGAAGTAGCAACATCTTCATAAATGTAGGACAGGCCTCATACATAATACAGAGTCAGTGAAATTTACTGGCTCCAGGCAATTTCCCTACTGAAAGCCCTCCTATGTTATATGGGCATGTGTTTGTGCATTTGAAACTAATATTGTATGCTTTTTCTACTTTTACTATTATTTTAAAGTCATTAGCAACCAGTTAAGCACTGCTCCTTGACACGCTACATCCCACATTTGTATCCATTGATATGAAAAAATCTGAAAGAGGTTTGAGGTGGATTGTCATATTCCATATGACAAGTGGTGTAATGTGATAGAGACCATGCCAAACTGAAATACCACTTATCACTTATGGTAAGGCTTGTCGATTAATATTACATTTTAAAAAACAATACACTGTTAACTTTTACCTGTTCTACTTTGAGATCTGCATTCATTATCTCTTCCACTACGATAGGAGGCATGCTTATGTTATGCTGAAGAAAGGTAGCAAATTTATCATTATCCATTAAACAGTCCCTTAGCTTTAAGCCTAAACAAGACAAAAGAAATATATGGATGTTACATAAGAGAACTACATCATTCCCCAAATTTATATATATATATATCATATATATATATATCATCATATATATCAGTATAAATAAAGACAGAATAGTAAACAGTGCCATAAAATTCACCCAGGCACTCAAATAACCAACTGCTATCGGAATACATGTTTTGGAAACCCCAGTCATGCCCTTCAATAAGTGATGCTGTTCCACCAAAGAATGCACTTGTCCTAATGAATATTTAACATAGAGAGAACATAATCAAAACTGGAGAAAAAATAATCACCAGTGCAATTAGAATAGGACCTTGTTTGTGGTTTTATATTAAACATTATAGCACTATTATAGTGTTGTACCGTGTTAGCCATTAATGATACAGAAGGTTTAGAGTTCAACAAATAACGTTTATTGGCTAACTGAAGTCATCAAAAAAACAAGTTCTTAGGATGAAATTGTTATGAACGATAAAGTTATGAGAAATACATAGATGCCCATGCATGCTACATTCTTAGTAAGTATAAAACCCTGAATGCAAAAAAACTGTAAGGAAGGGACAACCCACCCACCTTGTCCATGTGCAAGTATTCCTTATAACCCCTTTCTGGAATATTCATTCAGATTAGCAATATGCAAAGTGAAAATTGTGTTTCACCAATGTGACAATATCAAACTAAATGCGGATTGGTTATTATGTGTTCTTATCTTCTACATTATTGCTGCTATAATTATTTTTAACCAAGTCAAATAAAAATACAGGAGTTATGGCAGACAATGAATTATTGTAAAGCTGGCCATACACCTTTAGATCTCTCTGTCAGATATCCTTTAGATCTACCAACAACTATGTAGTATAGGGTCCTCTGCAATTGAACACATGTAGACTTGATGGTTTAGAAAGTCCCTCATATTACATGGTTTTGGTAAAACAAATGGAGATCTAAAGGAAATCTGGTGTATGGGGGCCCTAACCGTCTGGCTGTATATTGCAATTCTTTAGAATAAGTGTTTACTGGGATCAGCAGTTGAGATGCAACCACATTTACTGACTCTGCAGATCTGTGCATGTACAGAGTCACAGATCTCTTTAAATAGATGCGAAGCCCCAAATAACAGCAGAGGTGTGACATGTAGTAAATATTAGCCTGGCACACACTGTAACCCACTGAACAATTTTCTAATGAGTATGCAGACCTATAAACATTTTATCTCTGGCTCGTGAGTAAGACATGTCTGCATAATTCCCTGCTGACTGACAAGCCTGAAAAACAATATTTTGCTGAGGAGCCAAAAATACATCATAAAAAAGGAAGTGATGATGTGCAATGTTATTGTGAACGCACTTCTAATTCCGCTTCAGTATCACAATGCAACTTTGCACAACTGTAATAGGACAAAGGTGAAAAAGTAAAAATGATATCATTTTTACTAAACCGTGTGCAACCGTCATGAGTAAAATATGATCACTTTCATTGGTGAAAAAGCTAGTTGCCTGCCTGGAAGGCAGCATTTACACAGGCGTCTGGAAACAGGGTGTTTCCCGAGCTGAAGCTGGGAAGACATGACATGGGAGTCCCCTGGTTGCTTTTTGGGCTCCTGAGGAATACTGACAGAATGGAGGCTTTTATGAACTCCACTGTGAACGAGTGAAGCACATTGTGTGCAGGCCCCCAAATGTGGGGAGGGAAGATATTGGTTGTTTTCTGGGCTGCTGCCAAGTGTATGTGTAAATGCTGACTAAGGCTATGTCTCCACAGCATTGTTTGATCCGTCGGGACCCCCTACGTTAAGTGCAGTGCTTGGAGGGGATCCCGACTGTTCACAGTCCGGCGCATGCTCTGTTCTGATGGTGCTGAGCCAATCGTTAACCCCTGCATCGGCGGATGTCTGAACAGGCAGTGTATGTGATCCGTCAGGACTCCTGCCAAGCACTGCACTAATGTAGTGGTCCCGATGGATCACAAAATGATGTGGAGGCATGGCCTAACTGTCATACACTAATCTGGGTCTAAATTGAGTGACTGCAGTTGCATTTGCACAAAAAAGTGCACCTCAAACTGCATCACATGTGCTTTGCCGTGCATAAGAACGCATATGGCATGAAAGACCCTGATTAACCAAAAAAATTATCTATGACTTATTTATTACTTTAGTTATAACTTTCTATCTTTTTGTCTCTAAGACGACTGTGAGGGTTTATGAGACAATGATAAAACATCTGAGGTATTATTAATCAATTAGTTTTCCATACCCAAATGGAATCATCTGTATTTTATGGATGAAGCAGGTTTCATCATCTTTTTCATATTGTTGAAGTATCTTTAATCAAACATTAGTCTGGATACACTGAAGTGTTTTTCTTTGCTGCAGCATTATTATACAGGCTCATGGCATAGACATGACAAAATTCTTAAAGCTTCTGACATGTTAGTCAGACACAAGATTGAGGCTTTCCCTAATACAACTATGGCTAGATCTGTCATGTTTAAGTGTCACCAGGCCGGCCTGCAATTTCTGTGAGGAAGTGACCCGATTTTACCTTTCACACCACTAAAGGGCAAATATGACATATGCACAGCCACCAAAATGTCCTATTAATTCTTTTCTTCCATGTGTTTGGACACACTGTACAGATTCTTGTTTGGCACTACAGAAATCTGTGTTACATAATCCCCAAAAGCAGACAAATACAGTCTGATAATTAAATATCAAGATGCCCATTTATGATACAAGTGACAGCAGAAAGACATGAATACACAGCTCTTGGCATCCAGTCAGCTTGGATGCCACTTAATAAATACCAAAAGCAGCTCTTGGCATACAGTCCCTTTGGAAAGCATTAAATACCTAAAGGAACACAGCTATTTTCTGAGTGGATGGAATTATCAGGTTACTGCCGGTCACTGCACTCTCCATCATAAATCAGCGGCATCAACTCCGCTTTTCTTTTATATGACATTGGCTTTTTTAGGTATCCAAGATCATATCATTGTTATGTAATAATCCCTGTGTTTACAGATAACACGTGCATGCCGGTGACATTAAAATGAAGGAGACAATAAGTGCAAAACATGCAAGCCTGTGATTTTTTTATTTTTTTAAAGTTGTGTGTTTGTTTATTCATTTATTTATAGTATTTTAAAAGACTAGAAATTATTCCCAAAAAGACACAGGAGAGAATACAGATAAGCAAACAGTTAAACAACCACCCACATATGCATTGCAAAGTCATCAAAATGGATATGTTTGCTGTGCTGACCACATTTTATTTTCTGTGAATCAGGAAGGTCATCAGAAGCTGATTTTGTGGCAGACCTAATAACTAATGTGTCAACATAACACCTGCACCCTCCTAAAAACATAATAAGCCTTGGGTGCACGTCGATTCTCGGGACAACCAGCTGTGCATTATGACATCATCACACATGATTCATCTGCTGAGAAATTGCCCACCCATCTAAAGCTAGCCACACACGGTTGGATTTTGGTTCAATCGATGCTCGATTAGATGAATTTTTTTCATCGATTGAACGAAAATCGAGGAATGCCCACATGGTACGATCGACGATAATTGTACGATGAAGGCAGAAAATCGAATTTTGATCGGACATGTTGGAAAATCATCGTCGATTGGGCCAAAATCGTTTTATAATCGTGGATGTTTGTGGTGTTTCTCCTGGATCGATTAGATTAGATATAATAACATAAACCACTTCAATCGGGAATTCAAATGTTTCAATACCAAAATCGTCGATTTTAGTAATCTTTTGGAATCGAAATCTCACCACAATCGAAAACTCAATGTGGGGTGTATGTTGATGCGATTAAGATCGATTTTCGATTAGACGATTGAATTCCTCGATCTAATCCAGCATCGATTGAACCAAAATTGAACCATGTGTGGCTAGCTTAAGAGTCTATGCCCAGCTTAAGGCTTAGACTCCACTACATTTTTGCCAAAATGTGCTAAAACCTGACGGTCACATCATTGGCACTCCTCTATTCCTTGTTAAGTGGTGCATCCTCACATTGTGCACGCATCCCGCGGTTTCATGACTTTTGGAATGGGGGCTCTGCTCTGGTTTTAGTGCATTTTAGTAAAAGTGTTGTTGAGTCTTATATGTCAAAATTACAGTTTGCCAATTGACATGGCATTTAAAATAATGTTGATTTGACTAATAGATTGATTTGATAGAAATAATGTTTTCTATAACAGTAGGCATAGCCATGTTAAAGGGGAACTGCTGAATCCCTGAAACATGTTGTTGTATACCGCACCCAAGCCTATCATTGCTTTGTATGCAATAACATTTAAATTGGACTTTCACAACTTATATGGTTGGAAGCTTTATCACAAATCCCCTCTATTGTATAACCCACCAAGGGGAGTTTAAGAAGCCTGGGAGTTTGAACTGCCTACAAAATTTTTAGATATAATTCATAAACAAATAGCATCCACCTCCCTGCTTGGCTTTTACACTGGAACTGTTGTTCTTATATGTGAGTTCAGAATGCCAAGTAATGGTATTGTATGCTCATTCTGACAAAAGACACCAAAAGAAAAAGACCAAAAAGCTGACGGTACTAAAATACTAAATGGATATCTCCTTTGAGGTGTCAGATGAGTACACCAAGATACAGTTGACTCTAATGAACTATACTATGTATATACTAACCTAGCACCTGTGTCATATCAACTTTTGTTACAAAGGAAATATAATTCCTTAATGGTCTCACAGCGTATGGCTGACAGAAAAAACTCTGTGGTATTTTTATTTGTGTCACTGGAGCAAACAGAAAAAAAATAGAAATTATAGTTTCAATAGAAAGTTAAGTTTACACAACCTAGTAGTTTAGGGTGGGGTATCAAAGCTTTGAGACTGCCGTTGGGAGGTAAACCAAACTTCAAGCTAGCCCTGTGTTTTTATAGACATTCGACATGTTAAGTAGAAAGCAGAGCTAAACCACTTTAAGACTTGACACAGTGTGTGGTCTAATTACAAGTAACGTTGCATATTTGTTTCTTTTTTTAACACTTTTCTAATTGTTTATACATTTTAATACAAGGACAATAGCACAAAAATATATTGCGTTGTCCAAAGATTATACAATCTTCGGAAACATTCAATACCACACACAAAGGCAATTTAATTCCCACAATTTTGGGGTTTAAAAAAGCTTTGTGTAAGTCATATCTGACATTTGGATAAAAACAATGGTGTACACAAATGATTGTGTACTCCATAATTTTAACATAAATTAATAGAAAGATTACAGATAGTTGAATAATTGACTGAAATGATCCACGGTGACCACAAATGTTCCACCTTGTCAAGGTACTGGCAAGTCTTCACCAAAATGTGATCACTTGATCAGATTCAGAATCAAATAAAGAGTTAGATGATTAAGTTGACTTTTCGAATGGCTTTGTGTAAAGCCCAGGTTCACCATAAAGCTGACCTGAACTTGAAAATGTTATTTGTTCCTCAGTAAAACAACACATGACTTCCTATTATAAGGTGGGCCTGTGCACTCCTATACCTACACCTTATTGGATTATTTATCTGCAGAAGGATAACAACTGCATTTTTATACTTCGTTGATAACATATTGTTCTGCTTATTGTTCTAGTACAGTGTAGAACAAGGCCCAATGTATCAATAACCATTAAAATCCACATGTAAAACTGGAAACTTGTTATCTATCTTGCCTTTTTTGGGCATAACCAGAATTTAGGTTTTTATTAAGGTGCTTGTGCCTGCAATACAATATTCCATACCAAATAAGTTTAGGTGGTGCTTAAATGATCCAAACACCATTAGCACCTACATGCTACCCTTATGATTGGAAGCCTGTTTTTTCCCTTCACCAAAGAGAAGCTAGAAACACTTGCTTTCTGTAATAATTTTATTTACTAAATGAAATATTAATCAAAACTCACCTATATTATCTGATGTAAGCATATTGCTTAAGAAATATCTTACATCTTGATCATTTTCTAAGCTAAAATGTGTAAGAGGGCAATTATTTGCTTAGCCTGCAATAACTTTATCATGCTCCTTCCATCTATGCTAGATTGGCTACTATATACATGAAAATCTGAAAGCAATTACCTATTGAAGATTTTTGAACCTTGTAAAATTGCTACATTTCAGTCAAAGTTAACTCTTTATGGAACTGATAACGCAAGCTGTTACTGTACATAATCTCCACAGTTCATCCAGTGGAAGTACAGATAAAGAGAAAGGTGGCCTATGCTTATCTTCAAGATGAGGACACCCAAAGGGCCTGTTATAAAATGTGACGTGAGGTAAGGTCTGGTGTTGAAGAGAAGCAAACCAAGATTTAGATTACATTTACATTGTTGCCGGGCGCTCCTGTCTGCGCGCACCTGCCCAACTATTTAATTAATCATGACAGGTTATTGGGCAAAAGCCCAGCAATGGCATGGTGAGGGCCTCATTTAGTGTTCGCCTGGTGCGTTTATCTGGTGTTTTTGTGCAAATAAAACTAATAAGGCATTTTGTAAATGATTATTATTATTATTATTGCTAGTAAAGTTAATATTTACAGCAGATACATGAGTTCCAAAAGTGGCAGTAGGTAATACTTCAGAAACATTTTACTTTCTATAGGAGACCGCACAGCTTTTTCAAGCCTTATCAAAAGTAGCACTTCATCTAGAAATGACCTCTTGAAGTAAAGGTTGTTCCCTTTTACCTCAAAGGAAAAATCATACCAATTTTAAGATTTCTTCTTGGCTTCCCTACTATATCGTGATATATAGAGATAGCCCAGCTATCAATTCCTGTATAGGTCACCAGGAGAAATATAGACTTGTAATCTCCTTAATGGGGAAACCGTGCAAAAAAAACAGATAAAGATTCTAATCCCTATTAAAAAAATATCTTTGGATTAAGGTCACATTTTAAATGGAATCAAATCTTTAAAAGGATGAGCTGGTTTCTAGGAGCACCTGGAGATTGAAATTCCATGTAATGAAGGCCTTGATTGCCCATTGACAGTAAAAAATATATACATTTGGTGTGTGATATATATCATGTGAATAAAACATGCTTTTTTTGGTAGAAATACTAGGTTTTTTTTATCTTTACCGACCAATACTCACTGGTAATATAAATAAAACTCTTTACATTTGGACACGGAATGGGGCTTATGTTTGTTGCTTTTACTACTGATAAAATCAATGTTGGCAATATATACATTTGATACCATGCTAAATAGAAAGTGAACAAATAGCATACTAGAAATCAAAGTTTTCAGGGGAGCATAAAAAGTTTCAGGAAGGATGCCTATATGCCCAAACATAATAAGCATGTTTTTTCAGTTGAATGGTTATCTTATTCCCTATTAATTACCATATACACATTAAAAAGTAATATAATAATAACAATTATGCATTTACCCTCCTAATTAACAATTTCACATTAAAACGCAGAATACGTGCCAGTGACATGCAACCAGTAAACCATAAGTTGTGAAGGAAACACAAGCCCCAACATGTCCTACCAGCCAAAGACTGTATAAGGTTACTCAAGGAGATCTACTGGGTGCATATAACTGATTAATATGAGTATAAATTTATTTATTTATTTAAATTAAAGCTTGTACAAGATTTACACTGTTTTCTAATGTTAGTAAAGATCATCTCTGAGGTACAGTTCACACCTATCAGTTGTAACACAGGTTGAGCAAAGCATGTTAAAGTAGGTGAAAAGAGCCTTCAGATACAATGCACATTTGTTAGCACGTTGATGTGTTGCTTAACTCACATATAAAAAAAACATTAAAATTAATGCATGTAGGCCAAAGTATGTTAATGTCTAAAAGTACAAATTACATATAATGGCCCTGTTCACAAATTTTAGCCCACACAAAGTGCTGTCAACAGGACCTAGGCCATATGAAGGGAAATGTACATATGGAGGATAACAGCAAAAATGTTTATGTATCAGTTAGAAGAAACAAGGATCTATTTTCTAAATCATTAATGTATGAGGTGCATTATCAGACTATATTTGGTTTTTTTTTTCTCAAATTTTACAATACTTTATAATAATACCTCAGCACATTTTGAGAATAATGATGATAATACTTGAGGCTCCGTCATGTCTACATGTGGTGTAGAATGCAGTTGCTTCCCCTTAGGGACAGACATTCATCATCATTTCATATCCATAGCTCCCTTTCACAAAGTCTGTGAAGTTTTATGTTCTGATTTTTTTTATGGTTATTACTCCAGGACATAAGCCTTTCATGCCTCAAACTATATAGTACTGTGTCATATTTCGAGCTTTAGCATACAGTTGTGATATATCATGATATCATGTTAACATCACATTCCATAGTATTCTGATTACTAGAATGAACAGTGATGATAAACAGTTGCTTCTAACTATAAATATCAACACTTGAAAATATAATGACACATTCCATGATTAGGACTGATACACAGCATTCATTTACATGACACGTGACTCTTTAGCCATGAGTAACTACAATCAAGAGTGTACATGTGCAGACACATAGAATGTGTAACAACTTATGACACATGCAAGTTATTTTGCAGTACATAATTTAGAATGGAAAATCATAAAAGATAATCAAAGTAGGTTAATAATGCAGAATGTTTACCCGTTTTCCCTACAGCAACTATGAGACAGATTTTTGTTGCCTAGATTTACTAATGAAATTTACCATAAGGCAGAAAGGATCACAAGTCAGCTTCCATTCATTGTGTTATGTTGTCAGAACATAATAAACATTCCATTCCATCTCACTTTACAATATACACTGCTTACTTTAATTAATTATATACAAGACATACATTATGCATTATGAGTTACATTGTTGTGCTAAGTTTATTGTTTTTAAGAACGATGTGTTAAAGTCACCATATATTACAATCTTACCATAGAAATTCTGTACAATTTTGGTCTACCAAAACCATGTAATATGAGAAGCTTTCTAAACCTTCCAATCACTATGTATTCTATCAGGGAGGACCCAACACTACATAGTTGTTGTTAAATCTATTGGAAATTGTATTAAGTAATCTAAAGGTGTATGGGGGGGGGGGGAATAATAGGAATAATCAGTCTAAGTCATGTTTTAATGTAGGTTGATGAAGAGTTAATGTTAAAAATAAGCTTAAAGTGACACTGTGGCTGAACTCATTAGGACAAAATAATATTGTTTTTGACAGCCCTGATACACTGATACATTGACAGCTCTCTCAGGCTCCCTTGCATTTGGCAGTCCCCACAAGGAGAAGATCAGACAAATGAATGTGGCCTAATTTACAGAAACTGGAAACTCTTGATTCTAAAGTTTAGAATTGGGATTTTGTTAATGTAAAATGTATGATTGTTGGGGACACTCCAATTAAGATGCAGATAATCCAAGTTTAAAAAGCCCCAGGAATTGTGTTACATTACTCCAGGACAAACTAAAAAACTTACTATGGAGAGTTCAGACATGGTAGACTGGCATGATGCTGAAGAACTTGGAAAACCCTAGTGCATGTTAGGGGGAATGAATTATTGCTTACAGCAGTGATTTCTTTCCTTTTTTTAAAGACCAAGGATTTCATAATAGTCAAATGAAGTAGAACAGAAACCAGTCTACTGTATATGAGCATATGATGAATGTCATGTGATTAACCTCCCTAGCGCACTGCTGAGGTCCAGATTTCTGTACCAAAACTTCCCAAAATATGTCCGTACAAGGGTCTAATAGACATCCTGAATATAATAATGTTTGAAACAAACAATTATGTAAAATAATTTTTTTTTTAAATTAATCAGAAAACATAAAAATCAGGGCTCAAAGCTTTGCTGCTATGTATTAATTCTCGCCCACATAAAGTCTCTGGTTCCCCAGATGTGCCCATTTGCAGTTAACCCTCTCTAGCCTGGTGTGATGGATGTTGTAAAATCACACCAGGGAAGAGAGGGTTCCTGCAAATGGGCACATCTGGGGCACAAATGATTTTATTGTGGCAATGTTTACATAGAAAACTGCTTTCGTGCTATTTACTGTTCAAATTTCCCGCCGCCTCCCCAAGTGACGTCATCACCTCGGAGGGGTGGGGGAGGAAGAGAGTGAGAATCCGAAGAGGCATGTCACATCGGGGACACCGGGACAGCGCAAAACCGTAAGTATGCGCTCCCGGAGCCCCGGTGTGCTGGACGGCAGCATCTCGTCCATGGGTCCATTATGTCTACACAGAAACATGTGCAATGTAAAATAGCTGATATTTAAAAAAAATAGGAACTTTATAAGGATAAGGTCTGTTCAGAGTCTCCTAGCTGTATGGAATGATCGCATAATTTGCTGGGAGAGTTTGTGCTTCCCACTGTCTCTGGACAAGTATCCAGTATGCTTTTCCGGTATGCTACCAACTTGTCAATTTTTTAAAAATGGATCTCCTGTATATTTAGCCTAAAATCACATGAGGATTATTTTACAACAGGCATATTATAATATAAAATAGTATTCATAAATATATTCTGTCTATTTTGTAGGACAGAATGCTCCAGTGGGTTATTCTTATGATGGAATAAAAAATAAGTACAAAAACACAATTTAGGACTTCCCAACTAAGGTTACCGTATTTTTCGGACTATAAGACGTACCTGACCATAAGACACGCCCAGTTTTCAGAGCAAGAAAACCAGAAAAAAAAATATGTTAAAAAAGTGTTCAAATCAATTGGGTTAATGCAATGGATTAAATGAATGCAATATCAAATTCAGCCAGTAGATGTCACTAGCAGCAGTAGTATCACAGCACATCATGTCATCCTCCTCACTGATCTTCCCCACGGATCGGGAGGAGGCGGGCTGCGGGGACATCGGCTGCAGATCGCCTCTCCCTCTCTGGCTGTGCTTGTGTCCATGGAAGCTACAGAGTGATTGCAGCTTCAACAGACACGGAGACAGATAGATGTTTAATCTATCTCTCTCTTCATTGTTTATATTAGCAGGGCTCTGCAGGCATCATCAATAATACAGTTCAGATGGGAGATCCGGCTTCCTGGCTAATCTCCTTGCCGGGAGAGTTGGGAGGAAGCCAAGGTGGTCACGCATTTGGACCATGAGACGCAGGCACTTTTTTCCCCCGATTTTGGGTGTGAAAAGTGCGTCTTATAGTCCTAAAAATACAGTAATTTTAAAAAAGTTTCAGCTAAAAAGTCACACCATTTTTCATGTGTATCCATGTATTGATTAGCATGCATAGGTCATTTATTGTTGAGCCTGGTTACAAATCAAGCACACCATCTACTGAAAAAACATTAACAACATCAATAATGTTCAGTAACAAGAACAGTCCATACTACAGTAGATGCAGAGTAAATACATGTGGCTTGGAACTATGACCTGTATCATCACAGCAATAGCTCTTTGCTCTGTACTGATTATGTGACACCCATTGCGCAGCAAGGCATTTATTGATATTGATAAAGAAAGACTTTCCACACTACAGAGAATTTACATACACTTGTTAAGTCTTGTAGTTGTTGAATACATTTTTACCCTTTTTATCTTTTTGCTTTCTTAAAAAGCCAAAAGCACCTGAACCCTGCATGCAACACTTATACAGTCCTTTAAATTGTACGGCTGTAATAGTATTGTTCATAGGTATAATTACATTTACAGCACTGTACACCCACCTATATGGTTGCCATTTAAACATGAATTTCTCCTCTTAACCTCCTTAGTGTTCATCACGAGCCCATCTCGTCCAGAGTTTGTGTGAAGAACAAACTCTGGATGAGCTGGGCTCCCATGAAAGCCGCATATCCCCGGAAAGCTACGGCGATGCTGCTTCACCGTGTCACGGTGAGGCGGAAGAGGGCGAGGGTGAGCAGTGCCATAGACCTCCATGTTAATGGAGGGGCTTCTGCTCTCCAGACCTCACTGCCAGTGTCATGAATGTGTGGAGAGGGGAGGGGGGAGGGAGGAAATGGCAGGCAGTGTACCTTGTACACTGCTGACATTGCCTGTACCACACTGTTAAAAACGGTGCAGTACAGGCGGTGCGCTAGGGAGGTTAAAGACAGTTACCTGCATGGATGTACCATTCAAGTCAAGTCTTAATAATTATTAAAAACAGCAGAAACAGAAATTGGCATACCTGTGCCTCGAAACCTATGTAAACCTGTCAAGAATTTGTGTAAATCCTTTCCACTTGTGTCTTTTTGACTATATAGCAGCAATTTCCGTGCATCAGAGAACAGACGAGAAACTCTGTAAAAGAAAAAATAATTTTTTTTTAAAGAAATTAGGTCAAGAAAAGTGAAATATAAAAAAATAGAATATCCTAATTAACCTCTGTATCTGTATTCACCATGTACCACTTTATTCTCAACTTTCAGAACAAAAGCACTAAGTAGGAAGCAGGGTTAGTATTCCAATTTATAACATAGAAAACACCAGCAGGTTGGACAATGAACTTATCCTATAAATTTATCTTATCATTTTTAAGAAAAATAAACACTTGACCAGGATAGCACTGTCTTATTACTCTTTATATGTGGAATTACATCTTCAACATCAGTCCTAACGGAAGATCACTAAAATAACAAAAATTCTTACACAAATTTTACCTAAAGATCTTCCTAAAGGTACCCATACACGCATAGATATGTGATAGATCGATGGCGGATTCAATCACCGTGCGCGGTCACGGCCATCGGTCTGACGCATATCTTATGTGGCCATCCCTGTTTTTGAGCGGGATCAATCAATCCACACCCGATGTCCATTGATTTGGATGGGGACGACAGGGGGGCTGTGTCTCTGTGTCTGATCTCCTGGCTGCAGCTCCCATCCAGTGAGAGTCAACACAGGACCATCTCTCACACCAGGTGTACCAGGTACCCATGGAACAGCAATTGATGCACAAAGTGGTGCACATTGATTCCCGTTCGATTGACCTCGCGGGTCGATTGCACGGGTGTCTACCCATGTATGCCCAGTTTAAGTCTTTGTTGGAAGAAGAGCATAAAGATTCCAGAGCTGACATTGCGAGCAGCTATACTAAACATATTTTATGCATCAACAGATTACCAAATAAATGCCTATATGGTAGGCTTAATAAGTTTACAATTACTTTACTAAGTAAAGGACATTTCTCAGTGGTGACAATCTTGCTCATACAAATATTTTTCATAAATATCATGTCATTATTTCAAAGGGAAACAATCAACTTACATTGACCTATTGAAGTTCCCAACCACTCCTGGGGATTCCCCTGGTGTTGGATAACGGAAACACGGGTTATTGGCATTGCAGATAATCCCTTGCATCCATGGCAATGTCCCGGCAGATGGCATTGCCTTGTTTGGAAAATGACCTGTTGCCAGGATACAAAAGAAAAATAGATAATTAATAATACATAATACCAATAAAATACACAGGAATAGCTCATTTTAAAAAAAATCAACTTTTCCAGAAAGCAGCTGTACAATGAATCAACATGAAAGCTTGCTTAATGGTAACACAGCTGGAAGGGCAAGAACGTCATTACTAAGGAGTCCGCTGCAGGCCTTTGAAGCTGTAAAATGTTTGCATTTTAAATATGACTCTGATGAAAATTTTATGTATGTTAAAAAAAAAAAAAACAGACATATATTTAAAAGAAAGGTCTAATCTACTTCTAACTTTCTAATTAGAAAGACATTCATGTCTTGTGAGTACAACACATGAGAATTAAGTACAAGCCTACCGCCTACTCCAAAAAAATATACTCTTAAGCAGGGAACACGTGTATAGATATGGGCCAGATCGATGGCCGCTCCGAGCGGCGTGCAAGCTCACGGCCATCTATCTGGCCCATATCTAATGCGGCCATCCCTGTTTTCGAGCGCTCGAAAACACACAGTGACCACAGTGGATGTCCATTGCTTTGCATGGGGACTGCGGGATAGTCTCCAATATTGGGCAGCAGCGCAATGACGTCGTCGGGCTGCTGCCGGGAACCTCGAACGTCTCGAACGGGAGCCGCTGGTTTCCAACTTTAGTTGTGTTTAGAAGAATAAGGGATTTAGTTGTGTTTAATTCAATGTACTAAAACCTTATCATGTACTAACCACATTGTCATAGTCCTACCTCAAACTTAACTATGGTTTATTGCAGCGCAGTAGGCCATTACGTTTCACCAATCTGCCCCAATCTAAAGCCCTGCTCAGAAATACAGCCTCCCTTCCACCAAAGTAGAAGCATTCACTTTAATCCAACCACACACTGCCACGAAGGGTAGGCACTAACCCCATTATTAGGAGTCATTGAAAGCATTAAGCACATGGCAATCAGCAATTGGTGCTATACCATTCAATAATACTCCTCAACCAACACTGATGCATTTTTAAGACTATCTTGTACAGGACTCCATATTACATCACCTCTAATATTCCCACCTTCCACAACTAGTGGTCAGTTAAGATTGTGACATAAAGAGGAAAATGTTGACATCTGTACAATAAAACTTGCTGATGTAATTTCAAAGACACATTCAGTTGCAAAACTAACACAACTCATTCTAGAACACTAGTTACAACAGCAGCTGGTAAACAGTATGACTTTTAAAAAATAGCGTTTCTCAGAATGCACATGAGTAACGTGACTATGTGTCCAGAAAAGAAAAACGAAATCTGCTCACAGCACACAACACATTAGTTCAAGGGTCTAAGATATTACTTCAGGGTCACATTTAATAATATGTTTGCTTTTAATTGCAGCTGACTACAAATGAACAGTAGGTGGTTTAACTAGTATCTGTGACAAAGGGTATGTTGACTACCCCAAGCAATACCAAGCTTCAAGCCTTTTGGTTACAGTGATATAAATTTTAGTTCAATTGAACACACATATATATATATATATTTATAAAACCCCTTGAATATAGGTGCTGTATATACACCAAAGTGACAAGCAGGGAGTAAGGTAGAGACCCTCTTGTTGCCTAAGGGTAGCCATACACGGGTCAATATCCATTTGGCTGTTTTGGTCAACCCCCACTCAATCGTGGGGTGATCAAACAGGTATCAATGTGCACCACTTTGCACATTTATTTTCGTTTAATGAGGACCCTGATGTACCGTTCCAATACCATCTGGGAGCTGCTGACAGGCAGAGCTATGAAAGGAACATAGGATGGCTGCAAAGGATGATGCATCCTCTGCACATCCTGTGTCTGTACACAGCCGCCTGTGCTCAGCTCTGCCCCCTTTTCTATGTCCCAGTTCTCAGCTCTGCCTGTGATGGGGCTGTGTGTTCCCCATCCACGGTCGACCAGGATTAAATATCGACCAGGATAAAGAATACTTCATAGTATCTATAAAAAAAAGCAAGGATTTCACTTTATTGCACAGACAGCTAACAAAACCCATGCTAGTGTTGGACCTTTGAGCAATGTTTTTTTTCTCTACAAACATCAGATATCTGCTGATTGCACAGGTCAGAGTGACTGAGGACTGATAAAACCTGACATATGAGCAAACAGAAAATCCTCCGGTGGAATTAGGCAATTTTGTGAGGAAGTAATACTGATGCCCTTGCCTGCCCTTTGAAATAAACAATGGCTTTTAAATTAAAGATACTATTCAGTCAAATGTAAACCTTGACATGTACGAGCACAGCTCCTGTTTGTTAGTATCCAACTGAAGCTTTGTAATTAAATGTACTACCATTAGTAATATGGGAATCCCTGCATGTAATTTGTGTTGAGCGGAATATGGTATATTCGAGTTCACCTAATTTCGCAAATATATTTAGGAACATTCTTAATTTGTTAAATTTAATTCGACTGTATTCTAGTGCCTTACATCGCGCGTGGCTGTTTAATTATTCGCAAAGATTCACTAACCAGCTTTACAACTTCTCTTCTTCATTCTGTGATCTTAGCCAGTACGAGCACTGTGCCTATTGCGCGGATCCATTCGCAATGCGCACAAACATGTATGAAGGTAAACAATGTTGAAGCATAATATGACGAATATGTGAATATCCGAGCGCACATTCACGAAATATTGCAAATTGCTGGGCAAACACGACTCGATTTCTTGCGTTCACGGAGCTTAATTGTGCTTGAAGCTATTAAAAACTTGAGCCATCCAGCCTTCAATCGAGCGGGATCCTGCATGAACGGGGCTCTAAACATGTTGGAAAACCCTATATGATTTCCAGTACTGAAAGTCCAAAGTATCGAACGGGCTGGCAGCCACAGAAGTGCTGCGGCTTGATATTGGGCCAGCTCGTCCGCTCGTGCCATGATCGGGCTTCCTCTATCTGAAGGAAAGTCGAGTCATTTGTCAAAATTTTTTACATTTTCAAATCTGCTAGTATTGCTCTTTTTTTATCCAAGGAGGAGGTAGGTGCACATGTGACATTATATGGAATAAATAGGATAAGTACAACTTTTGGAAAACAGAATCACATGACAAGGCTGACTTCACTCAGAAATTCTGGACATTCTGCCACCAAACCAGTAGACACTAAATTAAAAACCCTTAAATGCTACAACTAAGGTAAATTACATGGTATAAAAGTTATTCTAGGCTCATATTGTTGGAGTAAAAAAAGAAATGATGTGCAGTAGAAACATTTCACAGTGGTGTTCACACGTGGTAAAGGAGGGGCAGTCCAAAACTAGTGTCTAATAAGTAATGCTCATTGTGAGCCTTGAACGTGGCACTCTGCAGGTGACTGTAACATAATAGCATTTTGCACTGGGTCATGGTGTTACAGAGCGAGAAATCTGAGCGTTTTTGGTAGTCTTTCAAGGTTTAGTATCCTGAAATCTTTGTTCCGAGCCAGAGTCAACAAGCAATACAAAATCTGTTCTATACACTGTAGAAACAGCTGAAAGAACATTTGTATTCATGTTTGAAAAACACGAGACAAATGTCAAAGAACAATAAAAACAACATATTTGACTTATTCAAATACTTACATACCCGTAAAAATTGTACTGGAACTTTTCTCTAAAGTTTTACAAAATGTGACCTATTATCTATGAAATGCTCAGCTGCTAAAAAGCCCAGAGCACATACAAAAGCATGTTTTCACAAGTCTTCAGGAAATTCACATTAACAGTCCGTTACTATAGATAAGCGAGCAAGAGTGGCCCATTTTACTTAAACTATTTAAGTTAAAATGTTATATTTCATTTAAAACAAAAGTGTTTTAAAAGCTTATACATCAGCCTGAATGGAGTTTATTTTGTAAATGTTACGTTAAGAGTTTAAAGCTTTAATATTTTTATTTTCTTTGTTTCAAATCATAGGAAAGGCAAAAAATGCTCTTCCCATTGTCTTCATTTTTGCTTTTGGTCTGTCTTCAGGTGGGCATACATGGTAACATTTTTCCTTTCGATCGACTTAGATAAATTCTTAGATAAAATATCTAAGATAAATATGTCTGGGTAGCCATATGTGGACCTGCTCTTCCTGCTACCTGTTCTTTACTTTATATTTTTTCATTCATGTCCTGGCACCCCTGTTTAAACCTTCCCCCCCTACCAACAGCAAAACGCCCATGCTACCAACAAACCACCAGCCCCCACTCTATGGCTACTTACAGGGGGCTTTTTGGCTGCCTTTAAGGAGGGGCTCTGGCTACCTACAAGGGGGCACTCTATACCTAAATAGGGGGCTGTGACTAAAATTATAATCGGCAACATAAAAACCTGGGTTTCCTAGGAGATGCAAAGGCATTGTTCACATTAGTGGTTGTCAGTCGTTGTCACAGTAAATTGTAAGGAATTTCATTTATTCAATATATAATATTGTTATTAGGTATGATATCATTTTATTTTGTTTAATATTTGTTTATTAAATTTTCCAAATAACAATACAAAAATTTGCATACCATCACATATAGACAACAAACAAGACCCCACAGGGGGATCCACAAACAATCCACCCAGACCGTCCGGGTCACAGTATAACAGAAGCAGCAACACAGGGGAAAAAGTGGCCCCAATAACTAACGTCGTGTGAGTCTGCGGACCCCATGGTCTTTGGGCTGGTCAAACTGGATATCATTTTATTTTAAGTTGTCAACAGCTCAAACCCCTACCCCCACCCCTGGCAACAGATCTCTGGCTCTCAACATATATTTCAAATGTTGCATTGCTGCGATTTGGCTCTTTGGTTGGATACGTTTGCCTACCACTGCATTAATATATAAATAATAAATACATATATAATTTATAAATATATATTGATGGCTGTGCGAGGTGTGTATCAAAAGGGCCATCTAAACAATGTTTTCCTTTTATATCCAAGTCAAGCAGATTGTTATAATATATTGCTTTTTTGAAAATATACAGGACATTGTACAGTCACATTATAGAATATCTCTAGCTTCATTATATTCATACTTTGAAATATTTTAATATCTTACAATGTTTACATGAAAAGCAAAAGAAATTAATCAATATAATTATTTTTGCTAATTAGCTGTGAATTAACAATCCTAAGCCATAAATGCTTTCTTCCACACTAATACTTACATTCATGTTGTTCATAGGGTGGATAGGAAAGCCGTACAGAGATCAAAATGAAGAAGATGAAGAGAGGCCAAGCTACTTCGATCAGCAGCTGTAGCTGTAAACAAGAAAAACAGCCATATAAGTTTATTATACTTTCTTAAAAGATAACAAAAACCTTTATTAAAAAGAAGATCAATAGGTAAACTTGGTCAGGAACAGGTTAATGGTAAGGATATTGTAAAAGAATTGCATAAATCATTGAACACAGAGGGGGCCTCACTTTAATTCAGTTCCAAGAACTGCATCTCTTTCCCTGTGTGAAGGTTAACTGAACCAGTCTGATCTCTCTAGGGGACCTTTTCAGGAAAAATAAAAGCTCTCTGCGTATGCAGGGCTCATGCCAATTTCATCTCAGGTCTTTTCACTGATGTGCTTAAGCACAGTCTACGGTCTCCTAGAAACTCAGTTAGACCCATCAAGTATGTCTTCCACAGGACAGCTCAGTAGCAAAAGTTCCATTCACATTCAGGAATAGCAGCTATAAGCTACGTGGTATTATAAAAGCAAAAATCTTAAATATGACTACCTAATAGGATTCCAAACCTTGAGTATGTACGGTATATTAGATACTGTATATGTCAACTGTATGTATACCACATAAATGCACAACATACATGAAATTACACCTTCCTGTTCACTTTAAGTATAGGTTGCATAAGGCTTTTTGGGCTGTATGTGCCTGTAATTATCTTTCACAAGGTATTTGCCATAGCTGACCATTACCTAATCATAATCATTCTACCAGCTCATTCCAATGAATGACTCTAAAAAGCAGTAAGCTGGCAAAGTCTGTAAAACCATTTTATTTAGGTAGTCCCATGTCAGGGCACTAGGTTTTGTTGTCCCAGGAGCCATCTATGTATTAAGTTCCTATATGAATTTCTACATCGTGGTCACAGAGAGCAGTAATGAATGGCCAGCCAACCACAGCCTAATGTCTGTAGAAAGAGATGGTACCAAACTATAGTCAGTAGCATACCTGTCAATATTCCCGTTTTGGCAGGGAAAGTCACGTTTTTTGTATGGCTTTCGTGGCCAAATACCGATTTCAATAAATACCAGATTTTCCCCTGTGCTAACTAAGGAGAGAGGGGGCATTACTTTCCCTCTTAAGTTCCCACCCCACTTGTGAAGATAATGTGCAAGGTGGGACATTAGGGAGAGTAATGCCCTCTTCCTCCTAAGTTAGGCAAGTACTAAATAGGAGGGAGGGGGACTAATCTCAATTACATCACTTCCGGTATCTGGAACGCGGAAAGGCCAGATCGGCATACCGGAAATGACGTCACGTCCCTTTTTCTTCCAGCCGGCCAAGATGACAGGTATAGTTAGTAGTCTAGAACAAGTTTTCAAAGTAACAGCCAGCAATTATCCAGATTCTAAGAAGCCTACTTCATCAGTGCTTATTGTTGCTTGACTGAAAAGCAATGTCTCAAAAAGAGAGAAGTCAGTCTCTGGTAACTAATTTAGATGCTACTTGTTAAGTCCTAGTGAAGTACTGGATATCTAGACATTTAACCACAGTTTGGAAAAATTTCAAGCCCCC
>CM070032.1:110169128-110193059 GCA_036250615.1 Ptychadena robeensis | reverse complement strand
CCCCCCCCCCCCCCCTTCAAACTCTTAAGGTAGCCATGCCTGGTTCAATATTTCCGTTCAATAAGTTGATCGTACACAAAATGATTCCCGCACACCAGGTACAATCAACCATACATAATCTTATGTGAACTAAAAAATTTATTGAAAAGTGATTGGACATGTTGGTAAATTTTGCTACATTGTACAAATATCTGGAGGTTTTTCAATCAATTTGTTAACGTACTAGGCATGAACTCCTTAGTAGGATCACACTGTGTGGTGGTACGATCGATGTTAGACTGGAGCACCATTGTAAAATCGTACAACACAATCGAAAAGATCTCTCTTTCAAAAGTCGACCCATGTATGGCTAGCTTTAGAGGGATATGTCAGAACCAAAACAGATTTAGCTTTAGATAGGCTTCAAGCCAAGACAATTAAACAACACACATTACACCACAGCAAAATAATACCAAATTGCACTCCTATTTATGAAATACTCAACAAGTTTTAACAACTTACCATGTTACTCCATGGAAAGTTCAAATGAGCTTGTTTATATGTCTTTTCCTGTCAAATCTTTATGTAATTTATGTTAAGTCAGACAGCCAATTATTTCTTAAACGTATTAAGAAACAGGCCAATGTACTGAACAGTGTGTCATGGAATGAGGCAAGAAAAGTTGTTTATTTCAGTCTGTCTTTGCTTTTTCATTTTGCTTCATTGGTATACAAATAATGGTGCTTATGTTGTTTATGTTTTTAGATTTCAATTTAGTATCTGCCTTAATGTGCATTATTAATCAGCACGTACTTCCTGTGACCGCGAACAAATAAATACAATGAGACAGGCCAGAATATTGGTAGCAGCCAAAACAGAATAATGGTAGCTAATCAAAATCTATCTTCTGAAAATGTAGCTACAGTATAATTATATTTGGTTTGATACTGTGAATGAGCTTATTAAGCACAGATCCTTATTCTTTAAAGTGAACCTGTGCTTTGCGCTTGTAGGTTGACCTGTATTCTGGGTCCTTTTCCTGCATATACTAACATTTCTGATAACATGTTTTTTAAATCTTCTGCCAGAGAGAAATACATTTACTCAGTACCCCAGGGTGCATTGGTCATGTGTCTTTCTTCTTCCTCATAAATATCAATGCTGTAGCTTGGTAATTGGCTTCTTCTTGTCAAATGGGAGACAAACTCCTCTTTACTGTGTCAGCCAGAAATGGGGGGTTATACAGGACTTATTTTCCTCACTCTCAGTGGAAAATGGAGTAAGGGAACAATGACAAGGTAAGTGTATACTGCAGGTACTTGCTTTAAAATGTATGAGCAAACCACAAGACAATTAGCTTGCCACTCCTAATCTCACCACACAGCTTTCAAAGTTTTTATAAAAACTAAATAAGATTATATAGAGATTGTAACATGTATAATGACCGTTAGGAAAATTTATCTTTAAAGAAACTGGGTATAGTTTAAAGTAAGCCAACTAGAGCCCTAAGAAGACCACACACCCCAATCTCCCCATGGCCTACGGTATATCATAAAGGAGGCCTTCAAGAAAGCGCTTGTAAGTAAAGTAGATATGAACTTCAAAAATTGATTCCAAAGGTTATTTAAAAGCACATTTTATGCTACAGAATACAGTATCCCTACATTATGCAGTGATATCTATAAATGTGTTATCTGCTGAGATATGAACTTTGATTTTTTCAGAAAAAAATGATATCATAATTGACCGAAGAGCCATAAATCAGTAAGTGATTGAAGATATTACATAAATGCAAAGTGCTGATCATTTTCTAAAAGCTTTAAGTTGAATTCCTTTAGGCTCACAAAGAATATTAATTGTTCTGTCTTTAGTAGGCAGGATGAGTGCTTTTCTGGAGATGACCTCTGAACCAGTTTTAATGCTATATGGTCAACAATGATAATGAAACAAGGCTAGGGACGATTTTGCTTGTTCAACTGCCCACTCAGCATATGTCATACTCAGGCCAAAAAGATAAAGTTGTGCAAAATGATGCAACTTAGTAAATGATGAATCAGATGGTACACGGTGTTAAACCTAAAATAAAGAATGTCAGAATGTTCATTTCCATAAAATGATATCTCTTTACTCTGTAGTGTCTATTTCATGAGCACTGGCTGGACTCAAGAGACACACATAAAACATATAATTTATAGGGGTTAGAGACTAACTAAAATATATAAAGGCACTTAAAAAAGCCTGAACAGCCAATAAAGCTGACTTTAGACAGGAAAAGGAAGGGGTAACACTCTAAGCCAATTCAATTCTACTTTATGATTTTGGGTTGCTCATCTAACACCGTAAGCTTCCTTACAGAAGGAAAGAGCAACAGCACTCTTCTGCTTCACAAATGCCAATGGGGGGGGGCTTTGAATAAACTTTTTGCTCAGTTGTTGTGCAGTGAAAGGTCTAAAAGTAGAAACTTTGTAGTGTGCATAAAATACTATGTCCTGGAATAGTACATTGATCCAGATCAACAACGCACCCCTTACAATCAACAAGGTTAGTAGTCATTGACATTTATAAAAGTTGTTACTATACTGTAATCAACAACAACCAATCAAGTATTTTACTTTTGAAATAAGTATATTAATAAGTATATTAAACTAAAATATGACCTTATTTTCTTAAGACTACTCCATGTTGCCTAGACTTTGAACACACTCAATATAAAATATAATTACCTGAACTAAACTGCCAAGATAATCAGTATTGTATTAAACTTCTCCTGAAGCGTAGACCGATAAGCATGTTATAGATCAGGTAAAGATAATAGAAGGTGGCAAAGCATATACAATTCTAAAACACACTAATACCCACAAAGTTCATTTTGGCTGGTAGGGCTTCAGGTCTGTTACAGCTGCCTTAATGTTAGTCTCAAAATTGTAGAATTCATGACATGTGGCATATATTGTCATGAACATACGGAATGTTATTTAGAGCTCCACACTCCACACACATTAAGAAATTTTTTATTATGTAACAGGCAGCTGGGAATAGCAACATCTGCAGTTGTGTAAATCCACTCTTAGGAATGCTCAGAAAAACTGGGTAAGACAGTATTTAGAAATCAAATAAACTTCTTCTATCCAATTAAAGTAGCTTGACACTGACTATAGAAAACAAAATAAAAAGGACGAAAATCTGAAATGGGGATTAAGGGCTTTTATGCCCCAAGCACATTGTTTAGATATTTGAATTGCCAAACCAGGTAAAATTATATCTAATAAGTAAAAAAAAAACAGTTTTTCTAATGGACCCATTCTCAATGAAATGCCATAGTTTAAATAGTCCAGTATGCAGCATTTGGTAAAGTTATGCCAACAGCATTAGTTTCCTCAAGTTTAGTCATTTATTTCTCAAGTTAAATGAATATACATTGACATCCTTTTAAAACATAATGCAAATAACAAAAAGTCAAATAGTGATAGCACAATGCATTTACACATGATCAATGCTGCAAATTAGTCCTCAAATCATGACACATTACCAAGACACAAATCTTGTCATTTAACAAAAAAAAACATTTTAATTTTAATGACTTACAGTCTGCCTCCGTCGGTAGGTGAAGTTTTTCCAAAGAAGGAGTCCCAGTTGCGTACAGTAAGTCATCTTCTTCCTGAGAATACACTGCTTCACCTCTGCAGCTCTGGCAGAAGTTGTTGCAGTACCAGAGGCTTTAGGTTGCTCATTAACTGAAAAAGTCAGAAAGGGAAATGGCCATTAGCTTCCTGAGTGGAAGGGAAAAAACTGTTGTAAGCTCTTATTTACTGTCCAGGATAGGTACATAACAATGATAGCTGCTAATGTGGGCAGTATAACCAAGTGTCTGATAATGACATGAAACTATGAAGCTATTCACAAGTCAATGAAACTATCTCGCTCTTCAGTGAATGTCTTTTTCATTCCCCCGGGTACACAATAGAGACATAAATGACAGGATTACTTGGAATTTCCACTACATAGGTGCTTCTGAGTATGGACAAGTTTGATAAATGATCAGTGTTCTAACTTTCTTAATCTGTTTAGGAATGGTCATATGATATGGTAAGATAGAAAGCAATGAGTTCCTTACAATCATCCAACATTCTCTGTCATGAAAATGTCCAGACAATATGGTGAGATGGGAAACAGACATTATAATGCATAACAGTTTATTTTCATTTAAGAAAGAATTCAGGGATACTCAGAACCAAACTAAACCAATTCAAGTGATGGAAACCATCAAGATTTCTAAGGAACCTTTAAATCTTAGAGAAATTGAGTAAACCAGGACAGCTATTTGTCTGTATCTGTTAATTCATTTGGGAGATTTTTTTAAGAAACACCTAAAATGTAAAGATTATAGTCAATTCTTATTTTGTGTGATGGGTGTCCTTAATATCCAATTTGATGGCTTTAAAGGAGAGATAGTATGTTGTATTGGACTCATACAACATACACAAGGTTAAAGAAATTAAGGTATACTTTAGGTATCTGTCCACATATTCAAGCAGCCAAACTCTGTGAATGGTAGGCAAGCAAGATGTAATTTTTAGTAGAACTGGTACTGATCCTTGAAATTTGTCCAGCCCTGGCACTAAGTACACATATAGTCATAAAAGGTTGTTTTAATAATTTCTAGTTTTGTTTAAAAGATTCCTACCATCCTTTATTTACTATATTTAACAGTGAATTACCACTCATCATTTTGTAAATGGTGTGAAGCTCCTCCCCTTTGATGTGGTTTACCCTGGTATGGGCATAAAGTTGCTAAACACTCTATGAGTGTGGGACATTTCATGTACTGTAATAGTCAACCCACTTGTTTTTATGTGGGTTGATTATATCTACACAATAAAATATATGACCAATGTAACACAAGCGAGTACAAGAAAATTTTATTAAACCACACCATGTACCAAAGTCTATATGTGTACATCCACTGTATCCCATTCCTGCTGTCTTCTTTGAACTACCTTACTACAGGTTTCCTTTTCCTATGATGGAGCTATTCAACTTGCACTATTTCATTTTAATTACACATTTGCTGTAAAACCAATGTGGTGCTAAAAATCTATTAAATTGGATATTAGCATAGTTTATATGTTTGATTTCATCTGCCCGGCCCAACTTTTACATAAACCAATGTAATCCTTTAATTAAGAGACTATTCTTAAAATAATCATTAAATAGATGTTTTAGATTGAAGTTAGCTAAAGAACATAGTCTTGATATCATCCTACTGTAATTACCTGTATATACTTTCTTTGACAAATATAGACTATATCAACAGTGGATTTGAATTTATACCCAGAATTTGGCATTCACCATATATTTATATTCAGTGCTTGTTTCCACATAAGACATAAATCTATGTTTTGTTCTGTGTCTATTAGTAGTATGTGGCCACCATCTGCTTGCTACAGTGAAATGAAGTAAATATAAAGGGATCTTTGTTCAAGTTAAACTTTTCATGTTTTACAAGGGACACATAGACAGTAACAGCCAGTCCAGTAGACATGTTAGGACTGAACAAACACTTGTGCCTTTAGAATATCTTTTCTCCAACTAACACACATTTATTTGGCCTGACAACCAAAGGTTTGAGACAATAGTGAAAAATTCCAGAGCTTTTAAGGGGGGTGCAATGTCTTTTTTTTGTGGGTTGTATATCTCATACATATGCTCCCATTGCTAATTCTCCAGACTTACACAAGTAAACGTATAGGTAACATCATTAACATAAATACTTTTAAATATTATATTTGAAAGTGGTTAGCTATGTAGGTTTAATTTAGTCAGATATAACAAAAAGCATGAGCCCTAGTAAAGAATTGTAGTAATTTCTTCATATTTTCCCTACACTTTCTCATTTCCAACAACATTTAGAATTCACTCCAAAGTTAAGTTAATGAGTTGTCACCATTAAAGATGTCCTCTTTGGAAGCTTTCCCATTTCTGTCTCTGTTCTGGTGACAGCTAAACCTTTTACCTAACTTTCAGTCACAAGACACTGGTCAGGTGGGAAAATAGAGGGTGAATCTCCCTAGTGGGGACACAAAAAGCTTTGAATTCCCAGCAGAGGTTTTCGTAAAAAAGTGAAATGTAAATCTGGAAAGAGTCAGTCATGTTTGCACAAGCTCATGACATAGTTTCACGGCATATCCTTAGAAATCTCTCCAAGCACTCCCCCTTTCCCCTGCGGATATCCAAAGAACAGAAAGGCAAGAGGTCAGCACACATTTTGCATCAGAAAAACAGGCACCAATGTTGTAAGTTAAACAAAAATCAAGGAAAAGCAGGCACATGAAAAATCATTTAATGAAGGAAACGTAAATCAATTCTCATCCACCATCCCAAGAAACAACTGTCATCTTCCCTTTCTATTGTCCACATGCCAATATCCATTAATTCTGTTCAGTCTATTTTTGTTTTCATTTAAACCTGCTCATCCAGCATTTCCTGAAAAGATAACTAGTGCATAATGAAGAGATGATTTTAGCAAGAAAAAGGTGACAACATATACTTTGTCTATTACCAGTTCCTACAGTAGCTACTGAGGAATGTATCATAAATATATACTGAGGAATGTATCATAAATATATGATACACAGGCATGGCCAAGGAATTAGTCACTAATAGACTTCTCACTTAAGCCTATAAACTATTAGTCTACTAACAAAACAATGCATTATCAACTTAACAAATCATTAAAGCTCTAAATGATGATTCTTTAATTTATACTATTAGCACATTTGAGTGATTAAAGCAGGGTACAGACGGCTCTTCATGGCGCCGAGCCGCTCTGCCAATGTAAGACTCAATGTAGTCGAGTACGTTGAGCCTCTGCACCAGCGGATGTGTAAACAGATCATCCGCCGAGCAGGGAATATCAATGTGCTACGTCAGGACCCCTGCTAAGCGTATACGCTTAGTGGTGGGGTTCCGACTTATAATCGAAACAAAGCCTTACTTTATTTAGACCCATAGCTATAAGCCAAAGCAAAACATCTGATGGTGCCTGGTCTTTCTTATGTCCATCTGGAATATGATGTCTCTAGTGACCCAAAATAGAAAATTTTTTAAATCAATTGTATAAAGGGTTCCAAGACTGAATATACAATTTGTTATTTCTTCCTGTGTTAATCCCTGAGTAGCCAAACATTTGTCTCTCTCCACATTGGCCTGGGCTCCACTGTTTTTTCCCTGCGTTCGGGCCACGCTGATCATGGGGAAAAAACATAGTGGAGCCCAGGCCTAATATCAATTTGGAGGGAAACAAATAAGACAGGGGGGGCACTTGGCCTCATTGTGACCTCGGTTTAGGGCGGGTGATTGCAAGCCCATTGAAAACCAATGGGCATGACTAGAGATGGTCGAAATGAATAAAATTCGATTCTACTTAAATTTCGAGTTTCCCAATTGAATTTTGACTCGACTGTGAAAGTTCGACTTTTTTCTAGTCGAAGTCGAAAATTCGCATAACGCCCAAAATTTGCATAAAACACTCAAAAATTTGCATAAAGCCAAAAATTCGCATAAGGTCAAAAATTCACATAAGGTGGAAAATTTCGATTTGCTGTATGAGCTTCAGCTATAATAGAAGAATCAGTGTACATAGTAGCAGAGCTTTACATTAAGAGCTGAGATTTAAACCCAATTTATACACAAACTTGACATGTTAGAGAAAAACTTATTGTTTTCAAATGTTCCCCCAACCCTTCTCTACAACTCCAGCAATGTCCCCCTAACCCTTCTGTACAACTCCAGCAATTTTTGTGAGAATACCATTTTCAGGGGCTTTGCAATAAGCTGACAAATTTAGCTAGCACCATGCGAATTTTCGCCAATCACTCCCGCATGCAAAAAAAAATTTCGGCGAAAAGTCGAAATTACCCCATCAAAATTCAACTATGTGAAGTTTCGGCGAAAAGGTCGAAATTTCTACTTAAAAATTCGCACTGCAAATTTTTCGACCATCCCTAGGCATGACATGACCAATACGTTCCCAAAAAACAATGGGCCCGTATTGTACATGTCACTAAGAAGCGCCCATTGATTTTCATTAGACATGTGATGCTAACATGTCACGTAAATAAAAACAAGGTACAACACATTTTGTTCTGCAATGTGGTACATGCGCAGACTACTACTTTGAATGGGCAAAGATACCCGCTTTTTTCCCCGCCTTACTATGCCATGGGCTTAGTAACACCTTTGTTGTCCACTATTTATAGTTCCCAAATGTCAACTAGCTGACTTTGTGAGTTACCGTTAATTTAAATTTCAGGGCGGAACTTTTTTAATTTTAACTTGAATTTTAAGTTACTTTATGAAAAAGCACTATATGTGTTAGAGCAATAGTTTTTGTATGTTCCTACAAACCTTCCCTAAAAGTCAAACAATTTTAGTTAAGATACCAGGGTGAGGCTTTGCAATTTACTTACAAATTAGCTAGTTGAAATTTCTTGACCATCTCTATTGTCCACTTTGATTTCATCACCCTTTCCAATTTCTTAAGGCATAACCATTATTTAATGTTCCATACTGCGTCATGTGCTTCATAAAATGAGCTTCTGTTTCATTGTTAAGTTACTACAGGAGTGTCTAAATATCCAAAGTTTCTCTCCAGTCTATGCCAGCCTGGGATTTACCCAGATGTAGTGACTGATATTTACACAAGCAAAACAAACATCACAGTATAGTACATATATTGTACTTACATTTTAGACTCCCTAAACCTGACAAAACATTAATAGACATCAAACGCTTTTATGTGTTTTATTTTGTCTTTTTGGTGAGTATTGAAGAAGACGTCAAGTGACTTCAACTCAGAAAATCCACATTTCTTTTATATATGCTACTGCCTCCCTAATCTCCATATAAATGACCATACAAACATCAGTGCAGAAACACTTTATCCTCTGTATACTTACACCTAGGTGGAAGTGAGTAGGACCAAAGCTGGGCACACATGTTGTTCACAATAACTAATCAGATGAAAGCTTAAACCAAATCTGTACTAACACAATTCAAGCTTGAAGATGATTGGATGCGAAATAAGTTATTCTACCTTTTCTAGTAGAGTTTATTAATGAGATGCAGGCATCGCACAAAAATTTTCTATTTTTACAGTAAAGCAGTATTGTTTGATTGATGCTATATCTGAAAAGTTGATCATAACAATAATATCAGATTAAATATAGTTGGAAGGACTGTAGTTATGCAAACATCAAGTAAAGTCATGCACAAAATATACTTGTTTACGGTGCTGCCTTATGTTACAGACTTTACATACTCATCTTGCTATAATGTTCTCCCCAGGTGACCTGTAATACCCACCCTTTCAGACCAGCTGTGACACTGACTCACACAAATGTAAAAGATATGCTGTCTATGGACATGGAATGTAAAGAGTAATGTACATAAATACTTCTTAACATCCTTCATTCCTAAAGTAGACCTGTCACTGCATAGAGAAAGTTACTGGAGAACTAAAAGTTGTGTATGTATCAGCAATTCTTCATGGTTTGGATAAAGTGGATATGGTTAGACCCTTTGTTAAAATATGTTAATGCTGTGTTTGTCCTACTGGGGGGGATTTTCCACCTCTTTGTGATGACACAGTTGCACCGCACCCTAATTTGGGAAATCCACCATTTAAAAGGTGATTTTACACGAAGACATGGCAATGAAGACACCTATTCCTTTTATAGGAATTCTTATAGCTTTGGAGTGATTTTCTCTTACTTCTTGTTGCATTGTAGGACAGGAGATGGAAGGGAAACTTTTCAGCGAGACACAAAATATAACCTTTTTGACCTTGAAGGTTTATCCTTTCCTGCTCTATAAAAACTTTAACTGTATGGGGTTTTTAGTGTTACTGAATGCAATCAGTATTTTGGACTGGCCTATGTGTTGACATATTGAATGGTTTGTGAGACAAGATAAACACAACAGAATTTCCATCACTAGCCAACTGCTCCACAAAGTCAAAGCCAAACAGTGATACACTCCTCTACATCATAATGTAGAATAATCAAATGATAGTAAATGTGCAGGAAAAAACAGATTCTACATACTTTAGTATAGGTGAATATTTAAGGGTAGATAAAGAAAGTCGACAGGTTTCATCAACTATTGCTTGCAACAATTATAAAATGAACATTTTTACCATTATTTCTACATTTACACATTTATACCTTTTCTAAGTGTACAAAAAAATTCTAGGCATATAATGTTACATATGACACAATCTCTCTTTTCTATTTTGAGACTGCATATTGCTATCCAGTAAGTAATCTTGCTGATCGATACCAGTATGCACTTACATAATATCAATTTTTACCAACAAAAAAGTGACCTATTACATCAATTATAGCAGCATCATTAAAGTAAGAAGTGGGCATTTATTAATCATTAAGACAAATAATTTGTTCTTCAAGAGACCACCTATGCATCTGTGTCCTTTAATTGCCACAATAAACAGACCAAGAATCCATTACAGCCCTTAGAATTAAGGTAGGAATACACCCGAGCACCTTGTGTGTTCATGGCGCTCTATAGTGCACAAATCTATACGAAAATCGAGCCGTGTATGTGTAGCTACTACAGGTTACCAACATGTTGGTAAACCTTGATCGATGCCTATACCTTATTCGATGCCTATACTTGAGATATCTTGAACGGCTCAAATATCTAGCCATGTATTGCCAGCATTACAGTTTTACATATTCATCTAATGTTTGACTTTAAGATTACAAAGATGTTTAGGAAATAGAATATCATTCCCAAACCTAAGGATGCTGTTGTCTATGGTAATTTAAAACATGATACTTTTACTTTGCAATCTATAGCCAACCAACATTTTTTGAATGGCTACCTGCTCTTATGAGGAGTGTTATGCCTGTAGCCTTTATCAGATCTTGGTTTTACATCTGTACCTTTGACCTTGGCCTACCTTGCTATTTTAAGCACTTTGTCTCTGACCTTTAAAGTATGCTGTTTTATTGGCTTTATATAAGACTGATTTACTTCTGTACCTTAAATCTGCTCTTTTTCGAAACTGTGTCATTAATCAACATGTAGGATGAATTGCAAAAATCCTTACCATAAGTGCTGGCAATACAAGCTGACAAAAGTTGTTGGCAGATCTTGTTTTAGGTTTATTGAAAATTCCACCTGGAGTGAACTTTTGTACTTGGAAACGATTTACAGCTTAAACTAGGGCTTGGGTTTTAATCAGGTCAAGGGTCACTGCTTGCTGTTACATTATTTTTAGGACTTGAACATGGTCTGGAGTTATTTTTTAAGACACCAAACACCCTAAAGGTATTCCAACTTCACAGAAAGTGCAATTCTGACACTGTGTAGGATTTCAGCCACTTAGCTATACTTCAACTTGAGTGATTATGATATCTAAAAATCTATATCAGCCAATCAAAATCATATTATCTATAGCAATAACTATTGAAGCTTTCAATCTGCCTGGCTACAATAGGTTGCAGAACACAGTTGCACAGTGCAGCACAATACATTAACACAGTGGTTCCCAAAGGACCCCCTTTTCTATCTAGGGAAACGCAACCCCAAACATTGCTGGTAAAAGTGCACTGAAAATGTTTTTATCACTGTACATGCATATTTCTAATCATTCTTAAGCCTTCTATCAATTGGTGAATATTTTGAATTACTAATATATGAGCCACCAAAGACATTGACAATTCCATTAGCCTGAATATAAAAGATTGTGTTTTTAAATTGTACTTATGTGTTAAATTGTATTGGTTGTATTAAATACATTTTGTCGTTATTAGAACTCTCCTAAAATGGGACCTTCTGCAAAGAAATCTTTTGAAATGGTAACTTCCACAGCTAAAACTAGGACACCCTCTTTAAGAAAATGTACTCTTACTTCTTGTTGAGTCTACACTGCCAAAGCAAGGGTGTCATATTGTTACACAGAGTGGGCTTAGACATATTCACAAGCCAACCTAGTTGTACTAACTATAAGCTATTGCCTTACTTTGGTCTCTGTATCAAAGCGTGGATTCAGTATTGTATCATACCCAATGTGAGCAATGATCACAATAATAACGACTCTGCTTTCTTGTTAAATTATAATATAATATACACGGTTTCCACATCACAAAGATAGATATTGACTATCTATGTGACACCTAAATATGCTGTAGTGTGCATCATTACTGAAAGTTGTATATATTGTTTAAATAAAAAACAATATGCTTCCAAGCCTCAAGAATACTGGCGAGGATATGCTGATGACTTGTATCCAGTGTAGCATGGATAACCTATGATCAGGATTTCACAGAAACACCATTAGAGAGGATATGGATAGCATCTCCCCAGAGGGCCCTGACCTGAATGCTTACAACATTTCCAATAACCATGATCCTCTGCCTGGACTTCACAATTCTATTTTAGCTCAGTCAATATATCCTAAAAGCCGAATGATCTAAGGCCTGAGGTAGATTTCAGGGACTTCATCAGGGTCATTAGTGTTTTCACATGCCAAGAAACCTGAGATTGTGAAGTATCTTTAAATACCGTTTAATCGTCAGTTCGTAAACATGATGCACTGTTTTTTTGGCAAGCATTCTATTCCTCCTGGCAGGACAGGTCTGTGTGACATCACTGTGTCCAAGAAAAGAACCCAGACAGAGCACTTAGCCTTTTCCTACATTACACATAATTAAGTCTAATAAAAGTCACTATAGGCTAATTAGAGGAAACTGATACTGGACTGCCATAAAATACTATTAAAGCCCAACTACATGATCAGTTTTGGCTTAATACATTCCATGTTAATTTAAAGCAAAATACGTCTTACCAATTTCATTTAGCAGCCACAGCTCCAATATAAAAAGTCAGGGCTCGTTCACACTAGCTGCGCTGCAACTGCAGTGTGGTACAGTACCGCAGCTAGCTTTACCACAAATTACACAGGTCTGCACCTTTCACAATAGCCTTGAGCTTACATGCGGGTAACTTAATGTATGCAGTATAGCACAGAGAAAAAGGTCATCTTTTTGCCAGTAATGGACGTGGTTACTGGCTGCAGTAGCATAACCTACCATGTCCATTATCAGCAAAAAACGCAGTGTGAAAGGGCCCTCAGTAACATGCTGCATGTTGCAGAAAAAGACTTCTGCTCTCTGCTTGAAAGTAGTGGAGGCATGAATTTTCCTAAAAATACCAAGAAGTTACCACTTTATAGCATGCTGGCTGTGGATGGGCACTTATTATTAAGTAAAGAAACTTTAAAACTTTGTAATTATATTTTGATATTTTAAATGATGATGCACGTGAAATAAATTGTGTTTAAATCACAAAGGAGACAGGTACTAAAGGAGTTCATGGACATCAGAGGTCTTTATCGTCTGTTCCTTCACCTACTTCGGCATTGTCTTAACTGACACAAGTAATATATATATGTATATATATATATAAATATACATACTTTATAATAGTATATAAAATACTGTACTATATAGCAGTGGTTCTGAAACTTCTAAAAAAAGGGAGACTGTCCTCTAACAGGCAGGAAAGTGGTTTCGGGAGACCGTGAAATGGTCACTTAGCTGAAATTTTGGCCTATTTGTAAAGAAACAAAGAAATATTTAAAATAATAAAAAAAAACATTGAATGTTGATGGACATGAACAAGCCCAGCATAGTAAGCAGCTATGAATTCCCTTAACAATCCAATCCAAAAACCGATGATCACACTATGTCCAATGTGTTCAATAGTGTTGTTTGTCATTTATATTGTCATCCCTTCTGGATGAAATGCATTGAAGGTTTTCGACGGTGGTGCTACTGTAGCTAATGTTTATGCTGTTGTTTGACAAAATTGTATATATTGGACACTGGTGTGCGTTCATAGTTTTTTGGGATTGGATTGTGGACTTTAAGCTGATTGGGTTGTCTGCACCCTGTGCTATTTTGGGGAAAAAAGCGTTCGTGTGGACGACTCCGACTTGTAGATTAATATGAAGACCTCTATGATGTTTGATAAGAGGTAAAATTGAAATCAGTTAGAACATTTTTATCTTATACTCATTATCCATTAGAATCTTTTATATATTTCTATAGAAGAAAGAATGAGTCATCTCTTGACTCTGTATCACCACCTATTATCCGTAACTAGTACTGCATCGATTATTCTGAATAACTTCACCTGCAGAATTTTACCTGGAGGGAATTCCAGTCACTCTATATGTGCGAACTATATCTACCTTGTATGTATAAAACTACAATCTAACAAAATGTAAGTTTAGTTCTTTTCATTTTTAATAATCAAAGATATTGTCTCTGTTTGGTTAATTAACAAATTTTGCTCTTCATTCACAGGCTATTTGAAAATCGATACATCTTTAAAGCTATACATAGATAAAACTATACATCTTTAAAGAATGTTTAGCCAAACGCATGGTGATTGGTCGCCCGCAACGACAGGGGTACCCAACCTGAAGTTTTGACCCAAATAGCCCGCAGGTTGGATCGCACGGCGATCTGTCCTGCCGGAATTTTTGGTGGCCGATACTGTTGAAGTCAGTTAATGTGGATGGGGAGTCTCCTCCCCATCCAAGTTAATTGGCTACAATCTGCCGGGAATCCCTGTGTTAGTGGAGCAAACAGGATTCCTGTCAGTTCTGTAGCGGACTTATCACAGCGTGGTGACACCACCATGTTGTAATGAGTCTGCTACAAGCCGGCCATGGATCTAGCCGTCTATGGCCAGCTTAAGAACTCAACTGTAGAGCTTTCATAGCAGTATCTCAACCAAAAAAGCAAAATGATGTTGTCTTATCCTTGAAACTATTCTGGAATTATTCTGAACATGCCATGCTTGTGATTCAGCAATTCCAAGTTTGAGTTATATAGAGATAGAAGATAGTACCTGATACAACTTTCCAACCACTAGAGAAATCCGAACACCTGTTATTGGTGGGGCTGAACTTTAATGACCCTAACATTTTATTATATTGGTTTCTAAAACTGACAGAGGACAAAATTGTTTAATGTTTACTATGCTACTGATAACACAATCATCCTGAAAGGTTTTGACCATTATTTCTTAACCTTCTGGGCATACCCCATGGGCAAGCTTTTTCTTCACTCCCCCCACCTTCACATCTCCGGCATCATTAATGACACCCGGGATGTGCTGAGAAAAAAACAACTCCATAACATGTAGGTCAATGGCACTGTCCCCTGTCTCTTCATCTTTGAAGAGGCAGACCGGGAAAAGATTAAATTTTTCCATTTGTTTTTCCATTGCTGTAGGCACACCAGGGATAGGGGAGTTTCTCTGAGTGGAGCTCAGGGTGAGTTTGCAGGGTGAGCAAACTTAACCTGAGCTAAAGGCAAACACTGTGCAGGTTAATATCAGTCCTGAAGTGCTCACATCAGGTGATTTTTTTGATATTTCTTCTAATCAAGAACTGGCATTCCAGTTTTCTGGCTAATGCAATTTCTATAATTTAAATCAAGTCTACAGCTATAACCAGTTGTTCAATTAGTTAAGTTAAACCTCACCCTTTCAGTGGTGCTGTTTGCCAAATTGAAGTAATTTCTAATTTGGAACAACCTAAAAAATAATTAACACTTATTTGAACATTTTGTTTTTTACAACTCGGGGTTATAAGTTAAAAAATAATTAGCATTGAATATTTATTGTAGACCTGAAAAAGATATATATATGATCTTACTATCTTTCTGCCTTCAGTGTTGTAGACATGTAGACAAGCAAACTTTTATTTTTGTATGGTATACCTTCTTATCATTGATCACACCTAAAACTACTGGCATTTTTTCTTTTGTCTGCACAAACTTTCTTTTGTTTATTCAATCTGACTTTTATCAAATGGAAATTAGTACACTACACCTTGAAAATATTCTTGGCACTGTAATACCCCTGACGAGGTGGCTAATAGCGCAGAAATGTGTTGTTCAAGTGCTTAATATCACAAACTGTGTGTGTCTCCTTGTTATACATCCAGATGTCACTCATTCAATGTATTGTCTGTATGTGCTGATCAAATCGATCATCTTAAAGATAGGGTTTTATTACAATAAAATATTTTTGAATGTGATGGTTACTCCTTAAACTCTATGCCGATAAAGTCCCCTGGGTCTCACTTAAATGTGAGAGGTATAGATATTTGCTTGTTTGACGATTAGCTAACTGACTGACTGTTCTTTATAAACGCACCTAAAACTACAATGGTCTACTACAATAACTGTTTTTTAATGCAGGAATGTAGGTATTAGAGGTAGAAAGACATGTTTTCTGATAGAGGCGTATAACTCTTTCAATACGAAACGGCACATACTCTAGGTTTCTTTTGGACATCCACACTGAGCTTAAAAATTGTTGTAATTGTACTACTCTACTCTATAACAAGTTACGCACAAGGGACACAAGAACTACAACTTGTCTTGCTGTTTAACATGAACATTTCTATGGATTTGCCATAGATCTTCAATCCCTATAAATGACTGTGACCTGTCAATGTATAAATATCAAAAACTACTGTTGATATTAAATAATATGGGATGGTGTTATTTGCTGACATCATATGACTGTATCTGTTGTTACCTTATGGAGTCTGGAAGTTAAGATTATGGTCAGACTCAGATTTAACAATTGACTCAAAGTGATTGCATAGATAATTAAAATATAAACATGGGATCAACTTGAATCAGTGTCATAGCCATTATCCCATCTGTACAATAACCCTGCACTGTTAATTAAACAGCAGCTGCAGAATTTATCCTCTTTTATTCTTAACAAATTAAATCTACAAGGACCAATCTATCCTTTGACTGCATATATACAAGTTCCCCTACATATCAGAACATCTTACAGAAAGCATGTGTGGTAAGATAAATCAGATCTAATAGTTATAAACAGTGCAATGTAAGCAATCACTTTCCAGGCAGATAGAAACAAATGCACCAAATGCATTTCCACAATTGTGGGTTATGACTAAATCCATTAAGGAAAGTATATGATACTGAACTTATAATAAATATCAAGAATTCCAGCAACATCCAGAGTTTCCTCTCATTCTAAAAAACATCCTTTGTGTTACTAGTCAAACAATGGCTCTCACATTCTTCTTATGCTTAATCCTGGCTATGTATTGCCATTTATTCCAAGCTCCATCTCCATCAGAACTTTTCATGGATTATTCAAATTCCAAATAGTAAAAAAAAACACATATAAAATACACCATATGGTTAACATTAACATTCCAATCAAACGTAACTGATGCAATGAGAAACTTCGTCAGACAAGCACCAGTCATTCGCTCCAAGGAAATGCTTTCGTGTACACTTACCCCCCCCCCCCCCCCCCCCCCCCCCCCCACAAAAAAAAACTTGATAGGTAGTCAGTTGTCAGTAATTCCTGACATATTACAGACATCACCTAAAGGTGTCCATGTATATGTAAAGGTGTATATGGGTTTACTGCTACCTGTGTACAGTATATGGTCACAGATCTCCTTTAGATCTACCAACAACTATGTAGTGCCAGGTCCTCTGTGATTAAACACAGGTAGACTTGATGGTTTAGAACAGTGGTGGGCAACTGAGTTGACATGAAGGGCCACATGTGCGGCCCTTAACACCACTAAATGGCCGCACATAACATTTTTATTCTATACTGACTTGTATAGGCATTTTTAATGGAATTATTTACAGCAGACAGAGCTAGAAGACGTTATTTTTAATTTAATCAAATGTTATGTTCCTTTAAAGATATTATCAAAACATTTGAGGATATCTATGGGGCACATAACCTTTGATTTAAATGTTATATGCCCCTATTCTGTTCATCTCTTTCTCTTTCCACTGTAAGAAGATCCCAGGAGAATACGCGTCAACAGGGGATCGGTGGACAGGTGATTTCCTGTGCCCTTTGCATTGACAGGTAGGTTTTGGGGGCTGCAAATAGAGGACGTGAAGGGGGGCCACAGGTTGGGCACCTGGGGTTTAGAAAGTCCCTCTTATTACATGGTTTTGGTAAAACAAAGGAGAAAATTTGACAGAAAAATCTAAAGGTGTATGGGGACCCTTAGTCTTTGTAAAAAAATAACAGCAAATTGTGTTTTGTTCAATCATATTCAAGGCAAAAATAATTTTTTTGCATTTACCCTAAACATGAAAAAGAATTTTATATGGATGATTGCTAAGAAGCCAGTAAAAGGCCCTCTCGTGTAGTATCAGTCCAAAGTCAGGTTTTGCTTGATCTCATTTGGCTCTTCCCCATTACTTAATGCGCCATTAAGGGTCAAGCGCAAGACATTTGCCTAAGGCGAGAAAAAAACTGACACCTCATTTAAGTAAGTAAGATATACCGTCTTCATTACTCGGAGTAATTAAAGCTGAGTATTTCCTATTTCAAATAGTAATGCAGTTCAAATGACAGTTGGCCTATACTGGGTTTTGTTTTACCAAAATACATTCATGGCTGTTACATGAAAAAGAATAGGTTATTCAAGTAAAGGGGGGGGTTACATGTGTAGATTTTTTCAACTGCCAATTCGATTTTTTGTTCGATGTTGTTGTCGAACATCGTTCATTCATTTATTGAATGTAACATTAGATTTTTTGTTCGTCCATTGCCGATATCAAATGAAAATACATTTGAAATTATGACAGATAAAAATTTACCAACATGTTTAATGACCATTTAAACAATTTTTTTTTGTCGAACAGAATTTATTCATCTTCCAAATTGGCCATTCTAGATTTTTGTTCAATCAACCCAAAAATAGTTTGTTCTTCGTTGATCAAACTAAAAAATCTACATGTGTAAACCCAACTTAAGAGTTTTGATTCAATCACAGAGGTGCATCTGTGTTCTAGAAATAAGATTAGCTTTGGGGGTCAGTCCTTAGGGCCCCCCTACACCTTTAGATTTCTCAGTCAGATTTCCTTTAGATCTCCTTTTCTTTTACAAAAACCATGTAATATGAGGGACTTTCTAAACCATTAAGTCTAAAGGTTCAATTGCAGAGGACTTTGCACTACATAGTTGTTGGTAGATCTAAAGGATATCTGACATAGAGCTAAAGGTGTATGGCCAGCTTAAGCCATCAAGTCTACCTGTGTTCAATCGCAGAGGACCCTATACTACATAGTTGTTGGTAGATCTAAAGGATAACTGACAGAGAAATCTTAAGGTGTATGCTTTAGATTAGAAGCCATAAGCAGACAAACTCAGCCCGATCCCCCCACAACTACAATCATAGCACACAATACAGAAGTCACAAGTTGGGGTAATGCCCTTAGGGTCACCATGTAGAAAGGCCAGAGCAGCCTGGCACACTTTGCCCCTCTGACCTTCATCAACATCCAAACAAAAGAAGGTCACATTACTTTCAGTACATTATTCCTTGCTTTACTACTGATCTATAAAGAGGCAAACCCTGCCCTTCATTTTTGGGTGCCTGCTTCAAAAATCAGCTGCCCAACTTCTACTTGTCTTCTCACTCATATAAAACCAGCACTTGTTCCCTTTAACAGATTTGGTTCCCCAATGAAACAATGTCCCACATTTTGCATGCTCAATCTGTAAAGTGCCTTGTGAAAGGTTACTGCCGTTCATCCAGCTCTCAGCAGCTCCAACGACTGGTGTACAGGGTAGGTGGCCCATAATCACAGACAAAAAATATCATCCACAAATCAGTGTTATGTAACCAGAACATACTAACAGACACAACGAAGAAACAGAGCTGCTGTGGAACTACAAGTCCCAGCAGTCTCACTATAGTAGCTGTATGGCACCCAGAGCTCCTTGGATGTATGTCCCAGTTGGTAACCATACACTATACATAAGCCATGAATGTATAGGCTGTGCTGAGTATAGAGAGGGAGGGATGTTGTGTAACCTTGTAGAAAAACATCTCTACTGCCTTGGTGAGCAGCCTGCATTGTAGATTCTATAGTCCCATACATCCACGAGAAGACACAAAACTGAACAATGGGGTGTCTCTGTGTACTAGAAATAAGATTAGCTTTGGGGTCCGTCCTTAGATCCGACAAAGCCCGATCTCCCCACACGCACACAATACAGAAGACACAAGTTGGGGTCACCAGGTAGCCTGGCACACTCTGCCCATCTGACCTTCATCACCATCCAGACAATAGAAGGACGGTGCCAACAACAGCACCGCAAAGAGACATCATCGCCCTGGCAGGTGTCACTCATCGGACACAAACAAGCGAGATGGGAAGAAGAAGAACGACTAAACCTTAGTAAATACGATCTTCTAAGAAGAACTGGAGAGTTGGTAAATAAAGCGTTTACCTTCGCCCCCCGGTTAGATGGTTCCGATGGTAGGCGATCTCATGAGCTGGGTGCTAGAAATGCCCCGTGGCGTCCACATACATAGGAGCGCAGTACAGAGTACAGTCCGGACAATGATGTGATCCCTCCGTGTGTCAGGACGTATATGTTTGTCTGTCTCCCCCTCTCGGTGTTTTTTCCCCCGGAGTTCCTTTTATAGATAGGAGGCAGAGCAGGAGAGAGGTTACTATCGGTCAGAGCTGTCCTGCTGCCTGCCGTCTGTTTATATGGCTGGATGTGGGCTGCCAGCACGTGGAGGGAGGACCCGCCTCTTAAAAGGGCGATCCGCTGAGTGTGTGTACAGGAGGCTCCGTGCTCGTCTGCTCTACTCCCAGCGCAGCTCCAATTCCTTCATTCATTGGAGGAAACACAGCAGTCCTCAGGACCGGTCTGCTTTACATAGAGTCATCGTGTCCACAGCAATGGCATTGTGTCACTCTTTACAGCTTCATAAACAGGTGACGTCATCTTTTGTCACATTGTATAGGACTGCAGAGGGAAGGGCTTGTGCACCATTGCATTCATCTCCACATGTAATATTTGTCATTGAAGGAATCAAGCAGCTCTAGCATCCAACCATTGGTGAACTTCTTCATCCAATGTAAAAAAGCACGTGCACTCTCCATCCACCACCGCAGACCAGCATGGCATATGGAATATGCAGATGAAAAAGACGCTGTTTAGCTTCAATAAATTGAATGCGTTGCTTCTGAACCTCAGTGGAGAAATCCAGAAAGATCAGTATCTTGGCATGCCCTTTAGGGCTTGTGTCCACTGCGTCTTTTTCCTGTTGTGGACGCGTGTCTGCAGCGTAAAAAAAATCGCAGAGAAGACACTTCCCATTCTGCTGAATGGGACAGTGTCCACTCTGCGTATTGTAAGCTGCACGCCTGCTGTGCTGTTTTAAAGCTGCGGGCTGCCGCATCTTCAAAGCAGAACCTTGTGGTGCCGCCGTAGACATTTCAATTGAAGATCAATGGAGGTATCTCCAAGACGTGTGCCTAAAGCTGTTTGGGTGCTGATTTTCCATGCATTTCTCCTGCTACAGGAATAGGGTGCACTTATGCTGATGAGGCGGGAGAGCATTCTAAGCCACGGGCAAACTGTCGGTGCGCGTTTGATTCGCGTAGTTTGACAATAAAGGTTCGTGGCAGGGCCCCATACAGGGGTGGTCTCACCATAAGCATATGAGCTTGCTCCACACAAAACATAGGGGAGAAGGCTTCCCTGCCAGGTTGTAATAAGCAGGTTCTCCAGAAACTGACAAGGTCAGGGCTATCAGCCCTTTCAGGTAGGCCCAGGATGGAACATTACTGCGTCTCAGTCTATTCTTCACATAATCATGTTTAAGGGCAAGAACTTGGAGCTGTTGAATAGCATTATCAGTTGTGGTGCACAGAAGAAGCAGTTGGTCCTCTACCTGAGATAATCACAATTCCGCGCCAGTGACCCATTCATACAAATTGCGAAGACCTTGACTGATCAATTTTGGATGTCAGGGAGGTTCGGCAAAGAGTAATCGCCTCAATCAGCTGCTTCATGTCCGCATCTGGAACCACTGAAGGAGGAGATGTCGGCACACCACGTGAAGGCCCTGGGCTAGGATCAGCCTCCGCAAAGCCGAATTTCTCAAGTTTCGTCTGCGTCTCCGTTGTCCTCTTAGATGAGGACATGTTGCTGCAGGTAGGGGCACCCCAGAATCCGACCACAGGGGTTCAGGAGGATAAACGCTGTACGGAGCACACCAGTCCTGCTTCCTACTCCATGCCGTGCTAGGTAATATTTGTAAACACAAGGGTATCTTATTTACTAATGTCTCAGATTTGTTTTCCCTTTCTCCCCTTCGTGTTCTTCAAAACAAATACACATAACATTACCAAAGCATTAGTAGTTAGATCAATATTCTGTGGAGGGTGACACAAATGCAGGGTGCCATATTTTGTCTGTCCATGTTTATGCTATTGGTAAAGTGCAACCCAGTACTTTACTGGTAATGCAAATTGTATGGAAAAGGGAAAAGAGTGAAATTAAAAAAAGGAGGGTTCTTTTTACAGGTAAGGACTAGTGTCCATTGCTTCTTTTTCTGTCTAGCGCAGGTAAAAGGATGCAGAGAGGTAATTTCCCATTCTGCTGAATGGGACAGAGTCAACTCTGCGATATCTAAACGGCACTCCTGCGACACTATTTTAAAATCGCAGAATGGCGCGTCTTCAATGCACCCCAGAGTAGTGCCGCTGGAGACACATACACAGAAGGTCTATGGACATGTCTGCAAGACGTCTTTGTCATCCTAAATTAATAGGGTGTGCTTCTGCTGATTACTGCCTGCAAGAAAAACTGTCTGCAAGTTGCTGAAATCTGCCTGCAAATCAGACGTCATGTGTCAATGGATACATGGCCAAACAGACACAAGTGTTACCATTAATATACCTGATTCTGGTATAAAAAATGCACCGCAGTGCGGCTACTGTGAAATGGCCCTAAATGGTTATTTAGGTAAATTTTATATACTCCCTCACTCCTCCCCTCAACCGATTTATTGTCATCATGCCATTTTAAGTTGCAACATTCATATAGGCTCTGCATTGTAGAAAAAAGAGCTACCCCCAGTAGTTTGGAAGCAGAGGGGATAGTGCTGTGGGGCCAGGATCTGCTAAGAAAACGTATTTATCTATAGACATAAATGAGCATTTAAACTTTCCATGGGGGTGGAGGACACACTGCAGGGGATAATAATTTTGCCCATGGTTCGGCTTTTTCGGATCATACTCCAGGAAGGTCTAAAGGGATGCTAGAAAATGTACAGATGATCTACTTGCAAGCAGCTAGATATACATATTAAATTGCACACATGAGAGTTCTCCTGTTGAATAATTTCCTTCTTTCTAGTCTTGAGGTTTATGCATCTCTACTATACTACCCATACCTGTTTAATAACCAATACATGTCTTGTCCCTCTCCCATACTGTAACTGGATATTATACAAAGAAAGAGGGCACCAATGAGCACATCCCTTTCTTCCTGTCAAAAACCCCCTTGTAGGCAAATGAGCACTGCTGAAAGGCTACTAGTGGTGCATTTCACGCCCCTAGTCTGAGCTCTTCTGTACATGGGATTGCAGAAGGTGAGTTAAGTTCAGGTGTGCTTTGTAGTTGTAAGACATTATGCAGACAATGATTAGTACTGATCATACAATAAATGTATGCACCTAAAATCATTGTTTCTCGTTCCACGTTCCATAGATAAAATATAAATGTCAGTATACAGTTCTTATACATGATCTGACATGACCATGACTCAATCAATGCGATGATATATAAAATGCAGAATTACCATAATATTGGTTTTCCTGGAAAGGACCTGTAAAAAGGAAGGGTCATTCTGAGAGAGGTCCAGTGTCTTCCCATTCAATGCAGGGACTGTAGTGCAGTACACAAGCCAACCACTGATCCGTCATTTCAAACCTCCGTCGTGTTACTGTGGATGCGAAGCTCCTTGTTGACATGAACACAAGGTAGGCTTCTTGTCTGAGGGGTCCATTGACACTCA
>CM070032.1:110149070-110169028 GCA_036250615.1 Ptychadena robeensis | reverse complement strand
CTTGGTAGGTCTACAGTTGTGCCATACTCCTTCCATTTCTGAATGATCGCTTGAACAGTGACCCATGGGTTGTTTAAGGCTTTGGAAATCTTTTTGTAGCCTAAGCCTGCTTTACATTTATCAATAACTTTATCCCTGACCTGTCTGGTGTGTTCTTTGGACTTCATAGTGTTGTTGCTCCCAATATTCTCTTAGACAACCTCTGAGGCCATCACAGAGCAGATGGATTTGTACTGACATAATATTACACAGGTGCACCGTATTTAATCATTAGCACTAATCAGGCAATGTCTATGGGCAACTGACTGCACTCAGACCAAAGGGGGCTGAATAATTACGCACACCATACTTTGCAGTTATTTATTTGTAAAAAAAAATTTGGAATCATGTATGATTTTCGTTCCACTTCTCACGTGTACACCACTTTGTATTGGTCTTTCACTTGGAATTCCAATAAAATTGGTATGTGACAAAATGTGGAAAAGTTCAAGCCACTGTAAGTCTGTCCAACCTGTCTTGATTTATACCCCAAATTCTCTTTTAATAAGTATATAAATACATATAAAAAACTACTTCATCAAGAAGAGTCTGCATTCTGTATTCTGCAGAGATTACATGGTTGAAAAACAAAGAAGACATTTTATAGATTTTGCGAATTCAATAAACCTGACTTATTATGGAGTACAGTTTAGACACTAGAAATGGCCCTGGGCATATGGCTTGCAAAACCTATGACAGTGAACAAAAAGTTGACTAATCAATTAACTATTAAATATCTAAATAATTATAGCCAATCTGGCAAAATCAACATCATATTCTTAATCAGCACCATTAACTTAATATAAAACCATTTGGACATTGTTAGCATCAAAATGATTATACCAGTGTAATGGATGTCATTTTCAAACAGCGATATGAAACATTCAATAATGGGTGAATACAAACACACACTTACTAAACGTTGTACTCTGTTTTTAAATAACTCTTTTATTGTGAAACAGGATACGAATCACATGACAGAAGAACAAACACAACTTTACAGGATGCTTTCAACAAATTCTTCTCTTAAGGTTAATGTGCTGGATCCTTCTAGGAGGCTGGTAGAACCAGCCAGGGTAGTATACAAGTATGCAGTGGTTGATTTCAGAAGAACATGATTTATTTATCTTTAAAATAAATAATTATTTGGTTAAATTACCTCCTGAAACACGTAAAAAAGATAAATGCCAGGGCCAGTTGTGCCAACAGGCATGGTAACTTCTCCAAGTTCTACTGCCATAGAGTAAGAATAATGGAGGAGCACACAATCAATGTAATCCACTCATCAATTTGTACTTCTCTTATTGGCTGATGATGCTTTAGCATTCAATTGGCCTTCACCAGAGAAATACACATTGATAAGCTGATCAAATTAATCCTATGCTTATTTTATGAGTTTTCCTACTGTAGATTTTCCCTAGGTAGAGCATAACATTCATTCTAAGCAAACTAGTGATAAAAACAAACTTGATCAAATTATAAAAAAATTGCAAACCAAAAATCCTACGTTTAATGAATTTTGAGGATTTATGGATTTGTGAATCATTATTTTAGAAACCGCTGTCTGTACTGACTGCACCAATATCTGCATGTATGCAGGAGTATTGATCATAATACAGACCAAACAAACAATTTAATAGATGGGTTGTTAATGATGTACTGTATTGTATTTGAGCAATGTTTTCAGGCACAACAATACTGTGTGTTGCATTCTTCAATATATTAATTAGATGATGGATCGGGTGTTGGCACTTGCTTATATCTAGCTTAATTGCAAGTAATGTGTATTGCTACCTTTACAAGATAATTACTTTTAATTTTTTTTATTTTAATTTATTTAGTTAACATCCCAATCTTTTTGGATGGCAGCATTTTATTGGAAAATTTTACTTAAGGTAAGGGCTATTAAACCCAAAAACTATAGGTCGTTATATTGCAGCTATAGATTAAATATAATGGCAGCCACCACTGGACAGCACTATTGTCATCCCAAGGAGGGAGTTGTGGGAGATCTCCTTACAGAGTAAAGCTGTGCATACACGGTTCGATTTTCCGTTCAACAATTGTTTAAAAAAAAAACATAATATGATCAATTTACAACCGATAAATTCCTTTCCTTAGCCCTGTGCGCATGCTCCATTGTACCGGAGTACATAGTTTCAGACACAAATCGACCACTACACAAAGATAATCCGTAGGATACTGGAACGATCTACATAAAAAACATTTCCGATCACTGTTTGATCGATTTTTGTTTGATTTGGATAATTTTTGATGGATCTATTCTATAGCTATAAAGGAATCAATCGTTTTTTAAGTTAATCAAATGGAAAAAAGTGTATTCCAAGCAATAGAGGGGACTTTACATAGATGGCTACGATGCCTTAGGACTCATAATGCTGTGCATGTGAGAAACAGTGGTAGTTTAATGGAACTGACTTTTTGACATGGTTGGATTTAACCAACTGTTAAATGGCCCATTTAGCCCAGCCGCCCAGCAAATGTCACATGAGACATTCACCAGGCAGTTTTGGGGCTTTTGTCATTATCTAAACGCCCCCTGAGCACCTGTAATATCCATGTGCTCATAGACTGAAGCGCCTGGACGCTGCTTACTGTCAGCAGCCCGAAAATCACCCGTGTAAATGTAGCCTCTGTAATCGTAGCCTTAACCCTGCAAAACATTATTAGATGTTTTCAGTTATAAATAGATGTTTTGAGTTTCCTTTGGGATAAACTCATAGTTGTAAGTGATTCGTTTCAGCACATTAGTTTTAGTTTTTAGTGAAATTAGTGCATGGAAGGAACCTGAAAAAAAAATATCTGATAGTATATACAAATACTATACCTACAGTCAGGTACATAAATATTAGGGCATGGACACAATTCTAAACCTTTTGGCTCTATACTTCACCAATTTGCAATGAAACACAATATGCTTTAACTGCAGACTGTCAGCTTTAATTTGAGGGTATTTTACGTCCAAATCAGGTGAATGGTGTAGGAATTACAACAGTTTGCATATGTGCCTCCATCTTGTTAAGGGACCAAAAGTAATGGGACAAATGGCTTCTCAGCTATTCCATGGCCAGGTGTGTGATATTTCCTCATTATCCCAATTACAATATGCAGATAAACATGTCCAGAGTTCATTTGAAGTGTGCTTTTTGCATTTGGAATCTGTTGCTGTCAACTCTCAAGATGAGATCCAAAGAGCTGTCTATCAGTGAAGCAAGCCATCATTAGGCTGAAAAACACAACAAACCCATCAGGGAGATAACAAAAACATGAGGTGTGGCCAAAACAACTCTTTGGATCATTCTTTAAAAGAAGGAACGCACTGGTGAGCTCAGCAACACCAAAAGACCCGGAAGACCATGGAAAACAACTGTGGTGGATGACGAAGAATTGGTGAAGAAAACAGTTGGCCAGATCATGAACAATCTTCAGGAAGTAGGTGTAGGTTTGTCAAAGTCACCAGAGTGAATACAGAGTGTTCACCACAAGTTGTAAACCATTGGTGAGCCTCAAAAACAGGAAGGCCAGATTGGAGTTTGCCAAACGACATTTGAAAATAGCCTTCACAGTTCTGGAACAACATCCTATGGACAGATGAGACCAAGATCAACCTGTACCAGAGTGATAGGAAGAGAAGAGTATGGAGAAGCAAAAATGATCCTTAGCATACCGCCTCATCAGGGAAGCATGGTGGTGATAGTGTCATGGCGTGGGTATGTATGGCTGCCAATGGAACTGGTTCTCTTGTATTTATTGATGATGTGACTGCTGACAAAAGCAGCAGGATGAATTCTAAAGTGTTTCGGGCAATATTATCTGCTCATATGCCTTAAGAACTAATTGACAACAACGGTGTGTAGTAAACCAGGAGGACAGCGGGCAATCACGGTGGAGTACAGTGTACTCCGCCACGATTGCCCAGGAAGCAGCTTTTCACGCCATAAAAAATGGTGTGAAAAGCCTGTAAAGCCCAGGAGGTTAAGAGGATTTGTTTTTGCTTCTTTAGAACAGGAATTAAATATCCTTATGGGACAGCAGACAACTGCCCTTGCATGGGGTTCAAACCCTTCCTAACTATATCCAAAATTAATTTTAATGCTAGACATACAACTGGTACAGTTGCTACCAAAGATCCAAAGATTAATGATAATGGTCTGTTAAATGGGAGATTGTTGGGAAAGTCAGCCACAAAGTTATTTTAGGAACCAATATTCTGAATGTAGCATTTCCCAATAGAATGTAAATTTACACAATGCAAATTAAGTATACCACATTTTATACATTTTTCAAAAATACATATTTATATTCTCTATAGTACTTGCTCATTTTAAAAAATGATGAAGCATGGCTTCAATGGATTCCTTACCATTAAAATAGCTGCTTTTAGCAGTTGAAACATTTCAACAAAGCATATTCTATGTTAAATATGTAACATGCTTGTATTGACTCTATTCAATGTCACCTCCAAATGTGTTTCTAGGAATGCATTGACAGAGGAGTCACTTATCTGTTTTGAAAACACAATGCTGACACCGTAATAAGCAGAACCCTAACAGAACTGTACCTTTGATGATCAAATAGCATCTTACATCTAACACATCTAGTCACCATAATTTTCATAATTTTGTATGATGTAGAAAAGGCAACATTCTTGCTATAGTTCTTCTTTTACAAATGTTACATTGTGTACTACCTCCACAGCAAAATAAAACTGGACTGAAAAAAACTGGACTAAATTAATCATATTCGGTTATAAATTATTGAACTGCAACTGCCGCATTAAAATTATATTGAAGTGATATTATCCCCATAAGTTTTAAAGGCTAGATAAATGTCTGGGAGTATATAAATAGTTTATGTGTCTACGTTTTCTCCATGCAGAGGGTTTAGCCTTGTGTCTTCCCTTACAATGCATTGCCATAAGTGCTACATTGTGGGGGTTAACATTAGAGGCTGTGATCCCAGGCGACTTGAGGGGAGTTATAAAACAGGTCAGCAAATATTCTATTTATCTACATTTAGATACTTTAGTATGTAAACCTTGTACATGTAGAGAAGGGTTAGGGGTACACTACAAAAAAGAATGTCTTTAACACAAACAGTTTTTGCACAAATTAAGTTCAAAGTCAAGTAAATTTTGTGCGGAATTTCGACTTTTTTATTTTTTTAACTTACTTTATGCGAAAACTACATATGAACAAAACTTTTTTTTAAAAAATGTTTCTTCAACCCTTCTCTACATCCCCTGCAATTTTGGTGATGATACTATTTTCATAGGCAATTTCATTTGCAATCAGCCCACAAAGTTAGCAAGTCGAAAAATTTCACCATCTCTATACAACATCTGAAAAAAATACACTGTAATACATTACTTCAGTATCGTAAGCACATTGTATAATCGTGATTTCATAGTAAGCATATTACTGTACTATGGTTATTCAGGACTATATATATATATACTGTAGAATAGCCATTTAATCACAGTTTATGTTTCCACTCCTGACACCCCTGTTGTAAGCATTGTATCAAAATACTTCATATTGTTTACCAGTTGGCCAACTTTTCCAGTAGTTATTGATGATGAAACTGTCCCTAGCGGCCTATAGATTAATAGAGACCCCTTTTTAATAAAGATGTTTCTTATTTGGTAAATCATCAATAAAAAAGCACAGTGGAAAAAAATCTACCAGTGCCCTTAAGTGAACTGCATGCTCTTAACATACTGTTAACACCTTTTCAACTAAAGTAGCATCATGCTACGGTCACGCTGTGTTAGCAAGTACAGAACACCATATCTCAATAAGACACGTACTTATTCATATTTTTTGCACTCTATAAATTCAACCCAACAAACAATTTGCAGGTTGGGGAGCTATATATAAGCATCTTAAAAGTTCTAACTAATCAAACCAGAGATTCTGTTAATGTGACATATTTATATAACACAAATACTGCTGTTTCAACCTCTGCATACAAACTCTTTTTCTGTCACAACAGTAATGTTTTCTCTCTCAGCTAGCGCCTGAATAGATCTGTTAAAACAAAGTAGTATTTTATTTACTGCTGAGCAAGCAGCAACCTTAGCATTTGCCATTGTCCTCTCATAAGCTGAGTCAATCTTCTGTATCCCAAGGAAATGCATTTAGTTAGATGGGTCACAATTAGGGTTGCCATCTGGCTCATGTAATGTCATTAATAGGAGGCCAGTCTTTTTTCCAGAAACCCCTAGCAACAAAATGTGGATTGGAATCACTGGCCTCCTATAAATAGCATTATACCAGCCAGATGGCAACTTTATTTGTGACCTATCTCTCTCATATCCATATCAATGTTATTTTCCTGGAATACAGAAGATTGATGCAAATTATGAGAGGACAATGAAAAAGCAATGTACGCTGTTTGCTTAGAAGGGGATAATATCTAAATTTGTTTATAGATCTTTTGAAGTATTTTTGTGACCCTCTTACACCAGCCCCATTTTATATGTGGCGAAATTACTTAATTTCGCCCCATATACAATGGGATTCAACTAAGGAAACCCATATACCAAAGGCAGTGAAAGTGAAACAAACCCATTCTATTGCAGCCAAGGAAGATGGTTCACACCTATGCATTATTTTGCATTTAAGGTAACACATTGTAAGCATGTCCAAAAAGTTCTCATTATATCTAATAGGCCAGCTCACATTAAACGCTTGTCAGTATATGAAAATCGGTTAGGTGTGAACCCGTATTTAGAGTTGCAGCTGTCATAATGCTGTACATGTGATAAACAATGGTAGTTTAATGGAGCTGACATAAGCACACTTACAACCTTGACATTTAGTATCAGAGATATGCTCTGAATTTCACTGTTTTGAGAAACAGTTACATTTGTATTTTAGTTCCACAGTGTAATATAAGGCTATTGTGTATGAAACTGAAACCCAAACCCAATTATTTATCTCACAGTGCCAGCATGGAAATTTAACCTGAATTACACATACACAACATATACACACACAAAACACAACTCTAATTACTTAGAATAGGGGAGGGTATGGGATGCTGTGTGCTATCAGAAGATAGGGGAAGAGAACTGTCAGCATTGAGAACCAAAAGGCTGCAGTTCTTTCCTCTGTGCCGGAAGACAGCTCCTGTCCCCATAGAGAGGGCTCTGAGTGCCACCTCTGGCACGCGTGCCATAGGTTCCCCATCAATGCACTAGAGACTTAAACAATGTAAACTTCACACAGACATTGCCAGAAGTAGTGGCACCCTAGACAAGTAGTTGAAATGCCATAGCAACATGCATACATAAAATCAGTAGTTTAGTCTATAATTAATAAAATGCTTCTAGTTCATAAATTACATTGAAGATAACTGTTAACAAGTAGTTGATTACAATATTTTATTATAACACATGTCTACACAGAGTGTGGTTGATAAAATCAAGCTGAAGTCCATATACTCTCTTCTTGGTCATAGATTCCTTTTGAGATCAAATGAAGTTTTGAACATTACATATACAATTAAAATTGCATTGACATACTGCTTTTGATGGGTGTTCATGCTTTTTATTTTGCTAATATACAACTACAAGTTAAAAAACATCCAACAGAGTGGCCTTTACAGTGACATATAGTGGACAGCTTTTCATGTATCAACATTAAACCACATTTATCATGCATTTGTGCAGTCACATATGTAAATAAAAGACAGCTTAAATGAGAGATAAGTGAATTTGCTCAGGTTCACAGGGTCTGATGAAATCAGTTAGGTCCTGAAAGATGCACTCAAATGGGCACTTTAAAAGTTATTATTTGCCTTATTTGACTGCGGATAGAAATTGGTTTGCAGTTCCTGCTCTCTTTGCTGCAAGTGTCCTGCTACTGTTTATTTATATCAACCACTTTTCAAGCATTAAGACACCAAAAATTACAAAGCAATGTACTAATACAGTAATTAAATTAAGATGCTATACATTAGCTGTGTATAAATTGTCTGACAGTAAAGCACAGCATGACTGGGTCAACATGTACTATATACACAGAGAAGTGGGTGTTGTTTTCATATATATTCGTATAACCTCCAATTTCTTCAGTCAATGTTCTGCACAGGAAGAGGATCTGGGGCCCAGAACTGTAGAATTTACACACATCCAGCAAAATGTAGGCTGATCATACACAGGTTGATACCCATTCAAATGATGAACCCTCGAACACAGCGTGATGACCAACATGTTGGTTCCCTGTTCGAGATCAATTGATTCCAGAACAAACGATCATCGCAAACGTGCACGAAACTATTAAAAAATTGACTTGTGTATGGCCAGCCTTAGTATAGCTCTGAAAATGCAATAGGTGAGATAGGGTAGGTTAGCCCAGGCAGGGTAAATATCTTTTGAAAGGATAAGTGCACTTAAGGTTAGACCTAGGTATTTTTCTTCTCTGCTTTGTATTGATGATTTGTCAAATATTAATGAATATAAATGTTATCTATGCAAGTATCCTATACATTTGGGCTCCGTAGTCTTAGGGCTGTGTGCCTTTTTCCTCAATACAGATATAGCAAATTCATATTATGTTTGCTACCTGGCTTCCCTTACAGAACTAACTTTTACCTGAAAGCAATTCATAAACTAGCTTATCCAAGTATTACCATTTGTAAGTGGGACTTTTTGTTGCTGTGGAAGATCGTACATGAAACATTTCATGTGCTCTTGTTTATAATGGATGTAGGCATCCCTGATATGCCCCCCATACATACACAGATTTTAGCATCCGACAGACTAAATAACCTATGACAAAGTATAGACTCTGTTAATATGGGAATTTTGCTGAGATAATCAGATGTTTGCCTGCCTTTTATCATGTCTTGTAACCTTGGATATAGCATGCATTTTCAAACATTTAGATGAGTCCTTCAATTTATTAACCATTATAATTTAAAGCTTCTTTTACGTCAGTGTATCTGAGCTGCAATGTTCTAACAATGTACTTCTTTTTACATACTGTAAGGTACTTGTATTGATATTATACTATATATAACAGTATAAGCAGGGGTGCAGTATTGTACTGTGAGAGTTACATTTGACCCAAAGGCAGCTGTTGACCTGTGGATGGAGACAGCTAATCAGAGGCTTAATCAGCAACAGAGAGGTGCATCTGCAGCAGAATCTACCATGCAGGAAGCAGAGGGCAGTGAGGGAGACAGTGAGGAAGACCACCCTACATATGTAGGGTGAGCACCAAACACCATCTTCTGGTACTCATCTGAGGAGCTCACTAATAAAACTTATGGGCACCCCTGAGTATAAGTTCATTTCTAAGAGCAAACTTTGTTTCAGCATTGACATGCATTAGAACTCAATTACTACAATTACTGTTCATTACAGTAACATTGGTTCACCCCCCTCAACAGCATGTTGGCTCAGGTACATTTACAAATGTAGTACCTCATATTACAAGGTAATGAACACTTCAGTGAGCCTTGTACTGAAGTTAACCCTGGCATTGCAGCTAGAGGTGTGATAGTGTTTCAGTGGCCAAAACCTTTCAGTTATGTGAACAGTAGTATTCCCAGTGTTTTAACTTATGGAGGAACTCCTAAAGCCCCCCATACACGTTCCGATTATTCTCCCGACCGATTTTTCGTCCGATCCTGTCACACGATTTTCACCTAAAATGTTATGGTCGGTCGGTCGGCTGGCACGAAAAATCGGAATTTGAATTATCACTGATCCATCAGCCCGACCCTATTAATTAACAGCAGATCGACCAAAAATTTACGGACAGGTCCGAAGCGGTCACGACCGATTTTTCGGCCGATTTTGAGAAATCGGGATCGGTCGGGTACATAATTCCGAATCCGATTAATCTCCCGATCGATTAATCTCCCGACCCGATCGGTCGGTCAGGCAAAATTCGTACGAAAAATCGGAACGTGTATGGGGGGCTTAAGGCCTGGTTTACACCTATCCATTTTCATGTATGCTAAGCACATCCAAAAAAGCATGTCAATTCAATAGATCTGTTGTGTTAAAATGAATGTTAATGTAAGAAAACTTTAGGCGTAAACCAGGAAAAATTCTGGAAGTGCTAGATCCTGTACACTACTGGGTTGGTATATGTTCAGTTTACTACTTCCCCCTCAGTTCTCCACTTGCAGCTCCTGAAACCGAACTGTTATTGCAAAGGGCATAGAAACTCACCTGTACGACGATACCCAGCTGGGGAACTTCTTAGAGTGGAAATAAGAGGAAAGGCTATAAACTTACATGATAGGCCAATAAAAGCCTATAAAAGCAATAAAAGCCAATCAGCGACCCAGATTGTGCCTGAGCAAGTCCCTCACCTTTACTCCTCTTTTCCTCTATTGTTGGTGGGGGAACAGCAGACAGGTGAGTGCCTATGCCCCCACTATTCTACCAATGAACAGCGAGTGATTGTTTAATATATATTGCAGAACATAACCTAAGAATAGGGGCATATAGAGGCTTTGATGATATCTATAAGGCACATAACCTTTGACGATGTATATGACACAAAATTATCATTACCATACTAAAGTATTCCATAATGCTTAAAGTAAAAATGTCTTCTAGCTCTGCCTGCTGTCCTCTTTTTATTATAAAATGCTTATACAATTCAGTATAGATTGAAAATGTTATGCGCCGCCCTTTAGTGATGCCGAGGGCCGCACTTGTGGCCCTCCCTTTCAACTCAGTTGCCCAGCACTGTATTATTAAGTAATTATATTGCGGCAACATATTATTTATTAACCATTAAATAATATAATTCATAGTTGTTCTTCTGGACCTGGGAAGCTAGGACTGTCACCATTCTGCCTATGCACTTTTTTGACATCTAGCGTTCATGTTTCCTTTTATGTTCAATAATTTGTATCAAACGTTTTTTCAAACATACAGAAGGAAAAATATATTCAAATATACAGGAAATAACAATGAAAAAAAAAAAGGAAAATAACATGGTTCCTTTTAATGTATGTTCTCTCTATTTTCGAAATGTATATTCTTTCATGCTCTTTACAAGTTTTGTTTTGTGCCAATATTTTGATAACTTCATGGCCAGGCATTGAGCTGAATACAAAATCTGAATATCTTTTAGCATTCACAATAATGATTCCATGCTCCACATTTATGAGGAAGTCATACAATAACTTAGAATGTTAATATCATTTTAAATGAATCATTGCATATCGCACTGCTTAACAAAATGTAAAAATGCAATGAAACAACCTCTAAAATTACATAACGAACTTACATAAGCTTGATCTTTCAGGAATATAGTGATATAACATAATGCTCTTTGAGAAGCATCAGTGTGGGGGCAGCAAACGTATTTCTTGCACCCTCCACCGAGGAAACCTTTTAAAAAAATATTTGCCACAAAACATATCATGGAGATGTTCTATAACACTAGTGAAAACTCTGTAGCGGTGTTTAATCTGCTTTGCACCCAGTTAAATTGCCCCTTTAAGAACAATCTACAGCGTGATGCAGCGTTAGAACATTGAATTCTGGGAAATGAAGTTCCCTGCACAGAATTATGTGTGTTTACGTTTTGGAATTGTGCTTCCTAGATCCAGGATAACAGGGGTTTCATTGAGCCTGTGATACCAGCATATTGAACTGCAAAATGCTTGTTCTTCTAGGATTGACTGAAGTCTTATAAGCTGCGCTCCTTAAAATATTGCTCAGATAACAAATAGGAAGACTTAAGCAGGGTACAGACCTGCAGATATGGGCCGGATCAATGGCCGATTTGAGCGCTGTGTGCGCTCACAGCCATCTATCTGACCCATATAATTTGCTGCTATTGCTGTTTTCGAGCGGGACAAAGCCATATCGGACATGACTGTAAATACGGCCGATGCTTTGCATAGAGACCACTAGTCTCCAGGCAAAGCTTCAGCTGAGCCGGGGAGAGAGCAGAGCTGTCTCTCCGGCTCTGCCAATATCTGACAGCAGCGTGATGACGTCATCACGCTGCTGCAGGGTACATCGGGCGGTTTGAATATTGAGCCGTCTGTACTCTGCTTTAAGCTGAGAACACAAATGTAGATATGGGCCAGGTCGATGGCCACCGTGCACCGTGCACACTCTATCTGGCCCATATCATATGCGGCCATCCCTGACATGACTGTAAACCACGGTTGATGTCCATTGCTTTCCTTGGGGACCGCGGGGTTTCCATGCAAAGCATCGGCTGAGCTTGAGTTACAGCCATGCTGTGTCTCCAGCTCCTCCGATATTGGGCAGGGAACTGCAGGGAGCTTTAATCGTGCTCACATACACACTTAAGCTAGCCACACATGGTTTGATTTTAGCGTTCAATCGAAGTTTTTTGATGAAAATTTTTTGTTCTGCCCACATAGTAAAATCGACAATTATTGATCGATTTCTGTCAAATCATCGATTGAATCGTGATCCGACAGGTTAGAATATTTTAGTTGATTGTACAACCATCGAACTACATTCCTTGCAGCATTTTTTTGGTCGAGTCAATGATACTAGATGTGTGTGGCTACTTCCCTTCAACAGATCACTTCCGATTGAAACTGAAATCGTAAGAGGAATTCAATCGACGATTTTTGATGACTTCGATGAACTTTTCAGTCGCAATTGAACAATAATCGTACTCCGCATGTGGTGTACATCGATTTTTTTCATCGAACTACAAAATCTAATCTAACTTCGATTGAACGCTAAAATTGAACCATGTATGGCTAGCTTTGAAGTGTTGCTGTACAGACAACTTAAATGAAGCTGTACCCTAAGGTTATTACATGATTGAGTGTAACCCTATGGTTTTTAAATTTGTATTGGACATCTGCTTTCGTCTGTTTTTTTTTCTTTTATATTATAAAAGTAATTCATATGTAAAAAATTGTTATAAAGAAAAAACTTAAAAATTTGAATTATGCCAATGTAAATATTACTAATCTGCACTTTTAGAAAACATATTTGGACAATATATTACAAAATATACAATTTGTTTAACATATATATTTCATAGAGTTCAGTCATTTCTATTCTTATAAGACAGACAAAATGAAATATAATTTGCTCATCATACAGGTTAGTGCCCAATATAGACATCAGGGAGATGTGATCCATTCGTAAAGCTGGCCCTAGACATTTAGATTTGCCGCCGATCAACCGTTGTGCATCCCCGCCCAAAGTAATGGCCGGCAAACAAAGATTCTCTGCATGACCGGCCTTGCATGATGACGCCATCATGCGTGATCGATCTCACGAGAAATCAGGCAGAAAACTAGACGTCTATGGCTGGCATAACACATTGGATGAATAGACTAATGCTTGTAATGATGAATTACAACAAAAATTATATTGTTGGAACAGCAGTGTGCCAGCTTGGGAATTTCAATCACAGTAAGAAGTTGTTTCCATTATACACTGGGACCCTATACGCTTAGCGGGGGTCCCGATGTATCACACAGACATTGCCTGCTCGGCAGATGTGTAAAGAGATCATCCGCCGAGCAGGCAATATCTGTGTGATACATCGGGACCCCTGATGTAGGCAGATTGACTACCTTCAGCCTTACTCCGTCAGAGGGGCTCGGCGCCATGAAGACAGATCCTCTGCCGAGCAGGTAAGTCTATTGTGCTAGGTTGGGACCTCCCTCTAAGAGTATACACTTAGTGGAGGGGTCCCGACGAAATGGAAACAAGCCCTAATAGGCTGATTGTAAGGCAAAGGAATATAGTTAATGTAAAGTATTTATATAGGAATATAGATACTTTATTTAAAAATATACACATCACGTTAATAACTAGCAAAAGTAAGGTCATCATGCACGGCCAATCTGCCAGGAGATCAATGAAGAATTTAAATGTGAGTGGGGTGCTTTAGCTATTACCGAGATATACCATAGAGTAGTGGTTCCCAAACTTTCCTTGCAGGGCCCCCCGTTACTATTTAGGAGCATTATTGATCCCCTCTCCCTATTCAAACACAGGTTAAGAATGAGGGCCAGGGCCCCCTGGAATACCTTTGCTCCCCCCCAGGGGTGCCCAACCTCCAGTTTGGGAACTTCTGCCATAGAATGTGCCATTGTTTAGATTATCTATACATATATTCCATATTTCTTGTTCACTCTTGAATGTGCCAAGTGGGAATGGCTGATGGCGTTGGCATTCAAATACAGGAGGCACTGGTCTATATTTTACAAAGATAAAACATGAAGAAACGTGCATGTGTTGGAAAGATGTACTGAATGTGTTTTTCTCTGACAAACACTATAATTATTGTTCATTCTGCTGGTAAACATACTTAACAGAGTTGCATTGTGCTACAATAATAGATGAAAGATGAAATTTAATAGAACTTTTGTAATCACAAACACCCTACAATGACAGGGATCTTTTACTTATTTACTGCTGGATCCTAAAATAATAGGGAGTGCAGAGAATCACTTTGTCTAGCTTTCAGTGCACCTAAATAATACTCAGAGCTTTTCTGTCTGTAGAAGTGCCTTAGTCACATCCTCGTTCTTTGACCGATAGTAACCCCACAGAGAAGGGAAGAGAGTTTACATTGAAAACAGTTTATAATGGTGCTTGTTTAACCACGCTAGATGAGTAACTGCAGAATGTGCAATGCTGAACTCCAGTAAGGACACATTTTACTGTGTGATATAGGATTAGTTCAAAAAAACATGTTCATGTGGAGTCATTTACAAGACAGAACAACAATACACAGACAGTTCTGTTTTGATGGCATTTTTCTTTTAAGCTTGTTGAGCTGGTTGTCCCATCATAACTTAAGGCCCCATACACTTTGATTTGAGGCCAATCTGCAACTTTTAATTTAGCAAAAATCGGCCCACAAATCAATCTAATACACTACAGACATGTCCATAATGTTTAGATCGATCTGATAACTTTGGATGGGAGCCAGCATCCCCATTCATAGTAAGTGCTGGCACACAACAGGTGCGATTCTCGGCATGACCGGCCGTGCTTAATTACGTCATCTGCCGGGAGATCGACAGGTAATCTCAGCGTTTAAACATTGACTTGCTTCAAAATGAAAAATGATTAAGGCAGAGTTCTCATTGTTTGTCTATATTTTAAAGAATGCTGTTTGTTAACATCCCTAGTGGTTGAGATGAACCCTGTTCGTTCGCCGTTCAGGGTTGCCCCAACCGCAGGGGAGCCGGGTATTGGGTGTAGCCGATACACCCACAGAAAGTTGCAGCAATTGTCTAAAATCGCTGCAGCATTTCCAGGGTTTTGGCACCGCCCCGATCACGTCACGGTGACGCAGAAGGGGGTTGGGGGGGCAGTTCCATAGACCTCCATGTTAATGGAGGAGCACCGGCTTTCCATCCCACACAGCCGTCATCATTAATGACACCGGCTGTGTGGAGAGGGTCGGAGGGAGGAAATGTCACTGGGTACTGGGAGAGTGGGAATTCTCACTCCTATCACCCCAAAGGGGGACTTTTCCCTATCAAAATAGGGACCAGGGGACTTTAGTGGCCAGCCCAACACATATCCCAAGGATCTTGGAATGTGCTTAAACAATGAATGTAACACAAATTGTATTAGGACAATAGATACATAACCGTCAGTAAAAGTTCTCAAAACATAGATCAAAGTCTCTTCGATTTATCATCAATTTTTTTAATGTCCATAAGGATGTACAACAGATGCTGAACTGTCTTTTCTCCGTTAGGGCAAGGCTATGGGTAAGGGAGTTGTCGGATACTTGAGGCATAGGGTGTGGTTGGGCCCAAACATATGTTTCATCCCTTCATCAGAGTCCGAGTAAATGCCAAGAGATCCCAAGGGGTCATATTGAGGCGACCACTAATTCTTGTTAGCCATAGCCTGCTAGTCGGATATTAAGGACGGAGAGCCATCAAGTAGAACCACCCCAGCATAAACAATAAAGCAGCTGGTATAAGTGGTAATGAGGTGGTCTATGCTCAGGATCCTTAGGGATCCTTAGGGATCCAAGATCCAATGTGTGGAAGGGTAAGCTGGAGTACTGGTATCCTCCCCAGTGCACCCGCAACGGCGCAGTATGAGCGGTGCGCTAGGGAGGTAATGCAAAGTATTTAGAGATTGGGCAGAGTGAAACTAAAGCCCCCATACACGTTTCAGTTTCCCTACAATTGATATCATATTCGATCATAATTTATGATCGCCGTTGGTTCGATTGAACAAAGTACGATCGAACTAACTCCCTCATGGGGAAACCAATATTTGATAGATGTTGATTCAATCGATCAAAAGAATAATTGAAGTCGACCATAAACCAACCAAAATGTCTGCCAATGGATGTATTAGTATGCTTATGCTTATTATTTAAATGCAACCAAAATCGGTCGGGCACAACAAAATAGCATTCAATGTTTTTCGACATTCAAACTTTTGTCCAATTTTGATCGAACTAGGTCGGTCGAACCATGTGAACAGGCATCGATTTTTAATCAAACAACTTTAAAATCGCTTGGTGTAGGTCGATCGAACGGGAAAATCGAAACGTGTATGGGGGGGGGGGGGGGGCCTAATTGTAACATTGCAAAATCTAAAAGTAGGATGTAAGTTTCCAATCTAGGGTTGGCTTTTTGATGGGAAATGATAAGGTTCAGTCCAACAATTTTTTAAATGAAAAAGCAAATTCCCATCATTGTTTTTACATCAGGAATTAAAGGTTATGTTGCAGCAAACTTAGAGATCACAATCACACAAAAATGCTCTCCTGTAGAGATATTGAACTTGTCATGTCACCCATGCAGACAATATCCATTCTCTACAATACTATGAATGTACACAGAATCTTTTGTAAGTAAAACATTTACATATCAACTTTGGCTTAACCGATTTTCAATTCCATAGCCTTTTCCAGTTTTATAAATGACTATCAATCCAGTATTGATCGATGGTACTACCATAGAGGGTAATCAATACAAAAACAATTCCTTATAAGAAAAGATTGCTTAAATGTGATTCCTTTGTTCTTAGAGCATGTTTCCACTTAGGCATTTGCCCGTCGTTGAATCGCTAGCACCTAGTGATCTCCTGCAGTCTCCAGATCCTAGGAAACATTTGTGCTGAATGTAGTCGTTTTTCCATAGGCTTTAGACATAAGTTGTTGAAATATAACTCTTGGAAGCCAGGAACAAAAATGATGTAACATAGTGTAATAGAAGGCAGATGCAGAGGTGGTAGGTCTGCTTTAATAGTGCACTAATACCAAAGACAACCAGGAAAGTTATATCTTTCGGGTTAGCTTAGGGTCTGTTTTTCTGAATAGCACCCATAACCCCCTGGTGTTACTGATGGCAACATCTCGTCCAGAGCTGTCCTGTTAGTACTGCACTGGACGAGATGGAGCCGTCCGGAGGAGATCAGCGCAAACTTACCATTCTGCGCTGTTCCGGTGGCTCCAAACTGACGAGGAGCTGCAGGAGAGCAGATCCCCCCCCCCCCCACATGTTGATGTCACATCGGGCGGCACCAGGATATTCAAAAGTAAATTGCACGAAAACAGTTTTCTTTGGAGATCTCATCACGCTGCAGTCCCGAGCTGACAGCATCAGCGGGCACCATTTGTGTGCCGGCCGTTAGCTTCAATGAAGATGCCGGTCTTCATTGAAGTTAACAGCATCGGCTGGGATCGGCCAGAGAATATCGGATATGTATGTTCTCTGGTCGGCCGAGCTGTGGGGTGACAGGGATCTGTCGCCCCATGTGGGCACCCCCGTTCGGCAGCCTATTTTGCCGCCGACCGATGGCCACGAGCGTGCACGCCCGTCGGTTGGCGGCAAAATCGGCCGCTGATCAGTGTGTGTATGGCAGGCTTTACACACATTGCCGATGGATAAGTGTTTCAGCAAACTACAATGCAGCAGAAAGCACTACCATCTTTGTAGGGTGCGGTGGTGCTCCAAGTAGTACGTACCCCCTAGATGGCTGCTTTAAAGCAACAACATTTACAAGTGTCTGCCTAAAAAGTGCGACGAGCCTTTAAAATCAAATTATATGCATCGTGACCGAGACACAAGTAAATAACCATGCAACCAGACAAAGGATAATGTGACGTATGCTTTCCACACTATGTATTGGGTATATTGTGTCTTATAATTTAGTGTAGTCTGGTCACTGTGCTTACCAGCACTTCTATTGTGCCAGAGTTGTATAAAACAATTGTTCGTCTTTATCATGAGAACAAAGCCCACACTAAGCTTAATTTCCAGTCATTAAGGGTCTCTGCTGCTATTGTTACACAGCTCTGTCACCCACACGCCTCAAAAAATATATCTTTGCTGCTGTGGAAGAGCTGGGAAGCATTAATGTATTCCCTTTTACACGTCATGATGCTTTTATGAGATCTCACTGTCCTGCCACCTTCATCATTCTGTCATGTTACAGTGTACATAACAGGAGGGAAGTGAGCGCGCAGGCGCAGTACGGGCCCGGGCTGGTGAACGCTAGTAACCCTGCGATCAGCTGGAGAAGTAGGTGAAAGGTAACTTGATGTCAGCAACAGCTGTGAGCTCCGGCAGAACGGCCTGTTACACAACTTCTCCCTCGCCGACTGCTGCTGCTGCTGCTGCAATATGGAGGACGACTCTCAGACAACTGAAGCCCTTTGTTCAAGCTATAGGCCTTTCTTTCTACCCACCTTCTGCTTCAGTGGCAAAATGACTGTAGATTTTATCGTGTCAGTAGTTTTAGTGTCATTGCAAATATAGACCTACCAAAAAGCTTCTTTTAATTCAAATCAAAGCACAAAGAAAAGTGTGGTGATCTATAATAGCTAAAAGACATAAGACATATCCTTAGGCTTTTGGTTAAATTGACGCCGGGACAGTACGCTAAGAGTATCCGCTAGAAGGGGTCCTCCGACGTTCTCCGAGTAGCTCACAGACCTGTGCCTGCGTGCGGCGGTTTTTGTATTCATTCGCCTGAGCTCATATGCACGGTGTCAGGCTTGGTGTCCATTGTAACGGGACCCTATAAGAGTATACGTAGCAGGGGTCCCGAAGTATCCTCAGACGTATCTCAACAGACCTGTTGCCTGAAGGAGACGGTCTTTATGTTCTTCATGCGATGAGATCAATCAGAGGTGGTAAGGACTGAACGTAGTCGGTACGTCAGCCTTACACCGGCGGTGTTAAACGACCATCCGCCCAGGCCCAAAGTTTGGAGAACGTCGAGCTACTCGGGACCCGAGCGTATTACCTAGCGTACGGGTCGGTACAATGGAACAAGCCTTAATCTTCCAAGAAACAACCAGTCCCACAACCAGGACAGGGTTAGGCAATATGGGGCCAGGCAACGAACGTCTTTGTTTCTGGTTATCATCTTTAATCATTTATTATACGTTCTGAAAACAACAGAGCCTCAAGTGCCTTCAAATCGGGGCCCAAACCAACCAACTTGTCAATGCCAATTACATCCCTGATACCATGATAGTGAATGTATTCCATTGCTAAGTGGGACAGAAGTAAAACAGCCTGGTGGTACCACTACCGGGAGGACAACTACATAGCCCACGATACTCAGGACTGACAAATAATGCCACCACATACCCGGATAGACAATACACGCCCAAATATACATCAGAATGACAAAACACAGCCTCTATACATACAGGATAGACAATAAAGCCCACATATTACCTCAGACTGACAATAACCTCACTACACATACCCAGGATAGACAATACACAGCCCCCAATATAACTTCAGACGGACAAATACAAACGCCTTTACACATACCCAGGATAGACAAGACACAGCCACCTTTACCTCGGATGACATACACCGCATACACATACCCAGCATAGAAAATTAAAAGAAACCTATACATCAGACTGGACAAAACACCGCCTAACACATACCAACATGGATAGACA
>CM070032.1:110122033-110133432 GCA_036250615.1 Ptychadena robeensis | reverse complement strand
TGCCATAGACACCTCGATCTATGGCAGACCTTTAGCAGACTGATTACAGCGTGGTGACGCGTTAGCAGTCTGCTAAATATCGGACAGGAATCCTGTGTGTTCCACTGACACACAGGATTCCTGTCAGACTGAAGCCAATTAACTGGGAGGGGGAGGAGACTCCCCCTCTGAGTTAACAGCGTTAACAGCCTGCAGCTGTCAGTCGCACAGAAAAAGAACCGGCATGTCGGATCCGTGTGCGATCCGACCTGCCGGCTTTTTTTCAACATAATTCAAGGTGGGCTCCCACATAGTTGCGGCAGACTAACCTTGATGTGCTTGGCGGGAGCGAGCACACAGGTTGGTCTGCTACAACTATGGTCGGGAGTCTGCCCGTCTATGGGGGGCTTAAGATAATAAACCCATATAAGTCTCAGGACAAGATTCACATTCCAAAAACTCTTTAATACATATGATCTCAGTCTGAGGATGTCTTTCAGAAGAACTTCATTAAGTGTTTAAGATCATAGAAGAAATAAGTTGCATTGTTTGCAGGTGGAAGGGAACAAAAATTCCATTGTCATTAAGGGAAAATGCTCAGTTGCTGATCATGTGTCCCCCATTACCTTTTTGATCCTATATCAGAACCCCTTTTACGAACCTGATCAAACTCCTACTCTACTATTTGAACCCAGATAAGACTCCACCTTTACAAGCAAAACCTATTTTTTGGACTCCACTATCTCGATCTAGCTAGAATAGATCAATTAACTTTTAGATTCCATAGTACACACATTTTTCAGTTCAAAATTTTTTATTGGATTTCAAACATACAAAACAGATACTTAACTTAAACTTAAAACGATCTACTTTGAAGTCGATCATATGGAAATTGTTTACTGCACACCTGGTATAATTGACCAAAAGAGATCGAAATAAAAAAAAAATCGATGGAAAATTGATTGGACATATTGGTAAATTGTGCTCGCTTGTACGAATATCTGATGGTTGTTGTAAGTATTTTGAATGATTTGTAAGTACAATTTATGTACTAATGTAATTACGATTGTATTTTTGATTATAAGCTTTTCACAGGTTATAGTTAACTGTAAGATAATAGCACAATAGTATTAAAGCCTGGTATACACAGTTTAATTTTTTCCATTCAACCAACTTTAAAAAATCATCATATTAAGTAGATCATTTGAAAATTGAATTCTTTTGAATCAAAATCTAATTGGATCCAAAGATTTGATACATTGTACATAAAAACAATCTGACAGCAGTTATCTGACATATTGGTAAATTGCAGTAGATCATTCAAGGATCTGATGGCTTTCTTGGTATTTGATAGATTTGTATATCTATGGAGCATGCACACAGACCTAAAGCAGGGTACACACATGTAGATATGGCCCAGATCAATGGCCGCTTTGAGTGCTGTGTGCGCTCACAGTCATCTATCTGGCCCATATCATATGTGGCCATCCCTGTTTTCCAGCCGGACCAATCAACCCCGTTCGAAAACAGGGATATCGGACATTACCCTTAATCACGGCTGATGTCTGTTGCTTTGCATGGAGACCGTGGGGGCTCCATGCAAAGCATCGGCTGAGCTGGAGATATAGCAGAGCTGTCTCTTCAGCTCCTCCGATGTCTGACAGCAGCGTGATGACGTAATCATGCTGCTGCAGGGAACATCTGTTTTCAATTGATCTCATTATGGTGGTACAAACTATCCAAATGGAATACGATCGGATTTTAAATCTATAGAATGAAAAGTTGAACCATGTATGCCCAGACAACGGTGCAGCAAGTAACAATATTACAAATGGCCAGATCAGTACTATAAATGGTAATTTTCTACTAAGCCTTCATGTTTCTGCTTGGAGCTTAGGCATCCAAGGAAAAGTCATAATGTTGGACAGAAAAGTATAATCCAGAAAATCACTTTTTCTCTTGCGATGGGCATACGTAGATCAATATTTCCATTCAAACAATTGTATTAAGTTGAGTGTGATGAATAAATCGATTGATTTTGTATACTATGGTACTATGAAGCATGTACACAGAACTAAAGAAAGGTAAGTCAATTCAAATTATGAAAATTTTAAATGATCAATTTAATACTATAGTATTTTAAGTAATTTAAATGGAGAAATCAAACCACTCTACAGGCAAGGCACCCAGAGTGTATCAGTAGAGGAACAACTACATTTTGAACTGACCATATCTAGGTAAATGGTTTAAACAACACCTCACATTTATTGGCCCTTAAAATTCCAAATGCATGCTGCTTGTTTAAATATATCCATGGATTGTTTATTCCTGTAATGACAATGACCTTGCGTTTATCCTGCAGTCCCGTCTCTTTGATGTTTGGCTTTACATTTCACAGAACAATGGTAGGAATGTGTTCAGAGTGCAGGTCCAGAGGGAAAATATTTCACACATTAGTGGCTGATGCTAGAAAACACTGTCAAACATATTAGTAAACACATCACATAACCTACTCACAACTTCATTTGCGTCCTTGGACTCCTCCGGTTGCTTATGCCCTTCCCATTTCTCTAGGGGACCTAAATGGTTCTCCACGATAGACCTCTTGGAAGACTCGGGCACTAAAGCCTTATGCTAGCCATACACATGCCGATAAGCAGCCGATTTTTAACCTGACCAACGGGCGTGTGCGCTCGCGCCATCGGTCAGGTTAAAAATCGGTACTCGGCATGTGTCCCACATGGGGCGCCAGATCCCTGTGCGCGCACCTAGTACCACTGCTGGACTGCGAACCACAGGACTCACCTTACCCTAAACGTCAACATGTCCTATAATCTCTGTCCGAGTGAACCCGGCTTCTTTATTTAATCTAGTTCGCTACAACACAAGATTTTTCCGTCCGACTGAATTGGGCCCCATAATGCCCAGGGTGCAAACGTGATATCACACGTCATCACGTTTTCATCCCGGTGCCGATCTTACTTTATGGTCTGCCACCCCATCAACACAATGCACCCCATTGGGCGTCTGTATGGCGCATTAGGATTCTGGAAGGCCCACCACCAACTTTTCCACTTTCTTGCTTCCTTTCCCCACTCCAGTTCCTTATGACCTAGCCCCTAACACCTCTCGAAAAGAGTACAGCTCATGGCAGGGATCACCAATTGTGCACCCAATGCCACAATTACATTTCCAATGCAATAAGGTACCAGAAGACCTCCAGAACACTTCTGAAACAAGTACAATTCCATTACCCCCTTTAGCCCCCTCCTTCTACTTGAGGTCCCCACCACGTACCGAGCGTGGGGACCGACAGATGAGCTCTGTGAGAGCAACGTGATATACATCCATCACGCTGCTCTCCTACATTGCTCACAGCATCGGGGCACCCTTTGTGTCCCGTTTTAGTTTGAATGGGGACCCCCCCACTTGAAACTAATGACATTGGCCAGAGATTTACGCGACATGTCTGTTCTCTCGGCCAACCGACGCTGTGGGGACCCCTACTCCACCTTCCTCATACCCGCCTACCAAATCAAAAACCTACAAAACAATTGGATCTTTATCATCTGGCCAACACGGCGCAGCTTGCATCTTGGTCCTCCGGAAATCACATTGCCCCCTAAAATAGCTCATTTGCTGCGAGAGTGTCTGACGTTCACAGATAGAGGACTGACAATATTGACTCGGACACTAAACTGATTCCAGATGACCTGACTTCACTGGTTTCACACACACATTTCAACACACTCAATGATGAATTCTCACAACTCTTAAGCCCCCCCAATACACTTACCATCTACCATACAATTTCTTTATAATCAACTTTGTTCTACAAAACCATGTAATATGAGGACCTTTCTAACCTTCCAATCACTATGTGTTCATAGATGAGTACCCCAGCCTACATAGTTGTTGGTAGATGTAAAAGAATTGTAGTGTAGTGATCTAAAGTCAGGGTATCCGCCACATTATACCCAATTACCTTCTACCCTCATCACCTTTTCAGATAGTGCTTAGCAGGGAAGTTGTTGTGTGGTGGGGTGGTGTGGTGGGTGGAGGGTCGTGGTCTATTAGTTACAGTTATATCTGTCAAGACTAGGCTCCTTTTATATTACAACCTTATGTGATATTGCGTCACGTTTCTTCAAAAACATCATCGTTTTTTACAGCTAACATGTGTTTTTCTTCTCCGACCAACCAATGTTACCATTACACACTGCCTGCGTTTGCGCTTTCTTAAACAATGCTCTATTGTCATTACCACCCCCAAAGCACACACTCACACCAAACCTACTTGAAGGAGCAAACACCGCACCTCTTAGTGCAATGGGCACACTGAGGGCACAATTTGGCACACCATTAGCTAATCTCTGGAGACACAGTTTCAGCTAGTTTGTACAGCTTTTGAGAAGTCTTTTCTCTTGTGAAGAAGCCTGTATATGTGTTTTCCTGTTCAAAATCCAAGCTGCACATGTTTATTTTCAAAACGCATGAGTTTTTGCCTATGGCGAAACGCATGCCTTATAAACAATGCATATATAAACTGCACGTTACCATAGCAGGGCCAACGATGAGCGACGGAGTAGCATCATGATGACATAATCATCACTGCATCCCATCGCTCAGAGTATCGCAAGCACCCTCTTGTTTGCTGGCCATTAGTTTGATGCGGTAGCACGCCGTCAGAGATATTCTTGTGCCAGAATATATATAACAACCTGCCGAGCTTTGGGGCACCATTTAATCTGCGGCTATTTGGTTCTGCACATTTCGTCGGCGCAAAATCCACCTACATGGCTCACCCCTTCATTATATGGGGGCCTTTAGTCTTGTGATTTAGCTTGTGATAGTGTCCATAGTGATCATTATAGGAGAAGTCAGATTAGTCAGCTTTTACATGTGAGTAGTGAATAAGTTTAAGTTTCACTTCGAAGTGGCACTATCTCTAAAGTACCACTTGTGGTCAATCAATAACTGCCATTTAAAACACATTCATCACAAAGACATTGCCTGCATTAAAATTTGGTGAATGCCACATTAGCTTCATTTTAAATATGATTCTATGTATTTCTATGTCCATAACAAAGTAGACTTTGAGTCTGCAGCATGAACCAAATGTCAAGAACCTCTTGTAACCTCTTTGTATTCTCTGATCGTGAGCGCCAAGTCACAAGGAACTAACACATCACAGTGCTCTGATATCGTGTTTAGCTTACAAATGTATTACCTAAGCTAAGATATATGTGATATCTGACATCCATTTATAAACCGTCTTTTCACTATAATGTGAAAATGAACTTTAGATGAATGTTTCCTGATTTGTGACTTTTTATCAGATATGATAACAAGTTTGGGGTATGTCAGATAAGGCAGCTCTAGAAGTGTTAAGTTAACCATACACATACCATCGATTGATCTTATGTTCTATTTCCATAACTTTTGGTTGATCGATCCAGGTAAAAAGGAATTGATTTTCAAATGATCGTTTCCTTAGAAGTCCATCGAATGCAAAAAATCAAAATGTGTATGGCCAACTTTAGGTATAATAACCCCAAAGCAGGGATGTGCAAACTATCCCTTTGGAAGCTGAACTGTGTACAGTGGATGTAACAAAAACTCAGTGGAAGTAAACAATCCCCATGACAGTCAAAGTAATATGTAATTTAGTCTAGGGCTACAACACAGGGATTTTAGCACAGTGCACTAGCCCGCCACTAATGGGGATAGGCTTACAGGGCTGTCTATCATAGCCCCACATCTGCACTAAAATATGCCTTATCATTGGAATCAGTGGGATAAATAGTTCTTTGTCCATAGTGTCAGTGTGAGGAATTTTAGTCCATAACTTAATTCAGTACAAAGTCTCTGTGTCAATGGCGTCAGTAAAACAAACAGTACCCTTCATTTGGATTATTTGGGAGAATTGTACCCCATCATCAAGGTTAGTAGGTGTAATAGTGTCAAATTAAAGGGATTAGAACAGTGGTGGCCAACTGAGTTGATATGGAGGGATCACTATAGGACCGCACATAACATTTTTAACCTATATCGACTTGTATAAGCACTTTTAATAAAAAATTACAGCAGGTATAGCTCGAAGACAATATTTTAAATGTTTTTAAATAACAAAAACTTGTTTTAAATGATACTTTAAGCCATATTCATCAATATAGGTGCCATAGATATTATCAAAGCTTCTGATGATATCTATGGGGCACATAACCTTTGATTCAAAGGTCATGTGCCCCTATTATGAGGTTATGTGCCGTAATATATATTGTACAATCATGCCCCATTCATTGGTGGAATAGTGGGAGCATAGGTACTCACCAGTCTGCTGGTAGTAGGAGTAGGAGAAGTGAGGGACTTGCTCAGGTGCCATCTGGGTCACTGATTGACTTTTACGTATGCATATCCAGTAAGTGTATCGCCTCTTCCCACTCTATGAAATTCCCAGCAAGGACCCATCAGTGGGGGAGTGGTGGACCAGGGTCCCCATCCAAAGTATCTGACAGGAACCCATGTGTGAGTGGCACACATGTCAATTCCCAGCCGTTGGGCGGCCGGGCCAAAACAGCGTGGTGACGTCACCACACTCTGATTGTTAGCTGCCCAAATGCATGGCAATCCATGCCTGTAAACCCAGCTTAATGAAGATAAAGATGTGTGCATTCTCCAAAATCTGATAAGATACAAGTTGATCGAAAAACCTAGAAAACTTTTGGCTGAACAATTTCTAACCTGGCCAATTAGGGCACTTGCCATTTTATGCTTGATGAATCACTTCTGGTCAAAGGTATTCTGAATAAAAAAAATCTATTTTCAAATGATCCAATAAATAACTGTACTACTTGATTGAGAAAAATTGTCCCATATATGGCCAGCTGAGCAGTGAATTATTCCTCTGCTGGACTTTCCTTGTCTGTGCACTTAGGAGTTAATCAAGAGTGACAGTCTGAAGCTAAGCAATAACATGTTGTCCCCCTTATAAAATGTCATTTGCATGCAGATAGAAAGTGAGCCAATCACATACAACTGTGGCTGTGCTTGAATGACTCATTCTTGATTTAAATCAGATTTTTTTTAAAAATATGCCTTTTAAGGAAAATATATTACCATCCAAAGGTTATTCCATCATGAAATAAAGATTAATTATGTAGAATAAAGCTGTATATGTTAAATTTTTTTGGGTAAATAAATCCATTTATCCATTCACAATGTCATGCTCTTCCAGAGGTTTGTGTAAGATTCTATAATTAATAAAACTACACTCTCAGATGTATAGTGGCCAACACTTAAAAACAGTAGACAGAGGTTGATGAAGGCATATGCACATTACCCAAAACTTCCCCCTGAATAGACAAGGGCAAGGGGACGGGAATGACTCATTTTTAAGCTGACCATACATGGGTCGATTTAGCATTCAAATCCTGAACGATTGATCTCACCATGTGCGTTTGTGGCAATCGTTCGGGAATCTAATGCTAACCACCTGGAGCGATCGATCCTGCTCCAAGAAAATGTTGATCGAACAGGGATCCGACATGTTGGTAAATCCCTGTGCATCCAAAGTATCTGCCAGGGATTGATTGCCAAAGGTGGTGTGCATGTATTGGATGAACAATCTCCAGGCAAATGGTTGCCTCTTTCATTAATGGCACAGGAATCAACCCATGCATGGCCAGCTTTAGTCTGTACATGAATGGCATGCTAATGTCTAATTTTTCATCATCTCATTAACCATCTCCTCTGCCATTGATCACCTTTAGTAAAGTATTGCTTTACTTTATCGGTCTATAGAAACAAATTGTCCACATTTGTCAACAGTGCACCTTGTATTAACCTGTAAACTGTAAAATAAAGATTCTGTTTAAAAGGTAAAACATGAATATAAACACTTTTCATATCAGATCAAATCTATATAATAAACATTATTAAAGATCCAATAAAACCCACCCACCAGCAAAGGTATTTCTAGGCAAAACATTAAATTGGCGGATTTTTCAGACTCATGAGTGCTCAGTAATATAGTATTGTTTCTTTTGTTAGAATGGTGGCCTGCATTATCCATCTGGGAAATGCAATTAATTAAAGCAAAAGATAGATTATATCTGTCTCTGTCTGGAACATTACTATTTCTGTTTACGATAGGATCATGTAGGAGCAGCAAAAATATGTCTCCAGTCTCCAGCTCCAGAGACTGATGAATGGGATTCACAGCAAACACCATCTGAGTGTAATTCTGATATGATTACTGGTAATAAATACATTCCAGGAAACGCTGCATTCCGTTGCTTGTAAAAGTGGATTGCAAATCAGCTGTTGGCAAATTCAGAACAGTAAAGAGAAAAAATATTTAGGCAATAATTTGAAGGATGATTGATGATGAATAGTACTGCAGAGCCAATAGGTGTTAGAAATATATAGAGATGTTTTTTTTTGTCTAGCTCAGACATGGCAAACTAAAGCCCGGGGGCCAAAACCGTCCCTTAAGGCTATGTCTCCACTGTGTTGTCGTGATCTCCGGCGTTAAGTGCAGTGCTTGGTGGGGTCCCGATGGAGCATATACACATTACCTGTCCAGCGGATCAGCAGAAGGAACTGAAAACAGAGGATCCACCGGGCAGGTAATGTGTATGTGCTCCATCGGGACTCCCCACCAAGCACTGTGCTTAACACAGGGGGTCCCGACGGATCACAAAACACAGTGGAGACTAAGCTTTAAGGTGAGCATACATACATATATGTCCAGACCGATATTGAAGGAGCAGGAGGCGCAGCACCCACGGTCCCCATCAACCATGATTTACTGTCATGCCCGATAGCCTTGTTTTCGAGTGGGATTGATTGATCCCGCTCGAAGGAAGAAATACATGGGTAAATTTCTTAATATGTTAGAGCACAATCGAGCTCCGTGAGCGTGCACGGCGCTCAATGTACTCGAATCTATTTAGAAATGCCCAGCTTTTATAGAGATGGTCGAATCAGTTCACAAACTCAGCTGGTCGAAAAATTAGACCATCTCTAGTCTTTTAACCTTTGTCACCTTGGTGTCAAGACGCTCTGGCTACCCTCATTCCCTGCAATAAGTGAAAAAAAAACACCAAGAGGATGAATGTTTGGATTGTTTCCTAGAGGCCATAGTTTGCTGCAATAGCATGTTTAAGCTTCTATCTATCATATCTTTTATTTATTATTTGTTTTACATATTTTCTATTTTTAAATATCCTGTCCTATCTACCAAGACTTAGTACCCCTATGCCGAGCAGCCCGTGCAGGCTTTTGGTCCGGCCCCTTTGTCACATTTAAAAACCCATTGTGACCCACATGGCAAAAAGTTGGCCCACCTCTGCTGTAGTTAAATGTGTAAGTGTAATTTAATACAAGATAAAAAAAGGCAAAGGTGCTAGAGCAATACTTTTTTTTGTAATATTGCCACAACCCTACCCTAAATAAATACCTCTAGAAAAGTTTTATCTGGACCAGATTTAAACTTTGCTGTGCTCCTCCCCTGTCTACCCTCCAAATATTGAGACTCCAATGCCACAGAATGTGAACTGAAGCTAGGGCTGGGGATGTGTAATGTTACAGTTAGATCATTCTGTATCAGTACACATACAGTGAGGAGAACAAAATTTGCTAAATTTGTAAGTTCCCTTTCTGACAAAGAAATGACCAGCCTATAATTTTAATAGTACTGTATGTTTATTGTACCTGTGAGAAATAAAAAAAACAAAAAACCCTCACAAACCCAGTGCACTAAAATCAGAGAGTGATGTGCATTGTATTAAGAGAAATGAGTATTTGGTACCTTTGCAGTGCACCTTTGATGTGTCCACCAAAATGTTAGCATGTGCCAGAGATTTCTGCTGATACTCTTGGATTTTTCTTTAAGCATTCCGCGCTGTGCTCTTGCAGTCATCTTTACAGGACAACCATGCCTAGGGAGAGAAACAACTGTGCTAAACTTTCTCCATTTGTAAACAGTCTGTCTTACCCTGAACACATGAACATCAAGGCTTTTGGAGATACTTTTTTAACCCTCTGTGCTCCGCCGTGATTGCCAGCTCAGCTGAGGGATGTAAACAAAAGTCCGGCGTCGCTGGAGACGCCGGACTTCTGCTGACAGAAAGCGACGCCCCTCCAGTTTGACGGAGGTCTATGGCGCCGCCGACCCCCGCCCCCTTCGCGTCACCAGTGACGCGATCGGGGGCGGACCCAGAAGCATCGGCATACATGCCGATGCTCCCGACCGCCGTCAGAAGATGGCGAGACCTCGGGCGTTCCTCCGGCTAACTCGGGCTGAGTTTCATGATGCATGAAACTCAGCCCGAGTTAATTCGGGGAGAACGCTCAGAAGGTTAACACTTTCCAGCTTCATGCAAGTCAACGATCCTTGATCGTAGGTCTTCTGAGAGCTCTTTTCGGCAAAGCATGGTTCTCATCAGACAGTGCTTCTTGAAAATAGTAAACCCAAAACTGGTGTGTGTTTTAAAAGGGCAGGTCAGCTTTCAGCAACATATCCAATATCATTACACTGATTGGCTCCTGGCTCCAATTAGCTCTTGGAGAAGTCATTAGGCTAGGGGTTCACATATTTTTCCACACTGCACTGTGAATGTTTACATGTAAGGTTCAATATAAACATGAAAACATATAATGTTGATATAGTATTATTTCAAGCAGACTTTGTTTTTCTATTGGTGTGACTCAGATGAAGATCATAGCACATTTTATGACCAATTCATGCAAAACGCCACGCAATCCCAAAGGGTTCACATACTTTTTCTTGCAACTGTAAAACCTTTAGCCAAGAGAGGGGGTTGGGTAATAGTATAATTTTTTGAAGTTCCACATTACTGACCATTTTACCACCCTAGTGCTTTTGTGGGGTACAGATTTCTATACCAAAAGCTCACCATAGACGTTAATGGATTTTTTTAATATGTTGTAGGCCTGCAACTTCACAAAATATGTCCATACAAGGGTCTAGTAGACATCCTGACTATAATAATGTTTGAAATAATTATGTAAAAAACTTATTTTGTATGATAGATTTAAAACAGTATGCATTTGTATTTGTTTTTGTTTATAATAAAAAACATTTCTTCACTTGGAAATGTTTTTTTTTTACTTTGAATTGTATTGGATGCAGTTATCACTGTATCCAGTACAAGTCCCTTTGTCAGCCTCTCTCCCCTGGTGTGATGGACCTGTGACATCACACCAGGGCAGAGAGGGTTAACTGCAAAGGGGCACATCTGGGGAATCACACTGAAAACAGTTTTTACCACAGAAAACTGTTTTTGTGCGATTTACGTTTGAATCTCCCGCCACCGTCCCTATGTGTCATCATCACGTCACTCCACGGGGGGAGGGGGGTCCGCTCTCCTGCAGCAGCCTCCCCTTTAGATCTT
>CM070032.1:110081467-110116944 GCA_036250615.1 Ptychadena robeensis | reverse complement strand
GAAGTCTATGGTGCACTTTTGGTACAGAAATCTGGACCTCAGCAGTGCGCTAGGGAGGTGCACCAGTTTAAAGACAAGGGGATCTGCCTTGTTGCTTAAAGGGTACCAAGCTTGTCAGGGTACCGAGCTCAAACAGATCGTCCAGGGTGAAGGTGAGAACTACCTAGGAGGACAGAGTTTATTGTACCTTACCAGTTCAGTCTCTTTAAGGTACAAGTGTCAGGGAAAAACTACCAGAGGAGTCCTGCTGCCAGTCTGCTGCAGTCTATATCCAGTGAAAGCCTGCTTCTTAACCCTCTCTCCCATAGACTGCACAACGATTTTAATAGTTTAACAGCATCTAAACTTCTGTCTCAAAGAACTGTTATTGTCGCTGCCCGGACCCAAACTATAGTACATCCAGCAGAACCTTCGGGTCCCATTGCTACACAAACCCAATACCATAGCAAATATGTAGATCACTGAACATAGTTTACCTGATCCAGGGAGTTCCTGTGTCCCCTGGCCTTGCACCCCTAGCATCATCAATGTCTTACTGATGATGGTAGAGAATACGGCTGCCTGCGGCATCCTTTGGAAAGTTTGAGATTACATTGTAATCTGTGTTAATTTAACGTAATGGTTTAAAAAATTGCAAAAAATATTACCACAAGGGAGGTTAAAGTAACACTTCTGGTATTAATGAGGGGGCCTGGTATAAATTGTGGGGGCCTAATTGTACCTTAAATACATTCTTAACTAGCCAATGTATATCAGTCAAAAGTATAAATTTTATTCAAACTGTACTTTTTGTAGGAGTAACTACTTTTAACTAATATTAGACAAGGCAGCTGTTTCTTTATATGGTTGTGTATTGACTCTTAATGTTTGCTTGTTTAATAACATATAGCAGACTTTCTACCTGAAATCCCATGGGAGAAAACTAGCCATTCAACCAACATGGCACCTAGCCATCTGAGATTCCAAGTGAAATGTTTGCTTGTTGCAGATCAGTGACTCCCAAAGCAGAGAACAGAATCAGAATGTACAACCACAGAGCCTGCTCCTCTGAACACCCAACCAGCAATGTCTACTACCCATTTTCATTCCATATAAGTTACATTATTATCAGTTCTGTTGAATTCCTGTTTGGTAAAGAAAAATCACACCATGGCTTAATATAATAAAAAGAAAAGAAAAAACTTCTCTATTTTTCTGTCCACCACTTAAAGTAAGCTGAGATTAAGGCATTTAATAATTTTAGGAATACAATTTGTTCCTTAATGATTTCTAAATGTGGTAAACAGAAATACTGTAATTCCACTAAGCAGCTGAAACCACCTTTTCTTGAATGTAGTAACCATTAGTCACTCTTTCTAGTTGTGGTGACAGACCATTTGACTTACCGTATTTTCCGGCGTATAAGACGACTGGGTGTACAAGACGATCCCCAAATTTTTCAATTAAAATATAGAGTTTGGGATATACGCACCGTATAAGTCTACCCCTCCTGCAACGCACACCAAATAAAAATTTTTATGTCTATTCTTTCAACCCCCAGATCTCCAACACCCTTAGAAGTCCAATCTTTTTTTGTATTAGTAATTTACATTCCCAATTTGACACCCCTATCTGCAACCTTTCATAGTTATTAATGTTTCCCTGCCGTTATCCATGGGCATAAATTGTATACATTTCACAATAAAATAGCTTAATATCTCAATACTGCAATACCAATTTCAGCCATGATGTCGCTAGTGAGCACACTTGCCGTCAGTAGCAGCCAGCTCTTTTCACAGACCTTGGGAAGGAGAAGGAGGGGGGTGAGGGGGATGATGAAGACTTCTCCCTCTGCTTCTGTCGGCCAGCATGCAGTGCAGGGAGCACAGATCCAGGGAGCAGACCTACAGGCTCCCCTAAATGGTCAGCCAGGGACAGGAGTGCCTCGTGCACCCCCCTGACGACGGCACCCGGCGTATAAGACAACCCCCGACGTTTGCACACATGTTCCTGTGTTCAAATGTAGTCTAATACGCCGGAAAATACAGTATATTGTTGTTTTTTCCTCACTTTTCAAAAGTTATAATTTATAACAGTTAGGGTATGTTTTCACGGCGTGGAGGGCTCCATTGACACCCCCTTCACTAAACACATTCCTTGATGGGGATGTCGATGGGGCCCATACAGATACACGACTACTGCACCCGCAGTCTCCCCTGCACGGAGTTGGTCCACCGGCCGGAGGACCTAACCACCCTGCAGCTGCGGCGCAGTACAATACCGCAGAGCAGCTAGGGTTATCGCAAGGTACACATCTTTCCACTAGCCTCGTATTTGCAGGTAATGCAAAGGCCATGCTGTCTGCATTTTTCCAGGCACTGAAGAAGCATCTCCCATACACTTCTGAGATGCAAGCGCAGTGCAGAGCAAAATGCAATGTTTTGCTGATTACAGACATAGGTAGCGTACGCAATAGCATTACTGATACCATGTATGCTATCCGCAAACAAAGACTCGGGCACAGGGATATAGTAGAATATAATATGTATATTATATAAAATATAATATATAATGGTAATTATATAATATGTATATTATATAAAATATAAAATATAATGGTAATTACCAGTTTTCAGAAATTGATGATCAGCTAAAAGTGATGACCAGGCTGAAGAGAGACAATGTTTTTAACTTAACACTGTTTGTCTAACTAGGACGAAGTATGAGAAAAATAGAGTTATTTGTACAAAACAATATAATTTCCCTATTGAACTGACAATTTGTAAGTAGGCCACAACATGCTTGTAAACAAGTTAACTAAATTAGATTTGAATTGACTGTCTCTTTGTTTTCCTATAGCCGATAATAAAAGATGTAGTCTGGATGTTATGGTTCAGCTCCAAGCCACTGCCATGAAATCACCTTTCACCTAGTTCTTCATCTGCTTCAGAGGTTACTAGAGTTCAGTCTGTCAGTGTCTGTAATGGAGGGTTGCTGTGCACTGATCCCATGCTTATCTTGCACAGCTTCATCTTCCAATTGCCATCTGTTTAAAGTAAACCTGGTGTTAGATTATGCTCAATACAAGTGGCTTTCAACAGGTCACATTGCACAATGTAGACGGGTTTAAATAACCACCTGTATTTGCATACAGCCTGTGCTTTTTTATTCCAATTCCTTTTATATACATGGACTAGAGATCATGGTGGTAGAATACAAATCTCAGCAGTACTTGGATTATGCAAAACCTTATTCACTACCAGGGAATGAGCTTGTACAACTGTTAATACTCTTTAAAGTTGGCATTCCTTCTGAATATTTCCATGGGTATTTGCTAGTTAGGACTACTCCTACATCATCCTCTCTGGCCTTCCTCTCTCTAGACTGTCACCTCTTCAGTCCATCATGAATGGTGCTGCTAGACTCATTTACTCCACTAACCGCTCCTCATCTGCTGCTTCTCTCTGCAAATCTCTACACTGGCTTCCAATTGTAGAGATAATCAAATTCAAAGTTCAGTGCCCTGCTTCTTAATCACTCCACACCTCCTGTCCCACTTACATTTCCAACCTGGTACAATTATACACCCATCACTGCCTCTCTGCTCCTCCAGTGACCTACATCCCTGCTCATCACATGCACAGCTTTAAGACTTCTCTAGGGCTGCTCCTACTCTCTGGAACTCTCTCCCTTGTCCCATTAGCTCCTACATTTAAAAAGCCATGAAAACCCATGTCCACTTCAGTCTCTTCTTCCCATCTTCTCATTCCTAGTGTCACCTCCATCCCAGTCCCATCCCCCCTACCTATTGTATACTCTGTTCCCCAACCTGAGATTGTGAGCATGATCGGCAGGGTCCACAACTCCTTTAGCGTCATAACCTGTACGTGTGTGTTATCTTGTGTTGCATCTCAACTCAACTAATTTAATGTACAGCACTGCATCATATGTTGGTGCTTTATAAATAAAAAAATCAATTTATAATAATAGGTGCACCAGCATAGATTCTCTTGGAATGCCATTTCCTTGTCTGTGTTTCATCACAGTATGTTTGTGCCTCCATATTATATACTTTTAGTTCATATTTTTTTATATTTGCAACTCCTAGTGGCTCTAATGGCTAAATACAAAAATATACAAACTATAATTAGATCTTTTACATCATTGAGATAATATTTTAATCTGTCCTTCAATTGCAGTAACAAAGCAGCTGTAGATATGAGATAGCAGTGACCCCAAAGGCTTTCTAGGCTGCTGATAGTTGGCATCAGCCTGGAAAGCCACCCCCGTTCCTTACTCGGGGAGCATTTAGAAAGACCCCCATGCCATCCCCATTGGGTGGACTTCCTAAAATTGACTGGGGACACCTGATTTCATGTCCTCAGCCCATGTGAATGGTGCCTAAAGGGTCAGTCTATCTACAAGTGATACAGTTGTGCTCAAAAACTTTTCTATCCCTCATGGTTAGTGGTTATTAAACCACTGTTTACTCTTATAGAAAAAAATCCTACTCAGAGAAGACTCTAAGAAATTGCCCTATCAGGGTATAGCACCTTGTTCACAGTCAAAGGGTCTGGCGTAATTATAAAAAGTCTTTATTGTAACTCAAGAGACTAGTATTCATAAATACAATTACACCGTCATAGTAAAAAACATCAATTGTAGATAAAAACATATATGGTGGGTTCAAACATGTACCAATCAACATTATTTCAAACGACAAACGATCTTGGGTTTGCAGTCCTCCTACATGTTTCACCCACTAGGGCTTACTCAGGGAGGTTATTTCTATGATAGATACAAAAGCTTGTTTAAAGATCTCATGTACATTCATTTTAGTCATGTTTAACAACCACATTGTATAATACATCATACAGATTAATATATATCATTTATATCCATCAGACAGTCATGAGAGTGTATCATTCTGGTTAGATCTCCTACATACAAGGTATATGAGTATGCTTCTCCTTAGGTGATTATTCAATACATTCATGGATAAGGTGTAATGGTTCATAGAAAACGATTATTACTCACAAGTCTGAGATCGGTTAGTCAGAGCTCCACCATATGGCTTCCACTTAGGGAGCAGGGCCAGTGCAGTAAGTCGGGCAATCCACGGTGTGCGCCAGGGATCCGTACCCCAGTGGAGGCGGTAGGCCGTCCACCACGTGTCCACAAATGGTGAGTCCGGGGCCTCAAGTGGTGGTGGTGACGGCAGTCACCCCACCCTTTAGATGACACGAGGGGCGAGAAGGATCTGGGTGGAAGGTGGGGATAACATCATAGTGTGCCCAGCAGACTGAATCCCCCATGCCACCCAACGAATGTGCCAGCTTACCTAGATGGAGGGAAGGTGGCCTAGGATACCAGTTGCTGACCTTTCAAGGAGGGCCTATTCCCAACGGCAGATGACCTGAGAGGGGGAAGGAGCAAACTGTAAAGCCCAGGTAGGTGGCAACACGGGGGGGGCAGAGCCTAGTTTGACCCCCCGTTCCCCAAAAACAGGTGTTGCGCCGAGCCTGAGGAGCTCACGCCCGGGAACATACAGTCTACACCACAGTGGGTATCATAGACAGGTTAAGTCACACTGTCATACTTATTAATACAATTTATCCAGCTTGGAATACTACTCACCACATACCTATTATCTCTTGCATCCCCAGTGACCCATGATTCAAGGTGGTCCTCATATGTTCTTCTCCTGAGGAAGCGAGTATATCTCACGAAACGCGTCGAGACTAAAGACATATGATCCTTTTTGAACTTCATTGTTGGACTACAATTGAATAATATTTTTTGTTATTATGTAACCTGTATTTATTTCTACATAAATTTGACTGTGTTTGCACACTGTATTTATTCTGTTTTGCCGTGAAAGTCCCCCAAATCGGTGACAAAGGGTTAATCCCCTTGTCACACTGGGTGTAACCTTTTTTCCTTTTTCTATTTAAATTTGGGATGTTGGAACTTGACACAAAGGGTTAGGATGGCTATAAATTCTTCACATGTGATCTGTTCCCTTGTAATAAGTGAGTATTAAAGGTCAAAGACTTTCCGGACCCCAGACAGCCCCTTGCATCTTTCATCTAGTGCTGCACTGCCGTTTTGTAGATTCTAAGTTATGGGAAAAGCAAAAGAACTGTCAAAGGATCTGTTGGCAAAGGTAGATGATCTCTATAAAACATGAAAGAAATTTAAGAAAATATCACAGGAACTGCTGATAATGCCAATCAGAAGTGTTCAAACTCTAATAAACATGTGGAAGATGAGGTGTTCTGTTAAAAGTACCCTGAGCTTGCATGAAACGTGTGTTTGAGCCTGCAGTAGGCCTTTATGGGGTTTTGGACCATACGATGACCATGATAATATTGCATTTTAATTGTATGTTGTTTCTGTCTTTTAAAAATTGGTGACAATAAACTCTCATTTTAATTACACCTTTATTGTATTCACACTTCACAAGTCTCATATTTGTTTTTCATAAGCGCACCTAAACTCATGTACTTTATTTCCCTCCCTGGCAAACACCCCATTGTTGGGATGATCTCCCTAAAGATAAAAAAGAAATCCTTGCATGTAATGAGATATTTCATACATAGACAGTCAGGAGAATCGAAATCACGTCATCACTTCCCTTTACAAGTCTATGGAGGTACTTATTCCCCCTTTGAATACAATATTTGTGGTGGCCTTCAGTGGCCATACAGATTACTGCATATCATTAACACTGGAAAGACAGGGATCTACAGAGGATTTAACGTGGTAAGTGTCACAGACGAGCACACAGCAGGTAAGTATATTATATATAATATTTATTATTACTTGATGTCTTTATGACACCACTGTGATGTAACTAAATTTGTCTTTTGTTTGTACTTTAGGTGGGCTATATGAACACCAGGAAAAAACACAAATGCATCTTGCACTGGGACTAGCTCGTTACTGCTAGGTGCTTATTTATACCTAGAGTCAAAGGTGATTATCTTCAGTATCTTTCAGTCCTCCATTGCCTATCCTTATGCTTAAAACTTTTTAAAAACCCACTCAGCCCCAATAATGCTGTTTAAAAACCTGACCTTCTTTGTGGACAAATCTTTTTCACTAATACTGTATTTATGATTGAATTTAGGGCTAATTTACACTGTTGTTCAAAAGTGCTGCGTAATATGCTGGCGCTATATAAATAAATGTTAATAATAATAATGGGGTCGTTCTTTAAAGGACCCTCGAGCGCCTGCACAAGATTGCAGTTGACACAAAAAAAGAGTGTAAATTTAGCCTAACTTAAACAAAATAGATGTGTAAAGTGTAGGCCATTGCTCTCATTTGAGATAAATGTCTTGTTTTATCTTCTATCATGTGATTTGCAATATGCTGTAACTCTGGATGTTTCCTTTTTAATCAACAGCTGGAAAGTAGGTAAAAGGCGAAGTTGTTTTTAGTTCATGGCCATAGGGTTGGCCATAAATCCCACATTGTCAGAACAGACATGTCTTGTGACCTGTGTTTTAAAAGAAAAAATAACTTTGCACAGAAAGGGTTTAGGCCATTCATTGCTTTGTTAGCTTGTGTTGTTGTCCTGTCAAAGATAGTATAAGAGTATGCCTTAGTGAATGCATTTGTATTCACTGCAGAAAGGCACATTTGTGGTGAAAATAATTTGTATGTAGAAAAGCCCTTCTCATGATTGTTCTAATGTTTGGTATCCATGGATGGAGTGGCTGTGCGTGCTTTCCCTTATTTCTCCATGTTTATAATTTTAAGCATCTTTGCTGTTTGCTGTAGTACTGTTCTGAGAAACATGGCTAGAATATAGAAGAAAGACCAGAAATGTATCAGCTTTCCATACTAGTCTACAACAAAAAGGGAAGGATATCAAGATAGTTATGAATCTACACTATCATAAGTGGATACATTTGGTATGTATGCCAAATAAGTCGAAGACAAAAAACCTCATATGAAGTGGTGGGCTTAATCTGTAGGGTGGTGGGACGAATCCCCTGGGACTTAAAAACCAGGGTACATGCTACAGTTTAAAAAACATACTTTTATTTAACATGCTAGAAACGTTAAATAAAACACATTCACTAAATACAACCCTAAGAATACAAGTATCACAAAATCATGTACAAGGTAGACTGTATACTGCCCAGGTATACATGACATGGTACCACTGTAATAAAAACGAGCTCATGAAGCCTTTGCTGTCTGTACGTTGGCCCATAAAACAATACCCCGAAGTGTTTCCCCCAATAGGTCATTATTGGGGGGAAGGCAAGAAATCAGTGGTACCTCAGGTCTGGTGGTCTACAATAAAGTAAAATAGACAAACATTTATTAATATGTTCATACATGTGAACACATGCCAATCCATGGGTCCTGTTGGCCAATCAGGCCAGAATCCAATGCGCGCAAGCGCGTGAAGCAGGGAGGTACAGTCCATCCCAGCTGTGGCTGATTGGGGCCGCAGCTGAATATTTAAAATAATTGGGATGGGGAAACGATTAACGGAAAGACAATTTTAAAAACATCCTGATAAATTACTATTACTAAGGGTTTGTTATGGTAATCAAACTTTAAGCCAACTGTTATACAATATGTGTACATGTCTAAATTGGTGGTCATGACCCCTATGTCCATTACAGGATATTGTAAACCTATGAAACGATGTAGCAATATTACCCTTATTTGTAAACAATGTAAGAAACAGTTTTTTGAATTTATCAGGATGTTTTCTAATATGTTGTCTTCACTTACTCCTAAGGAGGCAATATACCTGGGCCGAAACGCGTCAAGGGGCTAGGTGTGGACGGATGGACACCCACGGTCTAGTGTGGGGCCTCTTCTCCTGTTCTGCCTATTTTGGATGCCTTCAAAACACCAAATACTCGTATTTGTACTCAGGTTGATCCACTCGCAACTGTATGTTTTGCATGGTGCACTTTAGGACCTTTTTGTTTGAATGAACATGGGACAATGATGTATCCGGCTTCCTGATTAGGTTCTTTGTTTCTGAAGACTCCTTTGAAAGTTTTTATCTATTTTTGATACATGTGATATATAATAAAATTGTCTTTCCGTCAATCGTTTCCCCATCCCAATTCTTTTAAATGTTCAGCTCTGTACAATGACAAACAACATCCCTTGGTTGGGCCACGCTAACACTTCTCAACTTGATTGAGAAGGTGAAGTCATATATATTTCCCGTAGGAATTTAGAGGGATAGTTGCAACACAATTCACTCACTTGTTGCTCACATTATGTGGAGTTAAACACGATCCAAATGTAATATGATAGACTTTAAAACAATCATATTTTAATGAGAAATATTACCCTTTATGCCCACCTTTATCCTATTATCAAGTTTCACCTATTAAACTGGTTAAAACAGTTCTCAGTTGAACTATATGTGCAAATACATGGATGTACACAGTCACAAATAGAGTGAAATATGGATGCTCTAGAGTCTAGACCCTGGTGGGAAACTTGCTTAAAATGCACCTTAAAGCAGATCTACCATCTAATTAATCATTAGATAAACCTCCTTCTGCCCAAGAAATCTCGGGTTGAGTTTCATTGATCATGAAACTCCATCCGTGATAACTGCAGGCAGACTCACTTGTCCACCGGGTTCCCCTGGCGATTCTCTGATCCTTCCGGGTCCACCCCGATGGAGTCACCGGTGGCACAAAAGTGGCGGGGTGTAGGCAGCACCATAGACCTTAAGGTCACTTCTTTCCAGCACGTTTCGGAATTGTGCTCCGGACCTCCCGAGGAGCAAGAATTGTGGTGGCATTTAATATGCTTCGCGCCATGTGCGCAACGCTCAGGAGGTAAATGACACTAGAAGTGTCAATGAAACATTTTTTAAAAATATCCCTGGCAGCCCCTCCTCAGCTCTGCATTAAATGTAATTAAACATATTTTCCTATAGTCAATCATTCTAAGTGCCCCCAGTGACCACTTACGATACTGCACCCTATGTTAACCCCTGGAAGCCTGGCAAATTAAGACTGAAACTCACACGATTCCAGGGAACAGCAGGTAAGTATATTCTGTACAATTCAAGTATATATTGAATGAAGCCTAGCAATGGGAGGCAAAGTGGCAGTTTTTGTAAAAAAAAACATTAAATTAGCAGAACCTCTACCTTTATGTTGAAGTTTGAACTAGCTGCTTTCATACGTGTGTGGTATAATGGCCGTATACAGTTATATTATGCAGTTTTATAAGCATACCTACAGTATGTGTTGTTCAATATAGTTAATATGTGAAGCAGAATCATTATTTTTAGGAAAGGTTATAGTAGGTTTGGAAAAAGGTTATTTATTTTATAAGGATGTTATTACAATGTCTTCCTCTTTCTTGAGGCTAACCACATTTTTTTACATTGAAACAATTAGTGCATTCTAAATACAAGAGCTGCAATATCAAACACATCTGTAGGTCTAGATTTTTATTTTTAGAATAAAAATAATTTCTATAATAATATCTGTAATAAAGCAAATCTATAGACGTTTCATATCATATATTAATTTTAATATGTGTCTTCTTTTTCGGAAATTTAAATCAGTGAAAAAATAATTGTGCGTCTTATGGTCTAGCCTTATGGTCTAAATACGTATAAAAAAAGTTTTTCTTTTTAAATATCAAACACCACAGAGAGCAGGAATGTGTTTCGATTCCTCCAGCCAAGCGGCCACTGCCAAAAGGGAGGTCTTAGTTCCAGCTTAGAATACAGGCTGAAACTTTAATTTGTGTATAAACACTTGCAGTACCCATTCTCTGAATCCACTGAACAACATATGGAGGGACATATTTTACAATCTTACCCATGAGCACCTATTTACATATTGGAGGAGAGAAGAGTCTGTGTCAAAAAATTATTTTACTACAATGCAGAATGTTAATGTATATACACAACTCATGCTATCATAATATCATTAACTCAGCTATTACTTGTGAGCCTAGTCTGATGTTGTCAAATATATAATGTGACTCATCCCATAAGTAAATAACTGTGTAATAGCTGGATGAATTGATGTTATTTTGATAGCATGAGTTGTGTAGTTACACTATATGACAATATGTGACTCAGACTCATCTCTCATTCCATATGTAAATAGGTGCTCATTTGTAAGTTGTTAGTGCCGGATTGTAAAATGTGTCTCTCCATGACTTGGTCAGAGGATTCAGAGAATGGGTACTGCTATTGTGTGGACACATGAGCTAAGACTACCCTCCTGGCACTTGGCTTTGCTGGAGGGAGTAGAACAAAGCATTGTTTCTAGGCTTGTTAAAACTGCATGCTTCAGTTCTATCTAATATGATTGAACATGGTGTATGTTCACTTTATATGTTGATGGCTGTATCTCTGACTCTTTGTTTATTTTTTGTCTGCTAATCTCTCCAAAACTATTGGGTGTGTCCTATAGAGTGGGTATATAAAAAATACAGTATATAAAGTATGTGTACTTTAAAACCTTTCATAGACCTCCATGATAATGGAGGGGAGTTGGTTTCCCAGCCCACATCACCGGTCATTGATGACACCGGCAATGTGGACAGGGGTGGGAAATGTAAGCAGAGTACTGCTGGGGAAGTTGATATGTACAGTGAGGAACATAATTATTAGAAAACCCTGGGATATTGCAAGTTCTCATCCTTTTGACAGCTACGGGAGAAAGGGAGTAAGGGGCCCCCAAGTGCTCCCTTCTTGTACAGTGAGGAACATAAGTATTTGAACACCCAGCGATTTTGCAAGGTGTTTTGACAGCTTTTTGGTCATGCCCACAACAGTAGTTTGAGTCTCACTGACTGTGGGTAGGACACGTGTCTTTAAAGAGCTTAGACCAGTGCTACTAATTTAGATTAATGAGTGGAGTAGAGGACTATTTAAAGGCAGAGTAACAGATCTTTGAGAGATTGCCAAGTGTTCAAATGCTGATTGCCAAGTGTTCAAATGCTTATGTAGAGCAGTGCAATACCAAGACATTCTTTAAAAATTATACAATGTGATTTTTTTTGATGCTGTCTCTCACAGTGGGAATGCACCTACGATGTGAATTTCAGACCCCCCCCCCCCCCATGATTTTGCAGGGTGTTCAAAACTTATGTTCCTCACTGTATAAGAAGGGATGTTTCTCACACTATGCAGACAATGCATGCACATAGGGCCCCTTCGAACACTAGGGAGCCCCCAAGCTCTGCTCCTTACTCCCTCCCATAGCTGTCAATCTTCCCAATGCTACTCATGGGAGAGTGTCTGTCATCAGAGCTCATACACACACAGTGCCCATAACCTCCCCTAGCACTACCAATCAATCAATCAATCAATCAATCAATCAATCAATCAGAAGGCTGATGGAGGGACAAGCAGGAAGCAGGACTAAGAGGAACATGGAAGATGCTTCAGATAGTAAGTAGACTGTATTCATTATTTTTGTGTATAAAAGGAAGAATGTGTGTGTTTGTGTGTGTGTAAGGTAGAAAAGGCAGCAGGGCATGCTGGGCAGTGTATTTCTTTAGCAACTGGCAGAAGGCAATGCTTGCATTTGCAGCTTCTCAGCACAGCACAGGGACTTTGCCTTGTGACACGAATGACATGTGACAAGAACAAAAAACAATATGCATGCTGGAATCTGTAGTCCATCAGCACCTAGGATTTACAGAAAGCCTGTAACTGAGCCCATGGCCAGTAACAAGCTATCCTAGATGGAGGAGAGTCTGCATCAATATTTGTGTTGCTATAATCACGAACAAACAATGGAATAACATGGTTCATAGGGTAACACTCTGTCCCTGTTTCCTAGGTCTCCCTCTTTGTCACTCGGCCACAAAGGATTCTGATAAAGACTTTAAATGGTCAATTATGTACATATTGCACCATTTTTTTTACACCTTGTCGTCATCACTTTCGGGAAAAAGTCCATGATTTTCAAATGCAGAACATGACATGCTCCCTTCCCAGCCACGTGGTGAGCCGAACAGAGCGTACATTTCAGTCTCAGGAAACTAGTGTGTTTTTTTCTTAAAAGTGTAACAAAGTGAAGCACAGGTCACCAAAGGGTTTAAACTCCTTAGTATCACAGTGTACAGAACAGATCTCACATAGGGCCCTCAAAAAGCTAGAAACAGCCCTGTGTGTAATGAATTGCTAATCCATGACAGTCTTTAACCAGAAATGAGAAAATGTATCTGTTTAAAGTCTGTACAAAATACCTAATCTTACAATATATTACAATATGAAAATACAGTATGGCAACATGTACATGCCTTCTATGAAGAAATAAGATGTGCATGCCATGACAATGCTTGATGACCTTTTATCTTTTCTGTGTGCACATACGCAACACAATTTACATGATCTGTTTTTTTCTTGTTTCTCACTCAAAACATACTGTACCATATACAATTATAAAACGCATAACAATGTAGAAAATATTATAATAATAATTTTACAGCTAAACCATGTAAAGGTGGGAATACATGGGTTGATTTTTTCGTTCGATAGATTAAAAAGGTTTTAAATCATTGGAACGAAAAGCTAAAACCGAACAAAGGTTTCATTCCACTAACATTAAACAAAAGTAAACAACATCGAATAAATGATCTATCGAAAGCTGATCGGACATGTTGGTAAATTTTTATCTATCTTGTAAAAAATTAATGAGAATCGAACGTACAATCGTTTCATTCTATAAATTTTGTTCGATCTAATAAATTTAAATAAAGCTATTTCTTGTTCAAAAATCGAACGAAATTTAATTTGAGAACAGTCGAAAGAAATTTCATTTGGTCGAACGAAAATACAGTGTATACATTCAATATAGGCACAATTGATATCTGATCAAAATATTGAACATCCTGATCGAATCTATCGTCAATTGTGCAAAAATCTATATGTATATTCCTACCTTAAAATTTTAATTTTCTTAAAGAGCTCTCAGGAAAAAAAGAGCCATTATATAGAATAACATACACTGCATGTTGTTGCTACTTTGTGCTGATTTTTAAAACTTCACAGCAAGTATTGTATTTTTTTACTGATGGCTCTTTAGGGACATAAGGGAAAGCTCAGATCTTCGCTAGCCTCGCCATCATGTCCAGACATGACCACATTCCTTAGCCAGACTGCCTGCAATATTTAAAACAATGAGCTTCCTCCTCATCCAAAGACAAAATATATATTCTTTTTTGCTGGGTCTACCTCCACTGAAAATCATTCATAAACACAGATCAGATATTTTTATCTAATTATGTGTTGTAGCTTTACATACAGTTGGCGTTATTGAACGCATTGCACTAGTGTTTTCAATACAAGTGTAATGAAGACGCTGCTGCTATTATGTCCAAATGATTGCAAATGTGGATTAAACATAATACACATTAAAGCACATACCAGTGTGCATGGTATGAAAAACCTGTGTACCATACGTAGTGCACAACATGTAGGAGAGTGGCCCATGTTATGTATGTGAGTAACCTGTGCTTGGAGGGTAATGCAAATATTTCTGAATATGCCTTAACTAAAATGACAATGTGACCAAGCCATGTGGGACTGCCAAGCTTGGGAATAGGTTTTTATAAGGCCCAGTATTAAAGTGGGAAGGTTCTTCATCAGATTGTCCATGGAGTTACCAGTTGGGGTCAGGGGTGTCATGCTGGACATAAGCCTCCGTGGGAAATGGACACTACTGGTCCTTGTGGTTGGATACCTGTGTACAGCTGTGATGTACCGTATTTTGGACTATAAGACGCACCTGACCATAAGACCAGTTTTAAGAGCAGGAAATAATATTTAATGTGTTTAAATGAATTAGTGAAAAATTCTCATGCAGTACCCCTTTTCAGCCAGAGAAATGATGTCACTAGGAGCACACTCCAGCATCTCTTCTAGTCTGTGTCTGGTGGGGGAATCTGCACACTGATCTCCCTGTCTCCTCTACGCTGCTGTGTGAGGAAGCTGCCTGCGAGTGCTGCTCTCCCCACACACACTCTGCATTGGCTATATCTGCGGGGCTCTGCAAATATAGCCAATACAGTTCAGCTCCCTGCCAGCTCTCCCGGCAGATAGGAGATCTGCACACAGCTGATCTCCTATCTGCTGGGAGAGCTAGCGGGGAGCCAAGTTGCGATCACCGGCGGTCAAATGGCCACGGGTGGTCGCACATTCGAACCATAAGACGCAGGTACTTTTTTGGGGGGTGAAAAAGTGTGTCTTATAGTCCCAAAAATACGGGAGTTCAAGACATCTCCCCTGTCCCTGCATAGAGCAGGGTTTTTCCTAGCCCCAGGAAGAACCGATACCGGGAGGAGTGCGGGGCCACCCCAGAGACTTTGTAAAATAGAAATGGCTTCTTCCAAATGGCTGGCACAGAACTGCATGATGTACCTGTAGCAACATTAATAAAGTACCAGTTCTTAGACCATCTGGCTAGTGTTGAGCTCGAATATTCGAATTTCTAATATATTCGGCGAATATCGGCTATTCGAGAATTCACAAATTTCGCGAATATAGCAGCAGTGATTCGCAATTTTGAATATTTGTATTGGGATGCTTATGGGCATGGAGAGTGGAGGGCTATAAATATTTCTAATATGAGTAGTATAAAATGCATGCACTTTATTGAGGGCAGTTTTCAGAGTATTGGATATTTGCATATTTATTTCCAAGAGCCAGTTTACCGCTTACATCTGAGATGGGGGCTCCAGATAGGAATACCGAGGCAGGGTGTAGGAAGCTTTGTCCAGGGCCGTTTCTCCTGCTATGCCGAATATGCATGTGCATAGGGCCCCAGGTCCCACCAGAGATCCCCGACGCCCTCCCTTGCCTGCATATCCGGGGCCGTTTCTCATGCTATGCCAAATATGCATGTGCATAGGGCCCCAGGTCCCACCAGAGATCCCCGACACCCTCCCTCGCCTGCATATCTGTGCCAATATGATCTGGGTGTGCTGGAGGGGGAAAGAGAAGAAGAGGTGGCATGTACGGGCGTGTTCCTTTCTTCTTCTCCAATAGCACCCCTCCCCCAATCGACAGCTCTACCAATTGCAAGAAGTTGCATAGAGCCCCCGGAAGGCTAAAAACGGCACTGGCTATGTCCAACAGCCTGCTGAACCTCAAACAAATTACAATTGCCTTGTATTGTTGTACTAGGAATGCAATGAAAATTAAAATGTTTTAACTACACACCTATGGTATGTTGATGCTCTATATTTGTTTTCTTCACCACAAGACTACATGTCCATGATTTGTTTTATTATCCATTATTTGGAATCATATGTCACTGCTTTGGCAACGGTTTCATGCCATTTGACCTGGTTATATGAGGGAAAGCTGACATGGCTATTCTAGTCATGTGTATAGTGAAAAAGGAAGTTGTTGAGCAGAACGCTGACAATACAATGTGAAATCACAAGATTCTGCATCATTGACACATAAGTGTTACACAATGACTTGCTCAAATTAACTTCATATAAAGGGCCCAGAACTTAATGCCCCCTTTACAGTGCTTCTTGCATATTAATTCTACCACCTTTTTTTTTCATTTTGTTTTTCATCACTGCACTAAAACAAATTGATGGAGGCGGGGCCTCCTACTGGGAACTATATCCAATGCAAATGCAGTGTGTAGTGTCAGAAATGTGATCTTAGGGGACAATGAATTAATAGCACAGTACAACAGACAGGCCATTAATGTGTAACACAGGATAAAATATGCATGTTAATATTTCATAAAGGAAAAAAAACCCATACCAAGCCACCTGAAAGAAAATGTCACCTGAGGCAAATCTGGAGGCTACCCTCATTCTAAAAATTCTTGTAAGAAGTCTTACAGAATAACTTACATATGAGGCAGTCTGTTCCTTTCATTAACACATTTGTTTTTCTGAGTCCCCTGTAACAGTTGTATTGCCTGTTGATATACCAGGCAGTCTCCCTGTCATCTTCGTAAGGCAGACTGAACAAAACTTAAAGTAACAGGGCCAGTGACAGGGGTACTTAAGGTGGCCATACACAGGGCAATTTTCCACTCGATTCCCAAGCAGTCGAGCATGGTGATCGATCGTTTCAATTCCTGTTCGAAAGCTTGGTCGAACAGGGAACCAACATGTTGGTAAATCCCTGTTCAATTGCTGTTACTTTGGATGGGATAGAATAGATTGAGCAAAGTGGTGTGCATCGATTCACTGGCCATTTGTTGAATGCTCAAGTGCAACATGGTGACGTCCTCGAGGGGATTTCGACCCATGTATGAGGACCTTAAAGGTTACATTCGATTTCCCTACGATCGATGTGAACTGCAATTGAAATAACCCCTTCATGGAGACATTGATATTTGATTGATGTTGGTTTGATCGATCAAAAGCATAATCCAAAAGGATGTATAAGTATGCTTATTATTTAAATCGAACCAAACTCAGTTGGGCACAACAAAATAACATTCCATATATACTCGATCGATCAAACATTTTCAACATGTCCGATCACTTTTCAATCATTTTTTGGTCAATTTTGATCGATCTATGTTGATCAAACCATAAGGACAGGCATCAATTTCTGCTTGATCAGTTAAGGTCGATCGAACGGGAAAAATCAAAACGTGTATACGACCTTTACAGTGATCTGTTTTCATAAAAAAGGAGATGATAACACTATCATCTCCACAGATGACCATACTACTTTCCAAAGGTCGCTGCATGCCTCACCTATTGCTATTCTTGAGAGTATAGAGGCAGGTTGTGTTTTAGTGATTGGACAAGAAATAAATAAACAAAGAAAATGCCCAAAAGAAATAAGAGAAAACAAATACATTGTAACATTTGACATTCTTGGGTTAATGATATTTAAATATAAATAATAATAATAATAATAATAATAATAATAATAATAAAGCATAAGGCCTAGTTTAGCCATAGTTGACCTCCATTTTGTGTTCACTCTCCATTTTAAAGTCCAGACAGTGTTTTGCTTTATGGCCTAAATCACAGATAGGCCACTTTTCTTCTAGTCTACTTGAAAATCCATACCCTGTGATGTTGTTCATCAGATCTATACTATATATGGTATAATTCTGGAATTAAGCTTTGTCAGTAGTTGTAGGTGTAAAAAAAGAGAAAAACATCCAGCATACATAAAGGGTGTAATTGTAAAGTTCACAGTAGCCTTCAGGACCTATGGCCATCATATATGTTGTATATTTGTTCTATGTGATGAAATGTTATCTCAGATAACTGACCTGTGAAAACTGAACTCTGGAGAGCTGAGCTCCTGATTTGACTAATTAGGTATTTTTGTTACCTTGTATGTAAGCGGTTATTCAACATGGACAATGTGTCAGATTGTTAAGCTCAGTAAACATACATGACTGATGGATTTGGCAATTTCTTTCTCCTTTACCAGATTTCCATAAAGCACCGACTGCTCAACATGGATTTTAATTAGCCACACAGTGGCGTAGTTAGATAGGGTCAATATGGGCAGTTGCCCAGGGCTACATCATGCTGGGGGGGGGGGGGTGGCATCTGTGTATCAATAAACTTTTCTGATGCCCAGATGCCTCCCCTCCTGTGCAACTGCCTATCAAGTGTGTGGCTGCCCGGGAAGAGAGAAGATGAAGTGGAGTGCTGGCATGTCACAGAGTCCGTAAGTCTGTGATTCACCACTGGTCTGCGTCCACCGGTCGTTTCCTGCTGTGGGAGCACCCAGAAAGCGACCATGTAAATTAAGCCTTACTATATCGTATCATGTTTCAATATATGCAGTACTCATGTTTAAATCATAAAAGGGAATTATAATAGAAGAATCACAAAGAAGGCAAACCATAAGGCTCCCAGACGTCACTGTATGATTAAAGTTTGATCATTGAATGATTATGGGATATAAGTATATTTAAGTTAATATAGATGTACAGAAATTACACATGGAACGATAAATGAGTACTCTACGAATTTATAACTGAACTACAGTATGTGAAGCACTTAAAATAACAAAAGTTAAATGTATGCGGCAGTAGTCATGTTGGGAAATAATTATGACATGCTAGCGACCTCTTCTGTACACAGCTGGTATTGCATAGCTCCCCTCATATGAAATGCCACATTCTGAACTCATTGTTTCTCTTAGATTTGTGTGAAAGGATTTATGAGGAACAGGTGTCACTGGGATAAAAATCAACAACATAAAAAAGAATGATCCAGCCTCCCTATATAACACAATAAATTGTGTTTCCTAGCAGCCCCATTCAAACATGAGTAGTCTCTGGTCCTAAACTCACAGAAATGTCTGTCGACTTTTTTAGGCAGACAGCTCTACTCTCCTGTAAGTATATTTTATGGGAAAGACCTTCCTAATATACAGTTTACTTTGTTAATACCATGTTATTTTACTTAGCTATTTTTGCTTTTAAATAACAGTTTTAACAGTTTCCATTTTTACTGCTCTTTTTTTTACTCCTCTGATTTGCCTACCATTGTTCCCTTAGGTTATCTGGAGTCACAAGCCTTCTGCTGGTGGCCTTTTAACACGTACTTCTATGTTAGGGCACTTGTCACCAAGAAATGGGTATTGTACTGGACAGTTGTCCAGGGCAAAAAAAGGCCCCAGCTAGAGTATCGTTCAGTTATCTCCAATTTAGGCAATGGTTACACTCATTGATGTTCTTGAACTCCTTAACCCAGTGATTCCCAAACTGAGGGACTGCTGCCCCCCCCTCTCCTAGGTAGTGCAGAGATATTTCTGGGGGGGGGGCACAGCTAGGGGGGCTGCAGAGGTGGCACTTGGAGCCCTCTATGTGAGAATCGCGGTGTCAGTTAGGCAGAGGGGAGAGAGAGATCTGCAGAACTCAGTTGCCTATTGGCTTTCCCCACTGCCAGTTCTCTTCTCCCTCTGGGGATTGCACACAGTCCATCCACCCTCCACTACCACTGCCAGCCAATCAGACAAGCCTGAAAAAAGGACAAATAGGAAGACAACCATGAGGGAATTAGCTGCAGACAGTAGGTAGACTGAATGTTATGTGTGTGTCTCTGTGTGTGTTTGTCTTAAAATGAATGATGAATGTATAATCTATTTCATTAGTGTGTGTCTATATATGAGAATAAAAGAAAGGAGGTTCCCTCAGGTGGGACTTTTTGTTCGGTTCATTATTGCATACGTAACTGACATCAAGGTATTCCAATTAAAGTCCCACCTGAGGGAACCTCCTTTCTTTTATTCTCATACCTTTAGGGATGGGAATGCCTTGGTAGATTATAGAAATACAGGTTCACATTCACAAACTTTCTTTTCGTGTGTCTATATATGATGCATGTCTTTGCATGACTGGTGTGTGTGTGTGTAAAAGGGAGTTGAATTTTAAATAAAGTATAAGGGCCATTTCACACTAGCTGTGCTGCATCTATAGTGCATTTTGTTTATGGTAATGGATGTGCTAGTGGTAATGCTACCATGTTTGTTACCTTTCATAGAACCCTGTTTTTCCGCATTGCACTGGCCCTTATTCTGAACCTGTGAAGTTTGTATAAAGGGGGTGGGGGGTCCACAATGTTCCTATATAGAAAAGGGGGCCCTGCAAAAAAAGTTTGGGAACTTTTAAGGCCCTTTGCTGGTAAAGTGTATATGCAATATTTACTAATCTTGAAGTGCCCAAAAGGGGGTAATGCAATGGTACCAACTCTCATCTCAGACGTTTCCCTCATGCTCTCCAAAAAAATACAAACACCAAGAAAAATGAAGCAGAGGGACTGGGTATTTACTAAAATCAAGAAAATGTATTTGAAAAAAATACTTTCATCTCATAGAACACCTCAACTGGTTAAGCTTTTTGTAAATGTAAACAGTTCCAGTCCTATGAGTAGCTTAAAAATGGTACAAAAGTAAGTAGTTAACTATCAGATGTAAGAAAAGGTTATGTTGCCTAAAACGGAAATAATTTTTCTTATTTTAGCTTCCTTAAGGATTACTGTAGCCTTTGCAAATGTATATTAAGCTTTATATAGTATTTTAAAAAAATTATGCAGAGCCCCCATAGTTCATAACCTTACCCCCATTTGGAATGAGGTCTGACCAGTCTGGGAAGGGGTAGGCGACATGCAAGCATGTGCAAGCAAAGAGTGTGCTCTGTAGTTTCTTTTACCAACACAATAAAACCAACTGAACCACCCATCTCCCAATGGCTATCCCCTCACATTAATCTGATGAACACAATCAAGATTGTCAAATTGCAAATAAGGGGAGAGCAGAGACCTCTGGTTTCTTTCACAAGTTGGAATGGTGTGACCATCAGCTCTGGGTGGGGGAGTATTAAGTATCAAAGGATTATTAAACCCTGATGTAAAAATATAAAATGATGTGCATGTACTTACATTTGTATTGCATTAAGGTGTTACTTTGCACTTACTGCATTTGTTCATGTTATAAAGTAGCCACAATATAAGCACAAGATGACAAATTTTACAAGGTGGACATAACATAAGAGTTACTCTTTCACACTCTTGTTTTCCAGCTGAGATGCTGGTGTTCAAAGGGGATTGTAGGAGGGACCAGTGCACCACTAGGGAGATGTCAAGCATATTATATGATCCGTTAACTGGATCTTATATTTTATTTTCCAGATATAGAATTTTGTCCATTCAATTAGAGAGAAATGATGCTGTCTCTTCTCACTTCCTAACAGAGCTCTCATCCCTAAAGATAGCTTATGAATTGTCTCTTTAGGCAGAGCAGAGCCAATTGGTCACTTCTTCCACAAATCAGCTCCCTGTTGTTAGTCTGCTCGGCACAACCTTTAATTTGTAGAGAACAAATGAAAAAAAAGGAAGAAAATCTCATGGGGGAAAAACATTTCCAGAGGGGGCCTGCATAGATGTTATTATTCATTTTCCTGAATGATGTGTTTTGACTGTAGTCGTCCTTTAACAAATGATCTTGCTATACAGTAGCTTTGTACATGATTTCCAATTAGGATAATTTTTTTTACCATGCTGTGAAAAGCACATGGGTTTGACCTTGGATGGGTAGGAGGCTTTTGCTGAATATTAAGTTGTAATAGTCATAAAGGGAAATTTCTTTCTAGATCTTGAGTACATTATAATTACCTTCTAGTGAACAACGTTGCAACCAATTCATTTATGCATCGATGGGCTGAACACTGAATCAACACAAGAAGCAATGTCAGAGGTCATGAAGCATTAATTGGGACAGAAAATGATGACATTCAGTAAACATACATAAAAAATGTAAGCAGGGCAATGAAACAGCACCACTTATACAGTACATTCAGTGGCCACTTCATAAGGTTGCTTACTAGACCCAAATAGTTAAATCACAGGGCTTAGCCCAGTGCATGCAGCAATATAATTATAATAAAATGGTTTAGCTGTTGTCTGATCTGAGAAAATGCATGATCTATTGAACATTAATCCTGGAATGATTGTGGGCATTCTATTTTTGACAGTGGTTAAATAAAAACAGGGATTTTTGTTAAAGCTGCCAGTAAATAAACAAATTTGCAGTAGCAAGATTTATTTACACTCAATACCCCAAAAGCTACATAATAAAAACAGACATATAGACAATTTAGTAAACTCATTTAAGCGGTTCTATACGCAAAAAAAACAAAAAACATACATTACATTGACATAATACTCACCTGTTAGCAGTATACATCTGTAGAAACTGCTACAGAATAAAAAAACAACAACGTACTCACCTTCCTCACTTCCTCATTCCCGGGGAAATCATATTTAAGGGCAGATAGAAACAGTCCTGCCCATTCTTCATTCTGACTATGGGGCTGTAATTCTATAAAACGGCCACTAGATGGAGCTTCGATTACATCATGTTAGATTCGGCAGAAGTGAAGCTGCATTCCAATTCACACAAGACTTCAGACTTCTTTCCAGCTGTCCCTGCCATGCTTGTGTTAGAAGCTGCCGCGGCGGGTACGTCACGCAGTGGGAGGGAAGAGCCTGAGAATCACCTCTCCTGCTGTAAGGAACTTTTTTTTTATATTTTGAGCAGTGATTGCCTAATTATCATTAGTGCTGCTGCTCATAGTGTAAAGTGCCCACTTTAACAAGCAAAAAACTGAAATATCCAACTTACAAAAATATTCATACCTTTTGCACCTACACTCAAAATTTAAGTGGACCTATTACCCTCTTTTTTACATTGTATGATTGGCCCTAGAAGTTCCAATAATATTTTAATAGAATAATACAATATAAACATTAAAAAAACTTGCCTGTAATAAGTAAGTTCAGAAGGCCCCTAGCATCATTCTCTTTCCTTCTCTGTGATGATGCAGCACTACAAGGGACAGGAATAGCCGTCATCACAAAGCAGTTACAGCTAGGAATGAACCTTATCAAGCAGCCCGTCCTCTCTCCTTTTCTATGAAAAATACACACACGTTCTCCATTGCAAACCATTGTATGGTGCCCACTGTGGCCATTTGTGATATTGCATTGAATTAACCCCTGAAAGCTTGAAAGATGAATGAATATCTCATGTGAACAGCAGATCAGTATATTTTTTAGGATTGTCAAGCTCTATAATTCTATATTTATATACTTTTTAGATCTTGCGTATATATCTAGCTGTAGTAAAATACCTTAAAGTGAACCTACCACCAGAAATTTATCTTTTAATTTATTGCACTAGAAGTGCTGATGATAGGGAGGAAAGCATAAAAAAACTTACCTGTAAGGAGTAATTTAAGAAGATCCCTTGCAGCATCCCCTCACTTCCTGGCCCTGATGTGCCACCTAGGCATAAGAAAACAGTGAATGCTGGGTAATTCTGTGATCTCATTGAAAACCATTAAACACCCACAGTGGCCACTTGCAATATTGTACCCTGTGTTAACCGCTGGAAGCCTGGCGAATAAATATGGAGTCTTTCATACAATTCCAGATAACAGCAGGTAAGTATAGTATTTTAGGATTGTGGAGCCCTAAGCCACTATCATACCAGCTCAGAGGTAAGTCAACCTTTCATTTTTCATATATATTTGTAACATAAATTAAACATCCGCTTTAACTACCTGACTTTGAAAGCAGCTGACTTTAACAATCGATTTGCTCCAGATTTTTCGGTTGATCGACCATCGTGCTCGCTCCCGCCAGCCGAAAATCGGGTGGCCTCACCTGGTGAGATAGACCAGGAATCTCCCGCATATCGGATCGCACAATTCCCGGCCAATCCCATTACTTTGAATTAAGGTAGGTAGGCTGAGGTCAGAAGCTGATGCTGTAAAGTAACAATGGAGCAAGATGAAGAGTATTCATGCAGTCAATAGCCAAGGGTTGGTAGACAGGTGATGATTATGAAGCAATAAGTAGCAAAAGGGAGGCAGAGCAAGGACATGGCTTTAAAGGAAGTACATGGGAGGAGCCAGTTCTCAAAGACAAGATTGCATGAGAAGATCTGGGAAAGGCTTCAAAAATGTCTGCAGCAAATTGCTTTTTTTCTTTTACAAAACTAGCTTAGATCTCCCCTGATATGCCCTGTGCTAAAAAGCAGGTAGGGTGATATTCAGCCCCTATTCATATGCATATGAAGCCAATGCTTTGAAATCAGTTGACTGTTTTCTCCAAACCAAGTCACTAGACATGGCTTTCTACCTGTGGTTGAGTAGAAAAAAGGTAAGCATTGTGCCCACGTCCTGAATGCTAAGTTAAGATAAAAAGCCATCTTCACCACAACTTACCTTTTCTGAAGCTTAAAGCTATTTAACCTCCTGGGGGGTCATCCTGAGTTAGTTTGAGATGAGTTTGTTAACTAATAGTATTTACCCCAAACTACACTCAGGCTCACTTAACTGTCTGGAGGGAGCCCTTGGCATCCTTCTGTGTGGGCAATCTTTCAGGGTTCGTCACTCAGTGGGGGGCAGCACCTTTAACCTCCATATAAGGACGCAATGTTGGGTTTTTTTCATTACATACCCGGCGGCATCAAAGACGCTGGTGATGTAAAGGTGGGAATAGGGAAGGTGGGGAATCGCAGCAGATGATTGCAATGCCCCCCCCCCCCCCGCATATCCTTTGACATTTTACTATTACTGAGATTTATACACAATACTTACCAATTTTTACCCAAAATACCCACAAGGTTTTGCCATTAGATGTATGAGACATATGTGTGTTTTGTAAATGTAAGATGGCTCATATTTTAAGCAGACCTGATGTCACGGGTGAACCACAAGAGTAGTGGACCCACCGTGCCACCAAGCAAGCATAAACCAGGGTGCAGAGTCTAAGGAGCCCCCGGTATTCACCAAAGCATTCCGCAAGGAATGGTGGAACTTTGCTGCGGGAGACTCCCAGGTTGCGGTCCCAAGCCACACTTACTTGATAGCGGCTGACAGTGGAGTATCGAAGGCTCAAACATAATCAGACAGGCAGTAGTCGGGGCAGGTGGCAAACGGAGTAGTCGTATATGGTCCAGGGGTTGGTAACGGTAAAGATACCGCAACAGAACCTGTGTTTCAGAGGCATAAAACACTCTTTGTTCAGGCAACGCCCTGTTGTCTCAGACTTCCTGTTATACCCAGGTCAGGTCATCTGGTTGGACAACAGGGCTTCAGGTGTGGTAAGTAGTGTGCTACTCCAGCAGATGGAGCAGGAGCCAAATCATGTGCCACGATCTTTATCACCAGCAGAGGGAGCTGATCTATGGAAAGTCCTGGTTCTCTGAGGTTTAGTAGACCCCATAGCACTGGTAGAGGGCGCTGCTGCAGTCACGGATTGCTGGGTGACACGCCCATGTGTGACACCTAAGTCCCTCCCTGGCTTGTACCCAATTATTGCCCCTTGTCATCCCTTGACAGTCAGGAAACTTAAATCAGTCTATCAGTCACCATCTACAGAGAATCAAATATGGCGTCTGGTACAGACGAAAAAGAGTAGCTATGTATATTTTTTTTAGCATTTCGCAACATTTTGCATTATTCTAGCAGTTCAGAGGTCTTTCTTTTAGTTTGTTTTATTTAAGATGTGCTCAAATATAACCAAGCCATTCCAGGTGTGCTGTTAAATAAGGATTGCAACCATACCAATGTATTACCTGGCAAGTGATAGTTGGATTGTTCCTATTTCTTACGTATGTAAGATACTGGCTTTTTTTGTTGATCCAAGTTTATAGTCAATAGAAAAAAAAATTGCAATTAGAATGATAAATGTTTCATGTATGTTTCCAGAAAAAAAAAGTAGATACCAGCACATAGCTTTATGGTGTCTTTTATGCTCAGTATGTGCTAGTTAAAATTTTTTGCGCAGTCTTTTACTAGATAGTCATATTCAGAATGTTACAAATTGTGACTAGAGATGGGCCGAACTGTTCGCCGGAGAACAGTTCGGCCGCGAACACGGCATGTTCGCCGTTCGCCTCGCCGGCGGACAGTACGGGTGTTCGACCCGTACTGTTCGCCGGCCAGAAGAAGGTCTAAATTCTTCCTCCGGCAGGATCACAACCTGTGTAATCCTGCCGGAGGAAGAATCTTTTCACTACAGAAGCCGGTCTTGTAGTGAGAAGACCGGCGGAAAAACCGGATGTGACGTCAGTGACGTCACATCCTGCGGCCGTAACCAGGAACTATGCGTTCCAGGTTGCGGTCCACGGACCGGATGTGACATCACTGACGTCACATCCGGTTTCTCCGTTTCAAATTCCCCGCCTAGAGGCGGGGAATTTGAATATGTCCGCGAACAGAGCGGACGGCGAACATCTTTGAAGTTCGACCCGCCCTGTTCGCGGACACCCCAGGGAGGGTTCGCGCCATCACTAATTGTGACACAATTGTACACAAAGTGATGACCAGTGGGTATGTTTAGGGACTTTCTAAGACAGTGATGAATGATTCTGAGTGTTGATCTGTTAAAGCATTTCTTTGTGCTCCAGCTAGTTTAACTTGGCACCTGTAGTTTCTAGAACTGAAATGTGAAACTGGTAGCAGCATGGTAGCGGACTATAATGAGGCCGCTCGCTCAGATGATGCTGTCAACTACATTAACTTGTTTTTTTTTTCTTTCTTGCTGAAGATAGTCACAGCTGCTCTGTGGAGATTTGATTCATAATGTGTGATGTGGAGACAGTAAATCATAGCTCAAGGCCTCAAAGTAGCTAAAAGAACAGCTTTTCATGTGTCACATTTTGTTACTACTTAGCAAGTGAGAACACAAGACATAAACTTAAAGAGTTTCAGAATCCCTCCAGCCATGTCTAAATATCACATTGGCGAGCTGCAAACTCATATTGAGATCGAACGGGGTAATTTTTTGTTAGAGAACCAGTAAGGTTTTTTTTTAAATATGACAAGATGGGCATTAATTACTTATGGTTCCATTCTCATATGCAGCTGTATCACATACTTTAAGGAGTTGCAGATGCCTACTTGCTACTGCAAGCTTTTATAACACATGTATAAGGCTTTTAACACTGCGTTTATACTATAATGTAAACAGTGGATGGGTGCAGAATCAGTTTGGGTGTAGTTTAAGTAGGAAACCTTCATACCCAGGCGTTTACTTCTTCAAGCTCCTAGTGTTGATCCCGAATATTCGAATCGCAAATTTTCATTGTGAATATCGGCACTTGAGAATTCATGAAGATCTCGAATATAGTGATATATCTTCGTAATCCCAAATATTTGAGAATTTTACATCAGAAGTGTTGATCTCGAAAATATGTGAATATCTGGAAAAATCTTTTTTGCAATTAACGTAAAAATAACTGGAGATCACAAATTCTCAAATTTACAATTTTGTTGCGAATATTAGGTGAAAAGTTTGCAATATTTTGCCTATGCTGCTCATCACTATTAGCTACAGATACAATCTTAGAGTTGTCATAAGGTTAGAAATTTTGTTGTAGAATATATGTGTATATCATCATATCTATTATACAACCAGCATCTCAGGCTGGTTCATTTTTTATTTATAGGACAGCAACAATTTATTATATTTGGCAAGTGAATTCTGAATTACCAAAATATTTCCCCAAAGAAAATAACACTTGCAAAAGATTTTATTTGACAATATTTGTGAATGTCAAATAACACAAAAAGTTTGTAATGAGTTTATAACCTAAAGTTAATCTGTACTGAAAAAAAGTATTAAACTGTTAAGCTAGCCATACACAGGTTGTGTGGTGATGACACCAAGTAGCACTCGATTGTGAGTCGGTGGAACAAGAATCGATGTGCACCACTTTGCACATGATTCCTGTTTGATGGGGACCCTGGTCCTGTGTACCCTGGAAGACAAGCAGCTGAGAGAGACACAGGATGGCTTTGGCAGCCATGCTGGGCTCCGCCTCCTTGCCTGTGTCCCAGCCCTCAGATGACAGGCAGAGCTGACACAAGCAAGGGAGCAGAGCCCAGCACAGCTGCTAGAGTGCAGGGGGGAAGAGGGGAGCTGCATCATCATGTGTGCCTTTCTCAACTCTGTCTTTAGATCAACCGGGATTTTGTTCCTGCTCGAAGGAAGGCAATTTTTTTCCCAATTACTGTTATATCAGCTATTGAGAATGTACACGGCCATCGATCATTGGTCGAACGGTAAATCGATCCATGTATGGGCACCTTTACTCACCTCTGAGCTGTTAGGATGGTGGAGAAGCAGATGGTAGAGCCTTGGTAATGGCTATTTTCAACCCTGAAAAATGGTGCTAGTTAATTATTTGTAATTCTAAAAACTGATCTTAGATTCAGGGAGGAGAATTATTAAGGTAGAGACATCTCCCTTCCCAAAGGGATTAGAAGTAAGTTTTTTTCCTATTTTTTTACAAATTGACCATATCATTAAGTTAGGTAAGTATAGGTCTAATTAAATCACCAAGGTTAACACTAGTAAGAATTTATATAAAAAAGGACTCCATATAGATGGGCTATGTTGATTGCGGTGTATGCGGTGTATCATATCTTGCTGTACAATTGAGAAGTAAAACTGTACAGGCTGAGACTTAATTTGATGTTTGTTTTTCAATACATTCATTTTTAGGAGGCAGATTTTAGCTTATCTTTTTTTTTTTTTTGAAGGCCTCTCCTAATTTCTGGGTGCTCTTGTTTTGCATAACTATTTTGTGATTGGCAAAAAAATCATAGCAAGTCACAGCAAATTGCTAAGCGAGCGGAAATATACTCACTTGCCATGCCTAGTGCCTGCTGTACAAGCCTGTGGGGGCCGTGCTACAGTATGATCTGCGGTTGCTGCAGGTGGTCAGGCCTAGGTCCAGCAACAGCATGAGCTCCAAGAATGAGGTCAGCTGACTACCTGACTATACTGAATGACCAGGTCATTCCATTAATGGATTTTTTCTTACCTGATGGCACGGGCATATTCTAAGATGATAATGCCAGGATTCATCTTTGGGATGTGCTGGAGAAGGCTTTGCAGTCAGACTCTACCATCATCAATGCAAGATCTTGGTGAGAAATTAATGGGACACTGGATGGAAATAAATCTTGTGACATTGCAGAAGTTTATCGAAACAATTTTTTTTTTTGGCCAGGCAGTGTATAAGCTCTCTTTGCAGATTCACATTGCTTGTTTTACTCTGTCTTAGAATGCAGAGCTGTCAATTTGGTTGCTAAACACTATTCCCCCCCATGGCTCATATTTTACCTAAATATCAGTATAACGTAACAATAAATCACCTGTTTGCTCTCTACCGCAGTGGACTGTGCTATATGAAATCCAGTGTTGTTTTGTGTCTGGGGTACTTTTCAGTCTTATGTCCAACAATGTTAAGATCAGTCTACACTAAAAATGGGTCTAATCTGTCCATGGCACCAGTACATGATTTTCCTGCTATTCTAGCGCTGTTTTGAGTGTTTAGGGTAGGTTTTAGACACATTGTCATCACTGCACCCTATTAATATAAATATACAAACCGCATCCGATGTGTTTTTGTCCGATCACACAACGCGGCTATTGTTTATCAATGTGAGCATCAACGTGCGTCATTTCCTAAAATAAAAAGCAGCTGACATCCAAACAGTGTTGTTTTCTGTAGTGTAGATAAGCCCTTATCGGAAGGACAACAGAACATCCCTCCTTTTCTCTGCTTCTCCATTGATACAATACAGTGATTGATCATTGCTATCCTAAGATATGAATTGTGTTATTAGTAGATAGTAGATTAGTAATATATATATATATATATATATATATATATATATATATATATGTATATATATATACAGTATATATACTTCTATTATGTATTCAATTTCCCCTGTTAATGTCCAAGCAGTGAGGTATTTTTTCAAAATTATAAAATTATATGGTCCTCTCTTTACTACTGGGAAAAAAAATTAAATACATAAAAATTATGCCAATATCAATAATGATATCAAAAATAAAAATTACTAATAATAAATCAACAAAAAAAATCATCTGCGTAAACATTTTATAGCAGTGCTACAAAACTACCAGGGGGAGGCAGAGGTGTTGTGTGTAAATGTCATTGGCATTGACAGCCCATTGATCATTGCAGTCCACGTTCACTTTGGTGCAACAAAGCCCTAAGCAAATAAATCAATCCATAATGAGAATTGGAGAGTCCAGCTTTAGCTGAAGGGCTTCCATAATAGTTTAATTTGTCTTTTTTTTTGCATACTTAACCTTGGTATGAAGGCCATCATTCAGTGATATTAGGAGCTCTAAAATGACTGGGTTTTTCCCATGGTATTGAAGAATGCTGAGCGCTTATTTCCAGTTTTTTCTTTTTCTGTTTCCTAAAAATAATGAACGTTACTGCAACCAAATGTATTCTAAAAAAGATTCCTTATCCCTATGCAACTGGTTTACATATGTTAAAGTGTAAATTAACCCTCATTTAACAAAATATGATTCTTACCTACAAGGGATACTTACACAATTTAATGAAGGTCATTTCTTTTTACAGCAAACAGCTTTTCACTCCTTTTTTACTTTAATGTTGCCTGCTGTGTGAATGCTGCCTAAAGGCCCCCATACACGTCTAGATTTTTCATCCAATCAACTTTAATTCAATAAATTTTTTTGGTTGATAGATTGAAAATCTATGGCAGCCCACATGGTTAGATCAACCTAAAACAATTAAAATTGGGAAAAAATTTATTGAAAAAGGATTGGACATGTTGGTAAATTTTAATTGGTTGTATTGAAATTCATTACACTTTCAGTCTATCTACAAAAAAGTTGATCAAATATCTGTTACTACAGTTGGCAAACATACAATAAATCCCAGATTTCCCTGACCCAAAAAAAATTATCTTTTTAAGTTGATTGAACAGAAAATCTAGACTTAAATCTTCCTGTTTGGAGAGCTCCTTCTTATGTAAGGTCTCTCCCTACATGGTTACATTGCTGAACCATTGTATAAAACACCAGCTTTTAGAAAGTTTCCATTTTGGTATAATTTTCTGAAAGATGTCTGGGGCCATTGGGGATGTGTGGTAAAGTTAAGAGCAGGTACTTTAGGGCATTTGCTACCCAGATTAAGGGTACTTTACCTTATCTATAATATTAAACCTTAGTAAATGTCTATATTTTTAAAATTCAAACACAATGAAAAGCTAATTTGACTGGGTGTCAGGTGTACACATTTAAACTTAGGGAGAAAAATACATACCCAATTGTAAATGTTAATTTACTTGTTTTTAGTGCTAAAAGTGTAAGGAGGAAACGAGGTACACTGAGCTGTGGTAGCCCTCTTTTCGCTCCAGGAGGCATGTGGAAGGGGAATGTTGGATTGTGTATTCGGGAATAACCAAATTTGATGTGTTTATGAATGCTTAAACTAAATAACCTTTATGATTTTTTTTTTCTAATAAAATATGTAAAACTGACCATTTTGGTATATAGATTTTTCAATGACTTTAATTGACTTATTCTTTTTGTTACTTTACCTTGACAAACCCTGGTTGCCTTGCTGCGACAAAGCAACTTTTTTCTGTGCATAGATTTTTTGGATAAGGGAGAAAAATGCCAAGGTCCTGGTCATTACTGTTGGTCAATTAAATTAATGAGAAGCCAGAGCAACAGTAAGTAAAAAAAATAGAAAAGGGTTGATAAACTCTACTTGTAAACAGTAAATCCCAATTGTCCTGCTCTCCTCTCCAATCACCTCGGGCCACAGCAGAGAAGGCTCTTTCTCGGTTTGTTGCAGAGACACTAAGGATGAGAGATGTAACTAACTCATGTTCCCTTTAAGGTAACGTACTTGCCGGGCCGACGATCCTCCATTGGTGACCCCAGGGATCACAGAAAATCTCAGTGCATGTAATATGATGGAAGTAGGTTTCCTTGTTTTGATGAAGGGATCTATTCTGTCCAGACTGCTTTTCGGCCTAATGGCACCCCAGGGTCCCTGCGGTCCTGCTCTAAAGATTGCAGGCATGTCTCACTGTCCTTTAGTGGTGGGATGCATTTCTGGCTGACTCAGTGTTTGGCCAAGGCTGAAACCCCAGCAGCCCTGTGGATGTGTTTGACACAGCAAAGCTCAGGTGGACGTGTTCAAGGTTGAATTCCTACAGCTCCAACCAGCTGAGGGATATTCACCAGTTGATTGTCCACCAATCCCATAGCACTAGGTGGCATAATGTGATTGGGCAAGCTCCCACTTAATGGGACACTGCCCTGCCCACCATTGCCTGTTATAGCCTCTGTATAGTAGTGCGCTTGGGTGCGCCTCTGTGTTTACTGCTGCATTGTTAACCTGCCTGTCTGCATGCGTCCTTTTCGCCAACAGCCTGATTGCCTGGACTCTCCTTGCCCTCACCCTGAATTGTTATTGACAAGTCTCTTGACTTGTCCTTTTGTACCACTCTTGCTCCGACTGATTCTTGTGTATGACTTTGCATTGTCTTGTGCTACCCCAATAAAAACAGTTGAAGTTGAACAGATTTCTAGTGTTGGTGTTTAGTGTTTGTGTGCCCAGGTGCATTGCAACAAGCCTACAGAGATATGTTTTCTGCATTCAAAACAATGTGTTAGTGGCATCTAGTTACAATTTGCGATACTGCAGCAAATGAAGAACTACAAATAGAAACTGCCAGGGCTTGAGGGAATAGAAGAGGATTAAGGAGCACTTCTCTACCATTTTTCTGGCCTAATGGTAAGTGTTTGCTTTTTTTCATTATAGCACATTAGTCATTGTTTGAATATTATAGTGAGGCACTTTGTATGAATATTACTAATATATTGTTGTACCTTAAGGATGCATGATGTTTTGAATCTGCTTATTTTATATAGCTATTTGAAGTGTTAACATTAAAAGTCAATGACAGCTCTTTTTTATTAAAATTGACAATTTTCTTCCATTTAATTTCAATGCTAATCAAACAAATTGGCAAACCTTAGTCACTACTATGTTTAGTCTATGTCCCAGGTGCCCAACCTGCGGCCCAGGGACCGCATGGGGCCCTTTGGGTGTTCTTTGGTGGCCCCCCTCAGTCTTCCACTTGAGGCCCCAAACACCTAACTATTAATGCATAGGGCATAGGAACTCACCTGTCTGCCAAATCGAAGGTTATGTGCCCCATAGATATAATCAATGGCTTTGAAAGCCATAACCTTTGATGATAAACATGACACAACATTTACATTACCATACTACAGTGTTACCTAATGCAGTGGTTCCCAAACTTTCCTTGCAGGGCCCCCCTTTTCTTTCTAGGAACATTATCGAGCCCCCCCTCCCTAATCATATACAGGTTAAGAATGAGGGCCCGCACCCCCCCTGGAATACCTTTGCGCCCCCAAGTTTGGGAACCACTGCCCTAATGCTTGAAGTATAATTAAAACCACAATTTGTTATTTTAAAAATGAAACATACTGTCTTCTAGCTATGCCTGCTGTAATTTTTTTTCATAAAAAAATGCTTATACAAGTCAGTTTAGATTGAAAATAATATGTGCGGCCCTTTAGTAATGTGGAGGGCCACACTTGTGGCCCTACATATCAACTCAGTTGCCCACCACTGGTCTATGTACATATTCTTCCCATCGTACTCTTACTACATTTTCTCAATGTTTTTTCTCTGCTGTAAGGCTGAATAATTAGGACAATGCCTGAGCTGTTATTACAGCAATCTGTTGCAGCAATCTGCTTTTAAACATATATCCTTAAGAGAATTCAAATTCGTTTCCACATTTTTTAAGGTTTTTTTGGTTTTGTTGCCTTGCTTTAGCTAAGATAAGAGACTTGTAAAAATAACCACAACATGCGTCAAGCTAGAAAACAGTGTAATCCTTCATTAAATTGGAACCTGGGGCGTTTCATGTTTGGGGACAGATATAAATCACACAGGAAAAAGCCAAGATTTCCATCATTAAACCAACGCATATACGGTTAAGTCATCTTCTTCTCTTTAAATGTATTCATTTTAGCCTGTCATTATTGGAAACTGTCAGACACCTCACTTTGAGCTGCTGAAGAAATATAATTTCTAAGCCAAGTAAATTGCAGCGGTGGGATATTTTACATTTCAGCAAAACTAATGGATACATCAAACAATTTATGCAGGCCATGTAGAGGGTTGTTTGGTTTAGGTTTTTATGCTTGTTGTGGTCTGATGCTTACATACATGAAGGAAAACTTCTAAAAACATATAGATAATAAGATAGTGTAATAATCTGAGACCCATCCCATCATCATAAGTCCCATCCTAAAGAAATAAAATAAATAAATAAAATGCGTTATTTTAACATATAAAGTTATCATGCTTTGAATAATTTAAATGTAGATTGTTGCTGCACACATTTTAGGTCACCTTTGTACCATAGATATCTCATCAAGCCTAGAGGTCTTGGACCATAAGAAAGTGGGCCTAGGCCCTATTCCTAGGTACAGAGGCCCCAGGCCAGCCAAATTCCCTTACCTAGGTAGGGGACTAGGGGACTTTAACGGTTAGCTCCAGATGTAATACCAGCAAAGGTAGGTGTGTGTAAATGACAATATATCAAAACATAGCAGGTAGTAAAGCACATAGGCATAAATGATCAACAAGGAAAGAAAAAACAAAAAACAAAGTAGGCACACTGGGTAAGTCCTTTTTCAAAGGTATATATTCGGCTTCAGAGTGATTTCAAGTACAAATGGAGCGTGGAACTGTCCTTGTCACTCAATGATGGAACATGGATGGGCACCGGATAAAGTTCATATGCATAGCATGTGGGGAGACCTGTGGTTAATATTCCTATCTAGAAAAGGGGGGCCCTGCAGGGAAAGTTTGGGAACCACTGCTTTCAGCCTTGCATAGACATTTGATAATTGTCCCTGGAAACAATTATGCAGGGGTTCACTTGTTTAGACCTCCCCTGTAGGAAATGGGCATCAGGCAGGTTCACTAAATGACCGAAGCTGTCACTGGTTCAGACCATTGCTGTATTTACTACAGAACTACAAGGACAACAAATATTTTCACAAAGAGAAACTGTTCTAGTGTTTTTGTATTTGTTTTGTTTTGTTATAATTGATGGTTAGTCCAAGAGCTACTTCACCGC